>JAPVLO010001124.1:0-179605 GCA_027257055.1 Cephalopachus bancanus | reverse complement strand
TTTTTTTGATTTGGGAGTCTCACTAGTCGCCGGGACTGGAGTGCAGTGGCACGCCCCGGGGCCCCACCACAACGTCGCCCTGCTGGGCTCCGCGATTCTTCCCCTCAGTCTTCAAGTAGCTGGAACTACGGGCCGCACTACCATTCCTGCTATTTTTTTTATTTATTGTAGAGATGGGGTCTCGCCAATTGCCCAGGCAGGTTTCGAACCCCAGGCTCAGGCAATCCACTCACTTCAGCTCCCAAAGCGGGGGATTACAGGCTGAGCCCCCGACCCCGGGCTAGATTTCAATTTTTAATTTTTTTTTTTTTGATTTGGAGTCTCACCTCCCCCAGACTGGAGTGCAGTGGCCGCTTCCGGCCACCGCGCTTCGACCGGCTGGGCTCCGGCAACCCTTCCACCTCAGCCTTCCGAGTCCCCGGAATTACAGGCAGCGCCCCACACCCACTGATTTTTTTTTAATTTATTGTAGAATAAAATCTCGCTGCCCAGGGGGTCTCGAACCCCGGGTTAGGCAATCTACTCACCTCAGCCTCCCAAAGGCGCAGGATTACATGTTGAGCCACCGAGCCCGGCTTAGATTTCAATTCCTTTTTTTGTTTTTTTTTTTTGAGTTGGAGTCTCACTCTGTCGCCCAGACTGGAGTGCAGGGGCCGCTCCCAGCCACCGCGCCTCCGCCTGCTGGGCCCCGGCGATCCTTTCGCCTCACCCTTCCGAGTACCCGGAATTACAGGCATGCGCCACCACCCCCGCTGATTTTTTGATTTATTGTAGAGATGAGGTCTCGCTGCCCAGCGGGCTCGAACCCCGGGCTCAGGCAATTCACTCACCTCACCCTCCCAAAGGGGGGGGATTACGGGCTGACCACCAAACCCGGCTAGATTTCAATTCTTAAATAGCTTCTCCTTAACTACAGGACTAGGCTCCAATTCCTTAGCAGACTTTTTGCCACTCATGCCTGAAATTGTATACTTCAGTAATTCAGATGTCTTCTAGTTGCAGTTGACTCTTGAAAAACATAAGTTTGAATTGCACTGGCCCACTTACATATGGAATTTTTTCAATAAATATATTGAAAAATTATTTGAAGATTTTCAATAACTAGAAAAAACTCAAAGACTAATGATGTAGCCTAGAAATATAGAAAAAAATCAAGAAAAAGTTAGATATTTTATGAATGCATAAAATATAGAGAAATACTTGTCTATCATTTACACTCATGCAATACACACAGATCTATTATAAAAAGTCAAAATTTATCAAAATTTATGCACACTAACACAGACTGCACATGGTGCCATTCATAGTCCAGAAAATATAAACAAAGGTAAAGATGCAGTATTAAATCATATCTGCATAAAATTAACTGTAGTATGTAATGTACTACCCTAATAATTTTGTAGCCACCTCCTGTTGTTTTTTGTTTTGTTTTGTTTGAGTTGGAGTCTCACTTGTCTCACTCTGTCGCCCAGGCTGGAGTGCAGTGACATGCTCACAGCCACCTCAGCGTCAACCTGCTGGGCTCCAGCAATCCTTCCATCTCAGCCTTCCAAGTAGCCAGAACTACAGGCATATGCTACCACGCCTGGCTAATTTTTACTGTAGAGACGAGGTCTTGCCAAGTTGCCCAAGCTGGTCTCGAACCTGCAGTCTCAGGCAATCCACTTGACTCAGCCTCCCAAATTGCTGGGATTACAGGTTGAACCACCGAGCCCGGCCCACCTCCTGTTGTTACTGCAGTGAGCTAAAGTGTGTGAATATCTACTTAAAATGCTCCATGATGCTAATTATCTTCATTTGAGTAACTCCTCTCTCCAGTCAATTATCACAGTAAAAAGTAATCCCTTGCAGTTCTAGCCTGTTTTTCACTGCATTTTAGTGCAAAATCATAAACGTTGACTAACACCACCTAACCCTAGTGTGACTAGTGTCTGGAAGTGTCTAGCCTGTTTTTCACTGCATTTTAGTGCAAAATCATAAACGTTGACTAACACCACCTAACCCTAGTGTGACTAGTGATGCTGGAAGTGCTTCCAAGAAGCAGAGAAAAGTCATGACATTACCAGAAAATGTTGACTTGCTTGTTATGTTCTGGAGATTGAGGTCTGCAGTAGCAGATGCCTGCCAGTTCAAGATAAATGAATCTAGTCTAAGGATCACTGTTAAAAAAAAAAAAGGAAATTCATGAGGCTGTCACTGCAGCTCTGCTAGCAGGCACAAGAGCCTTTCACTTTTTGTAAAAATATCTTTTTATCTCTTACAGAAAAAGCAGCTTTTATGTGGGTGCAATATTGCTATAAGAAATGCATACCTGGCTGGACTCAGTGGCTTAGCCTGTAATCCCAACACTTTGGGAGGCCGAAGTGACTGGATTGCCTGAGCCCATGGGTTCGAGACCAGCCTGGGAAATTTGGCGAGACCTCATCTCTACAATAAATTTTTAAAAATCAGCTGGGCATAGTAGTGCATGCCTGTGGTTCCAGCTACTTGGAAGGCTGAGGTGGAAAGATTGCCGGAGCCCAGCAGGGCAGTGCTGGGGTGACCGTGAGTGTGCCATGGCATTCCAGCCTGGGTGACAGAGTTAGATTCCAACTCAAAAACAAAAACAAAAACAAAAAAGGAAATGCATACCTATAGCCTCTCATAGCATTCAAGAAAAAGCAGCCATTATATAACAACTTAAAGCAAAAGGAGGGTGAAGGATCTAAAGCTGCAAGAAAAATATAATGCCAGCAAAGGATGGTTTGATAATTTTAGAAATAAATTTGGCTTTTAAAATGTCAAGATAACAGAATAAACAGCTTCTGCCAACCAAGAGTCTTTAGGCAAGTTCCCAGACACCATTAAGAAAGTCATTGAGGGGAAAGAGTGTCTGCCTGAACAGATTTTTGTTTTGTTTTGTTTTGTTTTGTTTTTTTGAGTTGGAGTCTCACTCGGTCGCCCAAACTGGAGTGTAGTGGCCGCTTCCGGCCACCGCGCCTCAACCTGCTGGGCGCCGGCGATCCTTCCGCCTCAGCCTTCCAAGTAGCCGGAATTACAGGCATGCGCTACCATGCCCGGCTGATTTTTTGATTTATTGTAGAGATGAGGTCTCGCTACCCAGGCGGGTCTCGAACCCGCGGGCTCAGGCAATCCACTCACCTGAACAGATTTTTAATGCAGACAAAAGTGCTCTGTTCTGGAAAAAAAAAAAAGTGCCACAAAGAGCATCTATTTTAGTAAAGAAAAGTGAACACCATGGTTTAAGGCAGGAAGGGATAGGCTAAGTTTACTGTTTTGTGCAAGTGCAATCAGGCTTATGATCTTCTATATAAAGGTACTAACACCTGAGCATTGAAGGGAAAACATAAACACCAGCAACCAGTCTTTTGGTGCTACAACAAGAAGTCCTGGACAACAAAAACCTTTTTGTTTAATTAGTTCCATTGATGCTTTGTCTCTGAAGTCAGAAAGTACCTTGCCTGTAAGGGACTGCCTTTTAAAGTCATTTTGATATTGGACAATGCCTCTGGTCACCGAGAGACCCATGAGTTCAACACTGATGGCATCCAAGTGGTCTACTTGCCCTCAAACACAATGTCTCTAATTCAGCCTCTGGATCAGGGGACCATAAGGATCTTTAAGCATCATTACACATAGTACTCTATGGAAAGAATTGTCAATGCTATGAAAGAGAACTCTGATAGAAAGAACATTGTGAATTTGGTGGGATTACACCATTGAAGGTCACATTATTGGTATAGAAAAAGCTGTGAAAGCCATCAAACCAAAAACAATAAATTTTTCCTGGAGAAAACTGTATCCAGATGTGCATGATTTCAGAGGATTTATGGCAGAGCCAGCCAAGGAAATCACAAATGAGATTGTAAATATGGCAAAAAGGAAGGGGAATGAGGGAGTTCAAGATATGGATCTTGGAGAAATTCAAGAGGTATTAGACACCACACTAGAGAAATTAACACAGATGACTTAATGGAAAAGAATTCTTCGGAAGCAGTGGCATATGATGAGAAAGATATAGAAAAAGTAGTGCCAGGAAACAAATTGACACTGGACAGTCTAACAGAAGAATTCTAATCATGAAGACTATTTTTGACCTCTTATAAAGGTCAAAAACAGTCTTCGTGATTAGAATTCTTTTAAATTTAAACGATTTCTATATTTCAGAGGTTCTCTCCTTTCAAGATTCTTCTATGATACAGCCACTGAAACTAAAGCAAACTGTGGAGGAATGATTGATGCCATATAGAAACATTTTTAGAGAAATGAAAAAGCAAAAATCTGACAGAAATTATTATGTCTTTCTGTAAAGTTAAATCAAATGTTCTTGCCTCTCCTGCTTCTCTTGCTACCTCCTCCACCTCTTCCACCTCTGCCACCCTGAGGTAGCAAGAGCAACCCCTCCTCTTCCTCCTCCTCCTTCTCAGCATGCTCATTATGAAGTGAGGATGAAGACCTTTATGATGATCCACTTCAGCTTCATGAATAGTAAACATATTTTATCTTTCTTATGATTTCCCTAATACCATTTTCTTTTCTCTTGCATACTTTATTGTTAACATTTTGGGGGAGTCAAAACTTATATGCAGATAGTCCACTGTGCAGTAAGTTGGCACCCCTAAACCCCACCATATTCAAGGGTCAACTGTACTTGCACACTCCATGGTGCTTAATACCTTGATACCTTTGGTTATATTGTTTTCTTTTCTTAGAAAGTCTCTCCCTTCTTTTTTTCACCTCCCTAATTCTAAGCATTTCTTCAATGTTCAACTCATGTGTCATCTCCATCGGACAATTTTTTTTGATCCTCAGATTGGTTTAAGTGTACCTCAAATGTATGCCTGTGGCATTGCATATGTGTTTTTGCTTTTACCTCTGTCACTAAACCATAAATATCCTGAGGACTGGGACCATGTCTAATTGACCCTCAATGCCTAGTAGTGTGTCTTACATATGGCGGGTATACTTTTGAACTGAGACAAGTAACTTTTTGAGCCCATGCCTGTGCTTGATGCTTGTAATTCAGGGAAGAATTATTATTTTATTTAATTTATTTATTTATTTATTTATTTTGAGTTGGAGTCTCACTCTGTCAACCAGACTGGAGTGCAGCAGCCTCGACCTGCTGGGCTCCGGCGATCCTTCCGCCTCAGTCTTCCGAGTAGCCAGAATTACAGGTGCACGCTAGGGAAGAATTATTGAATGAAGTATTAAAACCATAAGCCAGTAGAGGACATTGGTTATGGAATACATAGTTACAGACAGAATAACTATAATTTAATGCTACAGATTGCTTTGAGTTCATGGAGAAAGTGGCAATCAATTCTCCTTGGAACCAGGCAGTGCCCACTCCTTATGTTTTGTGTTTACTGCCTTGGGAGCATAGGAATCTCAAAGAGTCCCAATAATCATCAGTCAGTTGATATCTAAATGAATATCATTTTAACTTTAGTGTGATTTCTACTGTTGTCCTTGAAATGCTCATTTCTAGACTCAAGTAAATCTGGCCCTATTTTGCCTCCCTAGAAATGTATTTTAGAATGTGGAACTAGCAGAAGAAAATGGGAAATGAGACACAAGTATCTCTAGTACAATAGCTGCTCTACAATAGGTAAGGCCCTTGTTCAGTCATGACATCCCAATGCTGCTTTCTCCCTCAGCATTACTGTGATCCCCACCACCATGTAATTATCAATTAGCTCCACAGATGGCACAAAAAGTTAATGTTCAGGAGGAAGGGCATTGAGAGGTCAGAGACACTTGTCAGTTGGCTAATTGACAGGACTGTGGGAAACTACAGATAACCAGTAAAAGGACATTATAAAGACATTCTGCCCATCTGGGTACATTTTCTGAAAAGGTACTAAATGCCTATGTCCAGCATGTTCCCAGGTTTGCAGAATGACAACTAAACCAAAGAAGCCCTCTACCAACTGGCTTTTCTAAGAAGAAGGCAGTAGCTAGAGGCTCAGAGTAATAGAGATCATTTAGAGATAATTTGTGACCCACATGCCTCCTTCTAGATAGGACCATGCTAGAAAGTTCATTGCCGTGATGCCTTCAAAAGTTGTGGATGACCATGACTCTTAGAGCAGATGGACAAGCAGCCAACCTGATTAAGCTGACATTGGAGCCTCCACATGAGAAAAGATTGTTTTTCTATGTGCTTTAAATACTATCTAGCATTCTGCAAAGGATGAATCCAGTGGAACGTGAGAAATTATAACTGTGATTTTAATTCGGGCAATCTGCAGCTGACAAATATGTTCTAAAGTTTTAATGATTTGGTACTGAAAACCATTTTTCCCATAAGTTTAATGGTATACATTAATTCTCAAGTTCCACATCAGCCCATAAAAAGCCTACTAATTCTCCAGTGTAGCTGAGTTGTAACAAAATGGGATAACTAGCTATTATGTGTTGAGAAAACTATTAGCTTTGAGGAAAGGATAGAAGAGGTGCTTAAAGCTATTCTTTAGAAAGGTTCATTTATCAGCAAGCGGGAGAAGGAGGAACTAGGCAATGAAATCAGTCAGAGAGGCTGCTGCTGTAGTTCAAGTGAGAGATATTATATGCATATTTTTATATACTTTATATGTAAAATAATATATATAAAAATCCTTCAGTGTAGCTGAGTTGTAACACTATAGTATTAGATGGAATTCTGACTTCTGGTTGCTGGGAGCCATGTCATACACAAGGAAAGAGGAGAAGGAGAAGAAAGAAGAGAATTCCACAAAGCCTGCTCTTCTCTTGGAAATAGCCCCGGCTTGCTTGAGGCAAACTTTCAAGCATGCCACATGGTTTCTGAAAAGCAGTCACCTCCCATCCTGCACCTTTCCCAGGCATGGCTCTCTTGCCTTTTAGGCTATGTTAAGTCCCCCAACTTGACAGTTCCCTAAACTGCTTTAGTCCAGTTCCCCATGGCTTCCAAATGTCCTATTCTCCCTCGTCCTCCATCAAGTTAATATTTTCTTACAGAAGTCCAAAACCTACCTTATTCACCTTAATTCCAAATCTGTTCTGCTTCCTGACTTTCTGAGCTCTGTCAATAGAAATAAAATTTCAATTTAGTTGAGTTCAAAAGCTTGGAGTCTTCTTTGATACTTTTTCCCTTGCTCTACACAGCTTATCAGTCAAATACCTTGTTGATTTAACTTCTGGAAGGTCTTATTATATCAATATTCGTGTTTGGTTTTTCATCAATGTAGGGAATTCTTTTTTTTTTGAGTTGGAGTCTCACTCTGTCACCCAGACTGGAGTGCAATGGCCACTCCCGGCCACCGCAGCCTCGACCTGCTGGGCTCCGGCGATCCTTCTGCCTCAACCTTCCAAGTAGATGGAACTACAGGTGCGCGCTACCACGCCTGGCTAATTTTTTTTTTTTTAATTTATTGTAGAGATGAGGTCTCGCCTGCCCAGGCGGGTCTCGAACCCGCGGGCTCGGGCAATCCACTCACCTCAGCCTCCCAAAGGCACGGGATTACATGCTGAGCCACTGAGCCCCGCTGGGAATTCTTTTTTTTTTTTTTTTTTTTTTTTTGAGTTGGAGTCTCACTCTGTCGCCCAGACTGGAGTGCAGTGGCCGCTTCCGGCCACCGCAGCCTCGCCTGCCGGGCTCCGGAGATCCTTCCGCCTCCGCCTTCCGAGTAGCCGGAATTACAGGCATGCGCTACCACGCCCGGCTGATTTTTTGATTTATTGTAGAGATGAGGTCTCGCTGCCCAGGCGGGTCTCGAACCCGCGGGCTCAGGCAATCCACTCACCTCAGCCTCCCAAAGGCGCGGGATTACAGGCTGAGCCACCGAGCCCGGCTCGGGAATTCTTTTATAGCTACATTTTGAGAGTCAGTATATATTATCTCTCACTTGAACTACAGCAGCAGCCTCTCTGACTGATTTCATTGCCTAGTTCCTCTCTCTCTCTCCCTTGCTGATAAATGAACCTTTCTAAAGAATAGCTTTAAGCACCTCTTCTATCCTTTCCCCAAATCGAATGGTTCTCCAAATACATAATAGCTAATAGTTCTCCCAACACATAATAGTTTTCACAACAACCGAGACAAGGTAGATATTCTTATTCTCATTTTGGAAATTTAAAAAATAATTTACTAGCCGGGCTCGGTGGCTCAGCCTGTAATCCCGCGCCTTTGGGAGGCTGAGGTGAGTGGATTGCCTGAGCCGGCGGGTTCGAGACCCGCCTGGGCAGCGAGACCTCATCTCTACAATAAATCAAAAAATCAGCCAGGCGTGGTAGCGCATGCCTGTAATTCCGGCTACTCGGAAGGCGGAGGCGGAAGGATCGCTGGAGCCCAGCAGGCGAGGCTGCGGTGGCCGGAAGGGCCACTGCACTCCAGTCTGGGCGACAGAGTGAGACTCCAACTCAAAAAAAAATAATAATAATAATAATTTACTGATGGACTGATGAGGTGGCTCACATCTGTAATCCCACCACCTTGGGAGGCAGAAGTAAGAGGATTGACTGAGCCCAGGGGTTCAAGACCAATCCGAGTAACTTGGCAAGACTTCATCTCTACAATAAATCAAAAAAACTTAGCCAGGCATGGTGGCACTCACCTGTGGTTCCAGCTACTTGGAAGACTGAGGTAGAAAGATCACCTGAGCCCAGCAGGTGGAGGCTGTGGTGGCCATGAGCTTGCCACTGCACTACTGCCTGGGTGACAAGGTAAGACTGACTCAAATAATAATAATAATAATAATGATAATAATAATAATAATAATAGAAGCAATTTACTGGAAGTCACTGTCCTGTTTAGTGATTCAGTCAGAATTTGAACTCGGATCTGTTTGCTTCCAAAGTCCATGGTCTTTTTATTCCACTCCACATTTCCATGAAGTCCAAATATTTTATGTTGCCAATCATGGTCTTTCATGATCTAGTTCATTACTTTGCCATCCTCCTTCACACTACTTCTCCTTATATCCACTCTACTTACATCTCTTCAGAATAGTTGCTGCTTCCCAAACATACCCTATGCAGGAGTACCTTGGAGATATTGCTGATTTTGTTCTAGACCACCACAATAAAGTAGATATTACAATAAAGTGAATCACACAAATTTATTGGTTCTCTGCCGCGGCCTGCATGGCTGCCTTGAGGGTCCCAAGAGAGAGAGGCGAGAGATTAAGAAGGACACAGACACAAAGACATAAAGAAAAGCTGGGGCCAGGTGGGACACTTTCCTCTGATGGAGGAGAGGTGGCCCTGAACTAGCTCAGCATGTTTATTTTATAAAAGCACAAAGGAAGTTGGAAGGGATTCAAGTTCTGTGAGGGAGCTATAGCGGAATGTTGTTGCTACCTAAAAGGCGAGCTGCTCCGGGGTTATCTTGTTGTAGCACAGGCTTTATCAGTACTATGTGCACCCAGATGTGTGGGCATCTGAGACGCCGTTTCGTGTAGCAGGCTGCATCCCCTGCTTTTGGCTAGGATGCAGAGCTACCAAGCGAGACCTTGCCTACGAGTTTGGGGCCATTAAGCGAGACCTTGCCTTTGCATGGGGCCTTTACTCAAGGCCTGCTACAGTGACAGTGCTCTTCTGCTCTCCACATCACATCTGTTCCTGAGTTTCCCGGTGCATATAACAATTATGTTTACGTTATGCAGTAGTCTATTAAGTGTGCGGTAGCTTTATGCCTCAAAATGTGCATACCTTAATTTTAAAATGCTCTATTGCTAAAGTATGCCAACCGTCATTGAGCCTTCAGTGAATTGTAGTCTTTTGGCTGGTAGAAGGTCTTGCTTCAGTGTTCATGGCTGTTGATCAGGGTGGTGGTTGCTGAAATTTGAGGGAACTGTGGCAATTTCTTAAAATAAGACAACATTGAAGTTTCTCATCGATTTACTCTTTATTTCACAAAAGATTTACCTGTAGCATGTGATGCTGTTTTTTTAAATTTATTTATTTATTATAAAGATGTGGGGTAAAATTCAGGGTTAGGTATACAAACATTGATTATGCAGGTACCCTTGTTGATGAGGTGTGCCCCTCCCTCCCCTAGCAGTTTCCCTCAATTGCCAGTCCCAACCCCCTTCCCCTGACAGTTTTCCACTACTGCCAATCACTTTCTTTTTTTTTTTTTTTTTTTGAGTTGGAGTCTCACTCGGTCGCCCAAACTGGAGTGCAGTGGCCGCTTCCGGCCACCGCGCCTCGACCTGCTGGGCTCCAGCGATCCTTCCGCCTCAGCCTTCCAAGTAGCCGGAATTACAGGCATGCGCTACCACGCCCGGCTGATTTTTTGATTTATTGTAGAGATGAGGTCTTGCTGCCCAGGCGAGTCTCGAACCCGCGGGCTCAGGCAATCCACTCACCTCAGCCTCCCAAAGGCGTGGGATTACAGGCTGAGCCACCGAGCCCGGCGTCAATCACTTTCTTATAGCATTATAATTGTTCAAGGTCACCTTATGAGTGAGAACATGTGGAACTCAGTTATTTGTTTCTGGGTTAAATCACTGAGTATGATAGACTCCAAATCCATCCAATTTGCTGCAAAGCCTATATATATATATACAAGGAACTGAAACGCACCGAAAGGAAAAAAACAAACATTCCCTTTAAAAAGTGGGCAAAGGACATGAATAGACACTTCTCAAAAGAAGATATATAGGCAGCCAACAGACACATGAAAAAGTGCTCAGCCTCACTCATCATCAGAGAAATGCAAATCAAAACCACATTGAGATACCACCTAATCCCTGTAAGAATGGCCATCATTAATAAAACAAACAACAACAGATGCTGGCGAGGATGTGGAGAAAAAGGAACACTTCTACACTGCTGGTGGGAATGCAGACTAGTACAACCTCTTGGAAGACAGTGTGGCAATTTCTGAAAGAACTAAAAGTCGACCTACCATATGACCCAGCAATTCCCCTATTGGGAATATACTCGGAGGAACTCAAATTATTCTACCAAAAAGATACCTGCACACGTATGTTTGTTGCAGCTCTATTCACAATAGCAAAAACATGGAACCAACCGTGTTGCCCGTCAAAGCTGGACTGGATAAAAAAACTGTGGTACATGTTCACAATGGAATATTATGCAGCCATAAAGAAGGACAAATATGTGATGCTGTTTGATAAAATTTTATCCACAGTAGAACTTCTTTCACAATTAGAGTCAATTGTATTGTATATTTCAAAGTAACTAGAAGAGGAGACTTGAATTGTTCCCAATACATAGAAATGATAAGCCGGGCTCGGTGGCTCAGCCTGTAATCCCGCACCTTTGGGAGGCTGAGGTGAGTGGATTGCCTGAGCCCGTGGGTTCGAGACCCGCCTGGGCAGCAAGACCTCATCTCTACAATAAATCAAAAAATCAGCTGGGCGTGGTAGTGCATGCCTGTAATTCCGGCTACTTGAAAGGCTGAGGCGGAAGGATGGCCGGAGCCCAGCAGGTCGAGGCTGTGGTGGCCGGGAGCGGCCACTGCCCTCCAGTCTGGGTGACAGAGTGAGACTCCAACTCAAAAAAAAAAAAAAAAAAAGATAAATGCACCAGGTGCTGTGGCTCACGCCTATAATCCCAGCACTCTGGGAGCCCAAAGTGAGAGGATTGCCTGAGCCTACGGGTTTGAGACTAGCCTGGGCTACTTGGTGAGACCTCATCTCTACAATAAATCAAAAATTAACCAGGCATGGTGGCGTATGTCTGTAGTTCCAGCTACTTGGAAGGCTAAGGTGGAAGGTTTGCCTGATTCCAGCAGTTTGAGGCTGTGGTGGCCATGAGCATGCCATGGCCCTCCAGCCTGGGTGACAGGGTGAGACTCTGACAAAAAAAAAAAAAAAAGAAAGAAAGAAATGATAAATGCTCAAAGTGATGGATACCCCAAGTACTCTGGTTTGATCATTACACATTCTATGAATATAGCAAAATATCACATGTACTCCACAAATACATAAAGCATTATGTATCAATTAAAAATTAGAGTCAATCCTCTCAAACCCTATACTCTTTTATCAACTGTTTATAAAATACTCTAAATCCTTTGTTGTCATTTCAATACTGTTTATAGCCTTGCCACCAGGAGTAGATTCTATCTAAAAAATAAATAAATTAAAAAAAACAAAAAAAACCTTCTTTGCTTATCCGTGAGATGCAACTCCTCATTTGTTAAAGTTTTATCATAAGATTGCAAGAATTCAGTCACATCTTCAGGTTCCACTTCTAATTTTAGTTCTCGTGCTATTTCCATCACATCTGCAGTGACTTCCTCCACTGAAGTCCTGAACCCCTTAAAGTCACCTATGAGGGTTGGAATCAACTTCTTCCAAACTCCTGTTAATGTTGACCTTTAATGTTGACATTTTGATCTTCTCCCATGAATCACAAATGGTCTTAATGGCATCTAGAATGGTGAATCCTTCTCAGAAGATTTTCAGTTTACTTTGCCCAGATTCATCAGAGGAATCATTGCCTATGACAAATATAACCTTACAAAATGTACTTAAATAATAAAACTTGAAAGTCTAAAAGACTCCTTATCCATGAACTGCAGCATATTATGTTAGCAAGCTTGGAAACGACATTAATCTCCTTGTATGTCTTAATCAGAACACTTGAGTGACCAGATACATTGTCAATGAGCAGTAATATTTTGAAAGGAATATTTTTTTCTGAGCAGTAGGTCTCAAAAATGAGTTTAAAATATTCAGTAAACCATACTGTAAACAGATGTGCTGTCATCCAGGCTTTATTGTTTTACTGATAAAGCACAGGTGGAGTAAATCTAGCATAATTCTTAGGGGCCCTAAGATTTTCAGAAGTGCCAAAATGTGACACAAAGGCACAGAGTGAACACATGCTGTTGGAAAATATGCAGGGTTACCAAAAACCTTCTATTTGTAAAAAGCACAATATCTACAAGGAACAATAAAATGAAACACAATAAAATAAGTTATGACCATATTCTACTGACTTTGTCTGTGCTTTTTGCTGGATGGCGAGTCCTTTCTTTGTCAAGACCCTACTCAAATCCTCCAAAAAGCCTTCCCTCTACCAACCCCCTGCACCTACAAATATACTCAAGCACTAGCCAAATGTTGTCTCCTTTTTTTTGAATTACCACAGCACTGATATCTTCCCTACTTTATGTGGCACTTATCAATTATAGCCTGTATTATAGTTATTTGAGGGGGAGTGGGTCATTGCCCCAACTACAACTTTAAATCCTTGAGGACTGGTACCCAAACTTTTTATTCTGAGTCTAGCAAGTAGAGGCATCCATGGTTGGCATTCACTTAATGTTTGAAGAAAGAATTATTAGTGAAAACAAATATTGCAGTGAAATATTAGTGAAAACCTGAATGTCACCATGAGGAATTTTTCTTTGATGAGAAATCCCCCAGGGGATTTTATTCAGAGAAAGGCCACAATGAAAGCTGTGTTTTTGGAATGACCAAAGATTAAAAATGCAGGCTAGAAGAAAGATGTGATAGATAAAAATCTCGGCTTTGTTATGCATTACTCTGTGACATTGAACATTTTAAAAATTCTTAATGAACATATCATAATTTTACTTATTTATAGGGTACAATTTGATGTTTCAATACATGTATATGTTGTACTATGATCAAATCAAGGTAGTTAGCATATTTACCACCAGTACATTTATCATTTCTTTGTGGTGAGAACATTAAAAAGCTTCTCTTCCAACTATTTTGTAATATTCAATATCTTCCTGTTAACCATAGTCATCCTAATGCATAACAGAACACGAGAATGTATTCCTCCTGTCTCATAGTTACTTCGTGCCCACTGACCAACCTCTCCCAATCTTCCCCTTTTCCATTTCCTGCCTGGTCTCTCGTAATCATTATTCTACTCTCTATTTTTGTGAGATCAATATTTTTTAGATTCCACATGTAAGTAAAATCTTGTAGTATTTGTCTTTCTCTGTGGTTTATTTCACTTAGCATGTTATTCAGCTGTTGCAAATGGCTAAATAGCATTTCATTGGGTATATATACAAGATTTTCTTTATCCATTCATCTGTAGTTGGACACAGATTGATTCCATATCTTAACTATTATTCAGTAAACATGAAAATGCAGATTTCATTGACACACTGATTTCATTTCCCTTGGATTCATACCCAGTGGTGGGACTGCTGGATCATATGGTTGTTCAATTTTTAGATTTTTGAGAAACCTCCATACTATTCTCCATAACGGCTGTACTAATTTACATTCCCACCAACAGTGTGTAAGTGTTCTCTTTTCTCCACATTCTTGCTGCAACCATTTGCTTTCTTTTGTCTTTTTGTTAATAGGCATCTTAACTAGAGTGAGGTGATATCTCAATGTGGCTTTGATTTGTGTTTCCCTGATGATTAGTGATGTTGAGCATCTTAAAAATATACCTTTTGGCCATTTCTGTGTATTCCTTTGAGAAATATCTGCTATGGTCTTTTGTCCATTTTTAAATTTTTTTCAGTTAAGTTCCTTATATATTCTAGATATTTGTCCCTTGTCAGACATATTGTTTACAAATATTTTCTCCCATTTTATGCGTTGTCTCCACTCTGATAACTGTTTTCTTTGCTGTGCAGCAGCTTTTTAGTTTGATGTAATATCATTTGTCTATTTTTGTCCTTGCGGCCTGTGCTCTCGAGGTCTTATTTTAACAATTCTTGCTCATACCAATGTTATGAAGCATTTTCTCCTATATTCTCTTATAGTAGTTTCAGGTCTTATATTTGAGTCTTTAATCCATTTCAAGTTGATTTTTGTACATGGCAAAAAGTAGGGCTCTAGTCTCATTTTTCTACATGTAAGTACCAAATTTTTCCAGCACCACTTTTTTTTTTTTTTTGAGTTGGAGCCCCACTCCATTGGACAGTGGCACACTCATGGCCACCTCAGCCTCGACGTGCTGGCTTCAACCGATCCTTCTGCCTCAGCCTTCCAAGTAGCTAGAACTACAGGTGCGTACTACTATGCCCAGCTTGCTTTTTGATTTATTGTAGAGACAAGGTCTTGCCAAGTTGCCCGGGCTGGTCTCAAACCCTGGGGCTCAGCAATCCACTCACCTTGGCCCCACAAAGTGCTGTGATTACCTGCTGAGCCACCGAGCCCGGCCTGTAGCATATTTTAAAGGCAGGTGATGTGATGCCTCCAGGTTTATTCTTTTTGACTGAATTGCTTTGTCTATTTGGGGTCTTTTATGGTTTCATATAAATTTTATGATTGCTTTTTCTGTTTCTGTGAAGAATGCCATTTGTATTTTGATAGGGATTGCATTAAACCTGTAGGTAAAAATTGTTTTTTGAGTTGGTGTCTCACTCTATCGTCTAGCCTGGAGTCCAGTGACACACTCACGGCCACCGCAGCCTCGACCTGCTGGGCTCAGGCAGTCCTTCCCCCTCAGACTTCCAAGTAGCTGGAACTACAGGTACTCGCTACCATGCCCGGCTTACTTTTTGATTTATTGTAGAGATGGGGGTCTCACCATGTTCCCCAGGCTGGTCTCGAACCCCTGAACTCAGGCAATCCTCTCACCTTGGCCTCCCAAAGTGTTGGAATTACAGGCTTGAGCCACCATGACTGGCTGGTAAATAATTTTTTATGACGACTTTACTAAGGTATAATTTACATACCACAAAATCACCTTTCAAAGTGTGAAATTCGGTATTCTTAATATATTACAATGTTGTACAACCATCACCACTATCTAATTCCAGAATATTTTCATCACTATGAAAAGAAATCCCTTACCCATTAGCAGTCACTTCCCATTTCTCCCCAAACCTACCAGTCCTTGGCAACCACCAATCTACTTTCTATCTATATAGATTTTCCTATTCTGAACATTACATTTCATATAAAAAGAATCACTATATGTGATCTTTTGTGACTGGATTCTCTCACTTAACACATTTTTAAGGTTTGTCCACTTTGTATTATCTATCACAACTTCATTCTTTTTTATTGTTTTATAATACTCCAGTGTAGCCAGGCACGGTTGCTCATGCCAGTAATCCTAGCACTTTGGGAGGTGGAGGCAAGAGGATTGCCTGAGTCCAGGGGTTTGAGACCAGCCTGGGCAACTTGGCGAGACCTTGTCTCCACAGTAAATCAAAAAGTTAGCCGAGCATGGTGGTGCATGCTTGTGGTTCCAGCTACTTGGAAGGCTGAAGTGGAAGGACCGTTTGAACCCAGCAGGTTGAGGTTGTGGTGACCGTGAGCATGCCATTGCCCTCCAGCCTGGGCGACAGAGTGAGATTCCAACTCAAAATAATAATAATAATAATAATAATAATAATAATAATAATAATAGGCTTCTGCACTAGACAGGGGTCCAGTCTCTTTCTTCCTCTCTCTCTCTCTCTCTCTTTCTTCCTCTCTCTCTCTCTCTCTCCTTTCTCTCTTTCTTCTCCCCCCCCAAAAACAATAATACTGCAGTGTATAGATATACCCACATTGTGTTTATCCATTCATCAGTGGATAAACATTTGGATTTTCCCACCTTTTTTAACAGTGTAAATAATGCTGCTATGGAATATTCATGTACAAGCACTTGTGTAAACATAGGTTTTCAATAATCTTGGGTATATATCTAGGAATGGAATTGTTGGATCATATGGTAACTCTATGTTTAACTTTTTGAGGAATTAACAGACTGTTTTCCAAAGTTATTGCACCATTTTACATTCCTACCAGCAATATATGAGGATTACAACTTCTTCACAGCCTTACAAACATTTATTTTGTTTGTTTTTTAAATTATAGCCATCCTAGTTGGTGTGAAATAATATCTGGTGGGGTTTTTTTGTATTTTCCTAATATTTTATGTTGTTGAGCATCTTTTCATGTGCTTATTGGCTATTTGTATAACTTCTTTTGTGAAATGTCTACTTAGATTCTTTGCCCTTTTAAAAATTAGGCTATTTATCTTTTTATTAATGTTTTGTTTAAATTTTAATTGTTCTTTTTATATTTTGGGTACAAGTGCCTTATCAGATATATGATTTGCAAATATTTTCTCCTATTCTGTGAGTTGTCTTCATTTTTTTGAAGGTGTCCTTTGAAACATATATGCTTTAATTTTGGAGAAGTCCAATCTATCTATTTTTTATTTGGTTTCTTATACTTTTGGTGTCATATCTAAGAAACTTTTAATTCAAGGTTATGAAGATTTGCATCTTTCTTTTATTTTAATAATTGTATAGTTTTAGCCCTTATATTTAGGTTTGTGATTCATTTGGAGTTAATTTTTATATATAGTGAGAGGTAGAAGTCCAACTTCAGTCTTTTTCATGTGGATATCCAGTTGTCCCAGCACCACATGTTGAAAAGACTATTCTCTCCCTCCATTGAATTGTCTTGATGCCTTAAGAAATTTCAGTTAACCATAAAAGTAAGCTTTTATTTCTGGATTTTTCAATTCTGTTCCATTGATCTATATGTCTATATCTATATCTTGTGCTAGACTACACTGTTTTGATTTTTATTACTTTGTAGTAATTTTTGAAATAAAGAAATGTGAGTCCTCAAACTTTGTTCTTTTTCAAGACTATTTTTGGCTATTATGGTTTCCTTGCATTTTCATATGAATTTTATAATTAGCTTCTCAACTTCTGTAAATATAAGGTAGCTAGAATCTTGATAGAGATTGTGCTAAATCTGTAGAACAATTTTGAGAGTACTGCCAGCTTAACCATATTAAGTCTTCCAATCCATGAACATGGAATGTTGGGACAAGTCATTTAACCTTCTTGATCTCATTTGCTTTATTTCTCAAATAGGAATAATAGTAACCATTCTATCTCACAGAGTTGTTGTGAAAATTGCATGAGAAAGTTTTTCTTAAAATGGGAAATATAACAAATATAAAGGATTATGTGTGATAGCATTGTATCAATTGGAATCAGCACAGCATCTTAATGTGATAAATCTGAGGAGCATTCAAAACATTGGTTTGTGTTTGTTTATTCTAAAATTAGTTTAATTTCTTTGAAGCCACATTTTTCTATTTTTTAGTCCCTGCTGTGTGGTTGCTGCTATAGTGGTCTCCACGGCATAGTGATAGAGTATTGGCTCTGGACCCAGACTACCTACTTTCAATTCCCAGTTCTACCACCACACTTGACTTTAGACAAATTATTTGGATTGTTGTCACTTAGTCTACTCGTTTGCTAAATGAGGATAATAGTATTGTAGTACCTACTTCATAGGGTTTTGTGAAGATTGCATGAATTAATTTATACAAAGCGCTTACAAATGTGCCTGACACACTGTCAGGACAATAAATGTCAACGACCCCTACAACATCATATAGAAGTACTTGAGGGCCTACACCCAGTAGCATTATAATCAAATACATATGAAACAGCCTTCAGCCTCTTGGTTTGCATGATCAGAGAAAGTCAGGCATTTGCTTAAAGCTACATTGAGTCCCTTCTATATAGAAATTAGACTGAAATGGGAATTCTCACCCAATAAACTGGAGACTACAATTTTTGTTACTGGATATATGAATAAATAATTGCTGTTAAAATGCACTGACATTGTGCAATGTAAAGTCCTTCTTAGTTGTGTAAACAGAAAGCATGCAGATTGCTTGCCAAAACTGTTTTGTGAGAAACCAGTGCAATCATGTTGCATCATTTTTTTCCCCTTAGGTGTGTCTATTTATCTTTGCTCCTAGGTTTCGCTTATTTGAAATAGCTAGGGGAGAGAGTCAGAGCTGTATATGCACAGCCATGCTGCGCCCGTCTCCTGTTCCCTTAGATGCAGTCTGATCCCTTATGGCATCTGATTCTAGGGAAGTTGTGTTGGTTTGATTGCTGGTAAAGAACTCTGTCTGCTGTTAGTCTTCTTGAAGCTTGAGCTTAGGCAAATCATCCCTGAAACCTGCTTCAGTCAGGAGCAGACTGAGAATCACAGCATCCAACCCTATAATGACAACCTGAAAAAGACTTAGAGCAGTTTATCTTAGAACCAGAGGATCATGGGGTTTGCAGGAGCCCTTGACAGGCCATCTGAATCCTAGTTCATTCCTCAGCCTCTAGGAAGGCCTATCATGAAACCCCTTAGGAGGCTACCCTTGCACTCTCTGCTGTTTGGTCCATTTCTAAACTCAGGGGAAATGGACTTTAGGACACTTGAGCATTTAAATGGAATTTAAGGGATAACGCCCCAAATGGGAAATTTTCCCTCCACAAATCTCTCATCCTCAGCATGGAAAACCTAAGAAACAAAAGGGCAGTGGAAAGAAAGCCAAATAGCAACAGATCCCTTGTGCTGGCCAAGTGTTGCTTAGCAAAGCAACCTGGGTACTGGATGTGGATACAATCATATGCATGCAGCAGAGCGAGTTAAGTTAAAGGCAAGGAAAGCCAGAAGCTGCCTTGTAATCCAACCTTACCAGAGAACTCTCATGCTCTTATGAATATTTGAGACATTCTGATGAAATAATTTCCTCTGTTTGCTATTGACAATAATTAAAAATAATGTATGGGCCAGGCTCGGTGGCTCAGCCTGTAATCCCAGCACTTTGGGAGGCTGAGGTGAGTGGATTGCCAGAGCCCGCAAGTTAGAGACCAGCCTGGGCAACTTGGCAAGACCTCATCTCTACAATAAATCAAAAATTAGCCAGGCATGGTAGCGCGTGCCTGTAGTTTCAGCTACTTGGAAGACTGAGGCGGAAGGATGGCCAGACCCCAGCAGGTCGACGCTGGGGTAGCCGTGAGTGTGCCACTGCACTCCAGCCTGGACGATGGAGTGAGACTCCAACTAAAGATAATAATAATAATTTATGAAGACAAAGGCTGGCAAGTACGAGTCAGAACCTGATGTGAATTCTGAAATTGCATTCGTTTTTTTAATATTTGGAACTGTACTCTCAACTTCATTTTTTTCCTCTCCTCAATTCTGCTCTCCAGTTGGACCCTGTTTTATTTCTCTCCACCAAAAAGCTCTTTCATCCCTTATGTTTAAAAGTTAGATTTTAGCCGGACTCAGTGTCTCAGCCTGTAATCCCGCGCTTTGGGAGGCCGAGGTGAGTGGATTGCCTGAGCCTGCGGGTTTGAGACCCGCCTGAGCAACTTGACGAGCCCTCATCTCTACAATTAAAAAAAAAAAAATTAGCCGGGCGTGGTAGTGCGTACCTGTAGTTCCAGCTACTTGGAAGGCTGAGGTGGAAGGGTCGCCGGAGCCCAACAGGTGGAGGCTGCGGTGACCAGGAGTGTGCCACTGCCCTCCAGTCTGGGTGACAGAGTGAGACTCCAACTCAAAAAAATAAAATAAAAAATAAATAAATAAATAAAAGTTAGACTTTGATGCTCTCTGATCGTCGTTCAAAATTATGTTCTTTATAATGCAGATTTAACTAAATAGGAGGGGGAAAGCAATCTGATTGAAATAATTTAAGCTAAGACAGGGATGACTGAAAAGTATTGAATAATCTCAGCATTCTGCATTTTAAAAGATTAATTTTTTACAAATTAATTCTAATCTTGGAAAAATTTAAATTAAGTCATTAAATGAATTTTTTTGGAGGAAAAGGTTGGGGAGAGGAAGGGGTTTCCTGGTGCTTTTCAGATCACACACTACTTTGCCCACATTGCTTTGGCTACATTCTGGTTGTAAAGTCATCCATGACAAGACATATGGCTGCAACCTCAAATAACCTACCCACTCAGAGGGATAAGGCTTTGAAGCATTAGGTTTTAAATGAAAGTGAGACTCAGAGCTTTGGAAGTTGTTTATTGGTTTCCTGTGAAATTTCCCACTTGGTGTCTCCCTATAGGAAACTTTCTCTCTTTGTTTTAAACCCATAGAGCAGTCTGACAAAGACCCATTATTACTCTCTACCTTGGAGTTTTCCTGCTGAGAGGGTAGTAGATGAGAGATGGATGAGAAGATAAGCATCAGGATAAAGTTTAAAATTTGAGATACTCTAAATTAATGGGGAAGAGAGAGAGCCCCTTGGTAGCTGTCAGCCTCAGTCAACCAGGTAGATGGTGTCCTTTTTGCCCTTTCAATTTGACAGTTGGTGAAATTCAGTGTTGGGTTGACACACACCCTTGTGAAATGGGCATGCTTTGTTTCACAAGCAAATTTACTATAGATGACAGGCAACAGATTCTGCAGTGAGATTCTTCCTGACTGGGCAATGACTGATTTGCAGATGCATGACTCTGCTTGAGCTTTGAAAATGTACTCTTTGTGCTAAGTTTTTCTCCTGGGGTTTCCAACTCGTCACCAGCACTGCCCTCCTCCCCCCACACAAAGACACACCATGCAGTTTGCAGAGGTAATATACCTACTACTAAATACCACCATCACTCTGAATGACAGAACAGCCAAGACCCAAGAGAAAAGGAACATTAGTGAGCTGAAAGATTCCAAAACTTCCAAAACAGGTTGCCTGAAAACTTTGAAAAGTTTTTTTAAAAATTCTGATGGATTTAGTTGCTTGTTATCTTTAACAGAAGCAGTGATGTGTGTTGTTTATTAATAACTCCTATTTTTATCTTTTCATCAACACCTACCCTGCTCTTTAACCTGCCCAAATAATTTCAACCATGTCTGAGAATCAAAATTACCCAAGGAATATATGAAGGGGACTCCTCCAAAAAAAATGGAATGACCTTTTGGATGGTAGGCCCCTTGTAGCACACGCTTCCTGTCCTAAGTGTTCTAGGGATTCATCGGCATCAATACCAGCTAGGTTGTTGTAAAAGGCTGCATTCAACTTTAGTGAATTTTTTATTTTTATTTTTTAGATTCTTTTTATGTGTTTGCCCATTTCATGATGGGTGATTTACAAGTGCACCTACCCACACCGTGCTAAGTGTTTAGCAATTTTTGACCCCAAACACCATGACCCCCCCCGTGCCCCATCCTCCCTATTTACCCAATCTCTCTCCCAGTGACTTTTGTTTGTTTCCCCAGATGAAAAAGTTATCAGAGGGAAAAGTTTTGCCATGGCAGAAGAGGTGAAACAAAAAAATGGCAGGAACACTAACAGGCATCAAAACAGACGAGTTCAAAAACTGTTTTGAGCAGTGGAAAAAGCATCGGGATAGGTGTATTGCATCAAATGGAGGGTACTTTGAAGATGACTGAAGTTTGAATATGTAAGAGAAAATACACGTTTTAAAAAATAAATTCTGAGTGTTTTTGGGTCCCCTCCTCATATATATTTTTTAAACTAGATGATTCAGTCCCATCTTAGAGCTACTGAATAAGAGTGCCTGAAAGGGGGGCACAAATATTCATATCTTTTAAAAAGTTTTCTTATGATTTTTGAGGCATAGCCAAGGTTGAAAATCACTGCCTTTGCCTCATCTGGAGTAATTTTATCTTTACAACCATTCTGTAAGGTATGTATTATTACCCCCATTTTACAGATGAGGAAACTAAGGCTCATAACATTTCAATGATTGGCCAAGATCACACAGCTAAAAATTTGCTAAGCTAAGATTCATAGCCAGGCCCATGGCTCCAAAGGACATGCTCTTTCTATTCCATCACACCAGTGAGTTATGCGTAATTTTTCTCAGTTCCCTAACATAGTGCTCTTTTAAACCAGGAGTCTTGCTCTAAGAGTTTCCATTCCTCTCTTGGTTGTTAATGCCATCAAATTGATGCTTTTCTACTCTTTTAAGTCTAACCATCATTTTCCTGGATAGAAAAGATGGAAGCAACATGGGCATCTTTTGTTGTGCACCAAAGCAATTCTATAATCTCCTTGTAGTTACTACCATTATCCTGTTATATTATTAATCTCAATCCATAAAATAAACACACACTCTCTTTCTTGCTCTTTGTCTAATCAAAAACCAAAAAGCCCATTTTGGGGATATGGGAAGATTGTTGTTGTTGTTGATGGTTTCTGAATCCTTAAGTCATGGTGGGTTTTGGCTTTCTTGGCTCTCTTATTCTACATCCATTCTGCTTGTTTTGTGTTTGGTTATATAGTGTTCCTGTATTCATCTTTTGTCTATGTAGAGTATAAATACTTATAATAATTAAAAATTATAATTACTATGCTTTAATTACCCAGGAATAGTTACTTCAGTGTTGTAAGTCATGAAACACTGTTCTCCTAGAAAGGATTTTAGAGACCTTATTTGTTCCAATGATTTTCAAACTTTTTCCAGCTATGAACAGAATCCCAGTATATAAAACAGACATCAGTAGAACCTGGTAGAGCATGAAGGGAGACTGCCTTCTCCATCTCTTTGGGCCTTGAATAGCTGCATAGCACAATTTTTAACACACTGTTATAATCAATTTCCTAATTTTACTGATGAGGGAATTGAGGTCCAGAGAAGTACACCAACTTGCCCAAGATCACATAGCATGTAGTAAATCGAGATCTAAAATTCAAGTTTCTAAATTTGAAGTTCAGTGCTATTGCTAACACACTCCATGTGGTAAAGATGGAAACCAGCACCATATCCAGAAAGTTCTTGAGAAAACCATGGTTACGAGAGAGTAATAGTATTAACAGTTAACATATCTTAAGCACGTATTATATGCTGGGCACTTCTACTGCTTTACTTTTGCCTATGCTTTGGCTGTTTGAGGATGCCTTCGAATGAGTTAAAGTACTGCATCATTTACATGTCTCTGAGCGTCCTTTGAACACATCCAGCACCTCTGCCTCTTCATCTCGACTTCTAGTGCCTTAATTCAGGTTCACAATTGTTCTTTTTTTTTTTAACAAGTAACAACTTTATTGAAATATAATTCACATACCATAAAATTAACACATTTAAATTGCGTGAATACAATGGCTTTTAGTATGTTTACAGAGTTGTGCAACAGTCCCCACAGTATTATTTTAGAATATTTTCACCACTTCAAAAAGAAACCCCATGCCCACTAGTAGTCATTCCCCTTCTTTCCCCTCTCTGAAGCCTGGGCAACCACTAATCTATGTTGTGCCTATGAATTTGTCTATTTGGGATACTTTATATAAGTGAAATTATATAATATGTGGTCTTTTGTAACTAGCTTCTTTCACCTAGCATGGATTCAATGCTCATCTATGTTGTAGCCTGAATTAGTACTTCATTCCTTTTTGTGGCTGAATAGTATTCCATTGTATGAATAGACCATATTTTGTTCATCCATTCATCCATTGATGGGCTCCTTATCATCTCTTATTTGAACTACTGCAATAGCATTCTGACTGGTGTTTCTAACTCCATTATTCCCTCTGCTCTTCCATTATTAGAAATATTTTGCAAAAAAGCCAATTTGCTGTTGCTGTCTCAGTGTTTCCCTATTCTAAGCAGGAAACCACAAACTTGACTGTCTATAGAGGCAATTAAGTCATGCAAAAGCATGAACTTGTGACATGCCAGACAAGATTTGAGAGGTGGGTTCAGTGGTCAGTTGGAGAATAAACCCTGCTTAAAGGCATTCAAATTTTAAAAAATTGCTATGCTTATCTAAAAAAATGGTCAGGCTGCTTTTCTCTATGCCATGTCTACTGGAGAACAGCTAAACCACCTAGCAAGGCTCTTTATCATCACCTGACCCCACTTTTATCTCCAGGTTCCTCTCCCGCTTCTCCTCCTCCTTCTCTCCCTCCCATTTCTTTTCACTTCATGTTCCAGCAGTATCATGCTTTTGGGAGGGCACAAATTAATGTTTGTTCTTTCTGGCTTTTATGCCTTTTTCATTCCCTCTACCTAGAAAGCCCTCCTTCTCCTTCTCTCCTACAGAGTTTATTCTCCATCTTTCAAGATCCAGCTTGAATATTACCCACTCTACCCCCCTTTGAGCTACCTCTACCTCTCTTATCATACCTACCACATTGTAATAGAACATCCTAGCTGGACTCGGTGGCTCAGCCTGTAATCCCGCGCCTTTGGGAAGCTGAGGTGAGTGTATTGCCTGAGCCTGCGGGTTCGAGACCCGCCTGGGCAACTTGGCGAGACCTCATCTCTACAATAAATCAAAAAATCAGTCAGGCATGGTAGCGCGCGCCTGTAGTTCCAGCTACTTGGAAGGCTGCGGCGGAAGGATCGCTGGAGCCCAGCAGGTCGAGGCTGCAGTCTAGGGGCAAAGTGAGACTCCAACTAAAAAAAAAAAAAAAAAAAAGAACATCCTAGAGCTCCATCTCCCCTATTGTACTATAAGCTCCTTCAAGACAGAGATGTTGTTCTAATCAATATTGTGTTTTTAGAAACTTATCAAAATACCACTGAAACTCCTGTAGTAGTTTGTTTGTTTTCCTGTCCCACAAAGGATGTGTCTCCAGCTGGCAAGATTCTCCAGCTAATTATTTTCTGGGTATAGATGCTCATCACTCTCCAGTGGTCCACAAACAAGAGTCTCTTATACTACTATATCTGGCTAGGGAGAAGGGAGATTTCTTTGTTTTTCCCTGAAGCAAATACTCACTGGATCCCAGGAAAGGTTTAAGTGGTACTTGGTTCAGAGCCTTCTGAAGTTGGTGTGTTGGGGTCTGAAATTGGACATTGTGATACTAGTTTAGCTGCCTCTGTGACTCGTACCACACAAAGAAGATCCTTATTGTCTAGACCTGTGAAGTGAGTAGGGTGTTCCAAGTGGGATGTTTCCTGGAACTTGGAGAGTTTTCCATGTGGACCTCCCTCATGCTCCCTTTCCTTTCCTTCCCCACAGTCCTCAACGCCCACTTCTTTGTCCCAGCCTCCTCCAACTTACTTTTCCCTCCCAGTCATTTATCCCAAAATAAATCATCAAACCTCGTGACCCATCAACTCTCCTTTTTTTTTTTTTTTTTAATTTGCAGTCTCACTCCATCGCCCAGGCTAGAGTGCAGTGGCAGACTCTTGGCCACCCCAGTGTCGACCTGCTGGGTTCCAGTGATCCGTCCACGTCAGCCTTCCAAGTAGCCGGAACTACAGGCACATGCCACCATGCCTGGCTAATTTTTTAATTTATTGCAGAGACGAGGTCTCGCCAAGTTGCCTGGGCTGGTCTCAAACCTGCGAGCTCAGGCAATCCTCTCACCTCGGTCTTCCAAAGTGCTGGGATTACAGACTGAGCCTAACTCTCCTTTTGACTTATAAATTTTGCAGCCTCAGAGGATCCACTAAGGTCAATGCATTTCCTCCTTTTCTTTTTTTCTGCTTGTCTGCAGACACCAGGGTAAACTGTCAGTGGTCGCTCCCGGCCACCACAGCCTCGACCTGCTGGGCTCCGGCGATCCTTCCGCCTCAGCCTTCCAGGGAGCTGGAACTACAGGCGCGTGCTACCATGCCTGGCTAATGTTTTGATTTATTGTAGAGATGAGGTCTTGCCAAGTTGCCCAGGCGGGTCTCGAACCCGCGGGCTCAGGCAATCCACTCATCTCAGCCTCCCAAAGCACGGGATTACAGGCTGAGCCACCGAACCCGGTTACACTGATGATTTTCTACTCAAGCCTGTAAGCTTATTCATCCCCCCAATATCTGCAACTAAACAGATTTTGATCATGAGAAATTCCCTTTCTTCCTTAACATAACTAAGATTCTATTTCTTGTGAACTAGTAACCCTCTTTTATTATGGTAAGAAAACACTTGTCTTCCACCTCTTAAGTTTGTTATTTTTTTCTCTCTCCTTCCTTCCTTTTTTCTTTCCTTCCTTTGCAGAGGTGGTGGTGGGAGACCAGAAGATATTTAAACTTAGCTTGTTATATATTGTATTTGCCTGTAGCAAAATTTCCAACAAAAATCATTTCTGTTACTGAAAGACAATTCCACAAATTTTTACTGAATGTATTCTATGTGTTGGGCAATACCCAGGTTGTGATTGTTCAATGAACTAGCATTATAAAACTTTGCCAGAATTGGCCAAATTAAGGGGCCTAATATTTGATAATGAAATCAGGATTTACTCCAATTAATAAATTATTAAACAAAATCAGTTGCATGCAACACAGTCAGAAGGTTTGATTATTTTGGTACCAATCTAGAAGTATTTCTTCCAATGTTCTCTGCACCAGTGTTCATTTAACCAGTGTTGATTGAGCACCCAGTATATTCCAGGTAATGTATTAATTATTGTGGCCATAATGATGAAAAAGATGTCCCTATATCATGGAGGAGGCAAATATATGTACTAATAATCCATTATAATGTTTTAGTGATTTAATCAAAGTATGAACAATTAGTTCATTGTTGAACAGTTATTGCAGAGGTTGGCAAACTGCTGACCAACTGTTTTGGTAAATAAGCTTTTTATTGGAACATGGCTGCACCCATTCATTGACTTATTGTCTATGTCCACTTTTGTGCCACAATGGCAGAGTTGTTGCAGAAGAGACCATGGCCTAAAAATTTAAAAATATTTACTCCCTATAACTTTACAGAAAAAGTTCACAGACTCCTAGCTTAGAGAACTTAGGTCTATTGAAGGTAACCTGGAAAGTGTCAAAGAGATTATGTTTGAGCTGGAATTTTAGAATTAGTCTTACTTTTTCAGGTGTACAAGAGGGGAAAAGAGATTATAGACAGAAAGATCAAAAGCAGAAGTTGAACAGAGATATGAAAGTATAAAAAAGCTAGACCTTTACTAAAATCCACTGACTTATATACTCTAAATGGGGGAATTATATGGTATGTGAATTGCATACCAATAAAGCTGTTTATTATTTTTTTAACATTGCCTACTTGGGAACTCGTTCAGTGTGTCTTGATGGAGCACTTCATTGAGTGGAACAATTTTATGTTGTGCATTACAAGATGTTTACCCTCCCTAGTTCCCACTTATAAATGCTAGTAAAGTTCTCCAAACTTTATGAAAACCAAAACTACCCTCATACACTTCTAAACACCCCCAGGAATGCGGTAACAGGTTTACTGAGAGCCACTGATGGTCCAGTGTGTCTTGAGCACAGGGTGTATGGAAGAAGTGGCAGGCAGTGCTAGACTAAGGAATTTCAATGGACTATCCAGTAGTGTGAGTCCTTCTCCAAGTGTACAGTTCATGGACTAAGATCTCTCCGCTTAGGAAAAGCTGCCATCTCCCTATAAAGGAAGGCTTTCTATGAGATCCCAAGTGTCAACCTAAGGCAGAAAGTCCAGGAAAAGTAGATGCTTCCATAATTCCATCCCTCACCATTGCCCATCCTGCAGAAGGCTGACCATACTACTGAACTGTGACCAACTGAAGTGAACAAATTTGCAACAATCATAGAGACACAGCTGGAATATGCAGCTCTATAGTGAACAAACTGGATCATTAAGCATGCATTAGCAGCTAATCCATGCTTTAAAACTGCTATTAACATGCCGATAAGACATTTTAAACAATAAATAAAGGACACCATTAAGAATGATGTGAATGTGTTTATATATTCCAAATCCCCACAAAGTAAGAATGATTTATCTTCATCAGTGCTTTTAATCCTTACAACTCTGCCTTTTCTAAATTTATTCACCATTCACTTGAAAGAGGCACAAAACATTCTCATTCTCATTCCTGAGAAGCATTCTCAGGAAGGAATGGATAATATTTCAACATGCTAGAGATATTGGGAGGTAGAAGCAGAGGTTTCCTCCCCAAATCTGAAGGTCAGCCAACTCCAGTACACTCTAAGCAACAGTAATATTTCTTAGGCCTTGAGAAAAGGAAATACATGAGTTTTGAATAAAATGACAGCCACACTGTAACATTGGTTAGGTTGTGCTTCTGAAAGCACTCAAAGACAAAGTTTATTTTCCCAGTATGTTGGTGTGGGGGGGCAGTTAGTGAGGTTTTTAGCTACTTCAATTTTAAAGACAATTTCCTGAATATGCTGTAATTGTATTCCAATCAGCCTACCTACCTTCTCTCTGTGTCTCCATCTCATTCACAAATTAAAACCACTTTTTATGAGGCCTAGTTTATTTGAAATTGTTGTAATTATTACTTCATTGATTACAAACCAGGAACCACCCACTTCTCTTAAATGCAGACAGCTGGGCCATCTGTTCCCTATGAATCATGTAAACAGAAAAGACTTGAAAGAAGGATTTAAACACTTTCCAACCTGGTTTTGCCTTATTTCAAAAATGCAATCAACTGTCCAGAGACTTAACAGATGCAATGCTTAAGATCTGACCTTCCAACTTGATCCTCTTGTGTAACATAGAAAGTTCTGGTTAGAAAATGAGGTCAAAGCCTCCAACCTAGTAATATTTGTTTTTCCTGCCCATTTAATTAAGAATTTTTTTTAATTATATAGGAAATGCACACAGGAAATAAAAATTTAAGCAGCACGTAATAGTACAAAATGACAAGTAAAAAGCTTTTTCCCTGCTCTTTCTTTTGGACAAATCCCTTTAGACCTTTGACTTTTCTATTTTTAGTACCCTTGATATTAATTGCATTATTCTAGTTCTGGGTTTATCAACTTTTAATCTGTATTGAGACTTCTCACTAAAAAAGGTAATGGATTTGGCAACGTCCTCCTCTCTCTTGACGTGGACAAAACCCCCTAACTCATTAATTCTACCTCTCCTTTCCTCCTTGACATGTGTGTTGTAGCTTTTAGTTTTTATATTAGTTGTGTAATTCCAAATAATACACTTAAGCCTTGATTTGTTAATTCACCTACTTGGTTTTTATTTTATTATATTTTAATGCAGTCAAATTTAATATTTTCTTTTTTTATAGTTTACACCTTTTGTCTTGTTGAAGAAATCCTTCCTTGCTTCACAAGTATAAAAACATTCTCCTATATTTTATTCTTAAAGTTTTGTCTATTACACTTAAGCCCCTAAACCACCTGGAACTAATCATTGTATATAATATGAAGTGGTGATCCAATTTCATTTTTTCCACAGGGATAATCATTTGTTTCAGCACTATTTATTAAATAGTCCAAGCTTGCCCCACTGTTTTGTCATGCCACTTCTGTTGTATATCAAGTGTTATACACACTTTCAATATAACAGCCTGTATCTGGGATCTTTATTCTGTCCTTTGGTCAGCTTGTTTGAATCGAATGGCATGCCTTGGGGTCACCACACTCTCTGCGCCTCGGTTTTCTCATCTTTAAACTGGGGCTAACAATATCTTGACTTAACTACCTCAAGAGAGTTGGTAGGACATCAAATGGAAAAATGCAAAGACGTTTTGACAACTGAAAAGTGTAATTACAATTATGGAACCTTAACATGTTGGCATCAAAGTGACTTTAGATATCACTTTGTTAAGTTCTATATATTTACAGAAGAGGAAACTAGGATGTAGAGCAGGTGAGTGATCTGCTCATATAAAAGGCATAATTATTATGCTCCTAGAATATGCCTCCTGAGGCCTCAGCATAAAGCAAAGGATATTTTATCTCATCCCACTAAAAGATCTAGTCAAGGACTTAATCCTCTTGGACTGTCTGTTGGACATTGTTCATGTTTTCCCCAAAATGTGATGTGATTGCTGGAGTCTAATATATTACTTCCTGTGCTTTGTGGCCAATTTCAAGGTTGAATGGTGCAAATGCAATTTTGCATAGGCCACCTCTGATTTAACAGCAGAGATTGATATACATCATAGCCACTTAACAAATGGCATCTATCCAGTTGGTGTCTGCCACATAGCTATTATGTGTTAAATATAAGGCACAGTTAGATGATTTATATTGCCACTTTATGTAAAACAAGAACATCTGTTTATAGAAACTGGCCCATCTTCAAACTGGCAAATACACCTGAACAAGAAGACAAAAGTTTGACTTAAACATTAAATAGCAATAAAGATAGTTAAAATATTTCATTTTCATTGAGTTAGAAAAAAATTTGTATCAGTCAAATACTGAACTTGGGCAGATAGTCTACAAATGGAGAATAACTATTAGCATATGATAAAGTGAAGTTATAAAAACATTGTTTCCTCTTTTTACTGTGAAATATATCATTTATACAAAAATATTAAATATACCTACAGTTTAAGGATTAGTAATAAAATTTTTTTTTAAAACCACTTCTGTATCCACCACTCAGGTTAAAAAATAGTGTATTACCAATACCTTAGAAGCCCTTAGTGGGCCCTGTAAAGCACTTCCCATTCCTAGTGGTAACACAATCCTGGATCTAATGTAAATTATTCCTTTGCTTTAGTTTATAATTTTTCCACCTATGTATGAATCCCTAAAAAATGCATTGCACAATTTTGCTTTTAAAAATTTACATAAAAATGAATTATACTGTTTGTACTCTTCTGGCATTTTCTACCTTTATCAGCATTAGAACCTGATTGACTGAGCCTTAGATACATTTTTTACTTATTCAAATTCAACTATATGATAGGAAAGGGAAAGAAGAAAGAAAAATAGTGAAAGAGAGAAGAATGATTATTTAAATAGTGTTGGCAATTTGTCAACATAAAATATAGGCTACAAAGTTAAATTTGAATTTCAGATTTTAAAAACCCCAAATTTTTAAATATAATAACTGCATGGGACCTACTTATAATAAAAATATTATTGACTGCTTATCTAATATTCAAATATAACTGGATTCCTGTTTTATTTTGCTTGCCAAGTCTGTCAATGTATCCCATCACATTCAATGAGCCTGCACCCAAGGTGAATGGGATTGTGGAAAATGTGACTCTTGTATTTTAAAGCATTTTCCAATGTCATGTAACAGTTTTATATGTGAATCCAATACTCAATCATAGGAATAGTAATGTTTTCCAATGATGAAGGTAAAACTGGCTTGTTGGCAGATACGTTGCTCTCTAACATGGCACCTTTCTGGGTTATTTTGAAGGTAATTTTGATTACACACAATTGTATCAGAAAATGAATTCAGTCATTAGCAACAGTTTAAACTACAGCTTTTTTTTTTTTGAGTTGGAGTCTCACTCTGTCACCCAGAGTGGAGTGCAGTGGCCGCTCCTGGCCACCGCAGCCTCGACCTGCTGGGCTCCGGTGATCCTTCCGCCTCAGCCTTCCAAGTAGCTGGAACTACAGGCGTGCGCTACCACGCCCGGCTAATTTTTGATTTATTGTAGAGATGAGGTCTCGCCAAGTTGCCCAGGCGGGTCTTGAACCCTCGGGCTCAAGCAATCCACTCACCTCGGCCTCCCAAAGCACGGGATTACAGGCTGAGCCACCGAGCCCGGCCTAAACTACAGCATTTTAAAAACAAGAACTTATCCCCTCATATGCAGGAAGTCTAGAGATAGGCAGTGCAGTGATGATGGTCTCAAATGTTATCAGGGATTCAAACTCCTAGCTTTCAGCTCCACCATCCTTAGTACTGACTTCTGTCCTCAGGGTCTCTTAATGGCTCACGATGGCTGCTAGAGCTCCAGTCATCAAGCTCACATTAAAGGCAGAAAATATGAGGGATAGAGGGCAATAAGGGCATTCGCCAGCATTCTGTCTAATTTAAATAGCTTTCTTGTAAATCCCTCCTTATAAGGTACTCTTGCATTCCATTCACCATCCTTAGCTTACACATGTAGTTTTAATTTTTTGAGTCGGGGTCTCACTCTGACACCCAGGGTTGGAGTGCAGTGGTACTATCACAGCTCATTGCAGATACTACCTCCTGGGCTCAGGTGATCCATCCACCTCAGCCTCCCAAGTAGCTAGGACTATAGGTATGTACCACCACGACCAGCTAACTTTTTTTATTTTTTATTTTTGTAGAGATCAGGTCTCACTCTGTTACATGGCCTGGTCTCAAACTCCTAGGCTCAAGCAATCCTTCTGCCTCAGCCTCCCAAAGTGCTGAGCCACCATACCCCACCCATAAGTGTAGTTTTTGATAAGCACATTACTATCCACAAAAAAACTGAGGGTCCTGTCACTAAAGAGGAAGGGGAAAATAGATATTGGGTAGGCAATTAGTAACCTATGCCACAGTGATTGCCTTATCTACTTAATTAAGAACCCAAACCCTGAGTAAGATAGGGCACTACCATGACTTTTTTTTTTTTTTGTGAGTTGGAGTCTCACTCTATTGCCCAGACTGGAGTACTGTGGCACACTCACAGCCACCCCATCGTCGACCTGCTGGGATCCGGCTATCCTTCTGCCTCAGCCTTCCAAGTACTCAGAACTACAGACACGCGCTACCACGCCCAGCTAATTTTTGATTTATTGTAGAGACAGGTCTCGCCAAGTTGCCCAGGCTGGTCTCAAACTGTGGGCTCAGGCAATCCACTCGCCTGGCCTCCCGAAGTGCTAGGATTACAGGCTGATCCATCGAGCCAGGTCTACCGTGACTATTTACAGGAAAAATTGTCATTCATTGCTTTTTTTGGATCATAGTCAGTCCAATTGTATTAGCATGTTAGGAAAGCAATGAATAAAACAGTATATAAAGATGACATATTTTAATGCAAACTACAACATTGCTATAAATAAGTAGCCTCTTCATTTTAAATACTCCACAAGCAGCATACTTTGTAATATTTAAGTACTAATGGTTGGCACTAATAAATGCAGTCAATCTTTGTAAAGGAACACTTTAGCTTTATTAACAAATCTTAACATCAAGTTTTATACCGAGGAACAACATTGAAAGGATCTTTTACATAGCCCATGTACAGGGACAATCATCATGTCTCCTAAACTCTTTAGAGGGTGATCAGAGATGCACTATTGAGGCATGCTTCTTGTCTGACAGAAGTGTGTTATCTCCTTTACTTTATCAATAAACCATCATATCCAGTGTGTGGGTTTCCAGAATCCTTGTTTCCCCTCAGGGACACTATTTGGTCCTTTATCTTCACCTGAAAGGCATAGAGAGATGCGCTGTAAGTAAAAGGCAAACAACTGCATTTTTTCTTTATTAACTGCCGGAGGTGGGGGGACACCTCATCAACAAGGGTACCTGAATAATGAACATTAGTATACCTGACCCTGAATTGTACCTGAATGAGTCTGCAGGTGGGACAATTTTAAAAGATTTCTTTAAAATTAAAAATTTTAAAAAAGAAGTTACAGAAAGAGTCATGTAAGGAAAGAGATGGAAATAATGAAATAAAATTTAATTGTAGAGGTATTTGGATATTCAATTTACTAATGATTTCTCACACAGAGTTTGTTTTATGGCAAAACTGTACCATACCCATAGGATGCCAGCTGACTCCAACTTTTCCAAGTGTAAGAGCCAGTTCTGGAAACAGAGTGACCACCAGCTACTCCAGCATGTTCTTTCCTCCAGCAGCCTCCAAAGCAAAGTCCAGGAATAAAGTGATGAGCATCCTTTTGGTTCAGTACTTGGCTCCCACCTGCAGACTCATATTCATTAGCCTGCACAGGTGGCTGCACATACTATGTGCTCCAACTACACAGCAATAAAACCCACTATTGTTAAAGGGGAAAGAAACAAAAAATAGCATTTGCTTTCATATGGTGGTACCTTTGATCATGGGATTCCCTCAGCCTGTAATAGTCTTCCTGAATCTTCTTGATCAAATCTAAACTCATTTGTCAAGACCCATGTCAAGGGCTAACCCTTCTGTGAAGCCTTCCCTGGTCTCCTCAAGCAGAACTGATTTAATCTTCCTTTGTACTTTCATAGTACTTTTTATCAGCACTGATAACTCTGTCTAGCACATATATCATTCTGCTTTGTATAAATAATATTTACGTGTTTGTCCCTTCCACTAGATTGTGGGTAATTTGTGATCTGGGGGGCAGATGTTAATTCATTTTTGTTCATGACACGGAATCTCTCAGTCCCCATGACTCTTGGTTCAAAGTGGTCTTCCAGCCAGGCTCGGTGGCTCAGCCTGTAATCCTGCGCCTTTGGGAGGCTGAGGTGAATGGATTGCCTGAGCCCGCAGGTTCGAGACCTGCCTGGGCAACTTGGCGAGACCTCATCTCTACAATAAATAAAAAATTAGCCAGGCGTGGTAGCGCGCGCCTGTAGTTCCAGCTACTTGGAAGGCTGAGGCGGAAAGATCGCCGGAGCCCAGCAAGTCGAGGCTGCGGTGGCTGGGAGCGGCCACTGCACTCCAGTCTGCGTGACACAGTGAGACTCCAACTCGAAAAACAAAACAAAACAACAAAGTGGTCTTCCTCCCATTGTATTATTTGGGGAAAAATTAACAGTCATTCCTTTCTTATTCATCACGGATGAGGCATGCATTGTTTGAGTCACAAAGCCCTCCCAAGATATAATTAACCCACTATGAGCCAGCACTTAACAAAAGACTCTCTTGCACCCCATCCAGAGCAGTATGAGTATTGCAAGCACAGAAAGTTCCCTTAAGATGTACCCCTAAAATCAAACCTGCAGAGAGATTGATCGAAAGTCTCCAGTGCACTCTTTGGAAAACATTAGCCAACCACCACTAAAATCTATGCCTACATCTATTACCTATTCCTCAAAAGCTATTCTTATTATCTCCACAGAAAAGAAGGGATTAAAAACAATGTATAGAGCATCACTTTCCCCATTTTATCAGCCAACTATATAATCAACTGGTGTCTGGAATCAATCCCAGAGGTGAAGTTACCCAGAGTAATCACATATTTTCAACCCATAGATATTGGGAGGAGCAATATGTTGATCTGGCTCTTATTCCAGTCTTGTAGGACTCAAGGGAGGAACAATCTACCCAGTCATCAATTGGGTTTCCTTCTTTCATTATTGCAGACACATCCTTGCAAATACCAAACCTCTAAAGTCAGCACTTTGAACCAGTTTAGTCTACCATCTGGGCCCAGTTGGGAATCTAGGAACATAAATTCTAAAATGAATATCAGGGTATTCACTATTGTAGTCCTTTTGGCTGCATGGCACAAGAGATTGAGCAGGGAGGTGCAATAATAAGAAAACTGCTTAGCAGTCTCTACTTTTTCTTCAGTTGGGCTACCAGACAAACCTCTTAGTCTCCAAAGTGATTCATGCTCAATGACACTGTTTTGAAAACAAAAACTCTTTAAATGTGAAGTAGAAAGATTGGGGGGTTTAAAATTAGATAAATCTGGGCTTAAATCTTGGCTCAGTCATTTATGGAAGATTGCTATGTGAGCTTTGGACAAGTTACTTAAACTTCTTGAAGTATATATCTATTTTTAGACTGTAAAATGGAATTAATGCCTACCAGCTAGGATTGCTGTAATGCATCACTGAGATGATGTAGGACTTAGCACACAGGAAGCATTCATTTAATAGTGTCTGTAATGGGTGATTGTGAGTTGTTAGCAAAGGCTGGTAGGTAATAGGCAGTTCCATCTCTTGAGTATTTTGTATATGTGTAGTTCTGGATTTTTGCATGAATTAATAGCTCACGTTCTTCTCCAATAACTATGGAATACAAAACAGTGCCTATGAGGTTGACTTTCCAGTGTTGTGATTTCTTCCTAAAAGCTTCACAGTCTTCATTCACCTGAAATCTGAAATTTGAAGTTCCCTTTAGTTCCAGCTTATGGATCAGCTAAATTGGAAGCCTCAAGAACAATTAAATTTTTATTGGAGTGTTAGTGAGGCACCTGAAAGCAGGTTTTGGTAAAGAAAAAAAAAATATGAAGATACTGGGCCTTAGAAGAAGCTAACACCAAAGGGTAGGGGTGAGTAAAGCTAGAAAAAGGAAAACCCTGAACTTAAGCTTGGCCTACATCAAGACTCTTGGGTAAAAAAGTCATTATTGAGGAGTGCCTATGTGCCATGCATTGTTCTAAGCCTTTACATGTATTGTCCCATGTAATCCTTGCAATAACCTTCTGAGGTTATTACAATTATTATTTCCATTTTCAGATGAAAATATCAAAGCACAGAGAGGTTAAATACTTTTTCAAAGTCATTTATTGGCAGAACCAGGACTTGGATGCAGGCTGGCTGGATCCTGAGCCCATGATTTTAAGCATCATGTATGATAGCTGATGTTGGGTAAATGTTGATGGCAAAATGTGTGAGACATAGTTCTAAGCACTTCTCATAAATTATCTCCTAATGATCCTCCAACAACCCTTGGGAGCCAATGCCATTATTAACCCTATTTGACAGATTAAGAAACTGGTTCTCAAGAAAACAGAAAGAGAAATGGCTGGATGCAGAGGCATGTGCCTGTAATTCCAACTACTGGGAGGCTGAAGTGGGGAGGATCACTTGCACCCAGGGGTTGGAGATCAGCCTGGGCATCTATCGAGACTCAGTCTCAGAAAAAAAAAAAAAAAAAGGAAAGAAATTGTGGTTCAGAGTTAAGTTACTTGTCCAAGTCACACAGCAAATCAGTGACACAGACAAGATTCAGACCCATGCATTTTGGTTCTGAGGCATGCACTCATAATAACTGTCTGATACTGCCTCTCCAGGTAGAACAAGTGCAAGTTGAATATCCTTTATCTGAAATGCTTGGGACCAGAAGTGTTTCAGATTTTAGATTTTTTTCAGATTTTGGAATATTTTCACATGCATAATGAAATATTCTGGGGTGAGACCCAGGGCTAAAGATGAAATTCATTTGTTTTATATACACCTTATACACATAGCCTGAAGGCAATTTTATACAGTATTTACAATAATTTTGTGCATGAAATAAAGTTTGTGTTAAGTACTTATGTATGAAATTTTCCACCCAGGGTGCCATGTCACCACTAAAAATTTTGGATTGGAGCATTTCAGATTTTTGCATTAGAGATAATTGGTGTTATTAAGCACATCTAGTAGAGGAGAAACTGGTTTCCAGTGACTGAGATGCCACCACCATTCAGTAGAAATGGCTCTAAATTCAGGGTCCCTGAATCTTTGTTTTTAGTAGACTGCTTGACCCCTTCCCATAAAGACTGTCCTATGGTTTGGAACTTTAGTTTGCAAGGCCTTTTAAGTTCTGCCTCTTTGTCAAATAGGTAACTTAAAGGCAGTTCCTCAGTTATTTCACAACACTTTAGTGAATTAATTGCTGTTCTTTTCTGGTATTCCAAAACTGTGAGTTCCTAGGCTGATCTAAGAATATTATAAAAAATAAATAGCCCTAGAATGCTCTTTCCTAACCCTCACCCTCTCCCTCTCCCTCTTCAGGCCTTACAGGAAATACATTGGCAATTATCACAGAATCCCAATCATTCAGCCAGTGCTACCTAACAAATCGCCTTGAACCTATTTTAGAAGTGACAGATGAGTACAAGATCCTGGAAGGCACATGTTCTTTCTTCCTTAATTGCTGCTTGACTAAAAGCATGAGGCAAACAATATTGAGAATCTTATCTCTGAAATGTTCTACCTCAGATGGCAGAATAAGCTGTACATATACCTATTAAATAGGCCTACTGAAATCTTGTTTGCTCAATATTAATTAAGAGATGTGAATATAACCTAGCATCTGTGAACAAGCCGAGAAGACGTCTGTTGATTACTGGGACAAGTATTTCATATTTGTACAACCCTTATAGCTTAAGTAATTCGATGTTCTTTTATAAATACTGGAACATAGTCTTCAAATACACCCAGGATATAAGAAAGGGGCAAATGTTTAGTCCTTCCTATTTGAATTTTAAAAATTGAGACACAAAGATATTAAAAATAAGATAGGTCTCCACATTCTCAACTTACTGCTATGTCTTTAAACTAGAGGTTTTACATTGCAGAAGTGATTCTAGGTAAAAATACAAGGGTGAAATTTGTCTTTGGGCCCTTCTTCATTTTCCTTCACCCGTTCAGCAATCTTCATGTCCAGTCTGTGATTTCTTCTTCCCCTGCTCAAATGGCCTAATGCTAAAAGACTTTAATTATGGCTTCTAATGTGAACCAAATCCATAATCTATGTATGACTCACTCTCTACATCTCCCAGTCTAGAAATCACCCGAGTCCCATTCCAATAGGACTTTCTACAAAGTATCATGTAGGAAAGCAATTAGATGACCAGTCAATCCCACTCCTGGGAATGAATGTGACAGATATAAAAGTACCAGTTGGTAAAAATAGATGTAGGAAGATGTAAGAGTAAAGTGACCAACTGTCCCAGTTTTCCCAGGTCTGAAGGGATTTTGGGGATGTGGGACTTTCAGTGCTAAAACCAGCATAGTCTCAGATAAACTGAAATAAGCTGGTAACCAAAGGAGAATCGTTCATAGTAAGCAAAGAACTGAAAAAAATAAAAACCTAGAATGTTCATCAGTCAGGTAATGTTTGAGTAAATTATGAGACATCATTTTATCAAATACCACCCAGTTATTAAGAAATGAGGTAAACCACTGTATATTGAGTAGAAAAGGTGACTACAGAAATTATTAAATGAAAAAGCAAACTATACAATAATATGTCTACTATGATACCATTTTTGTGAAAACTGAAAAAAGACAACTAAAATAGAAAAGCGACATGATCAGATTTGCATGATCCTAAAAATGAAAATAACTTGACATATTAAAAATTCATTTTTGTACTGGATAACACAGGGATGATTCATATATTTTAAGAGGTCATTGGGGTGTTATTAATAGTCATTATTACCTCAGGCCTAGGAATTTTGAAAACAAATATATCCTGCATATATGAAAGAATAGATAAATCTGGAATAACTTGGAATTACAGTTAATTATATAATACCAGAAAACATGTGAGCATTCAGACAAATGAATGAGCTGGGTATGGTAACATGCACCTGTCATCCCAGTTACTTGAGAGGCTGAGGCAGGAGGATCACTTGAATCCAGAAGTTCAAGACCAGTCTGGGAAATATAGCAAGATCCCATCTCAAAAGAAAAAAATGACAAATGAAAAGGAAAGTATGACAGAATGAAAATAAACAGGCATTATTATACATGTCTTTTAGAAAGAAGCCTAAAAAGGAAAGTCAAATGCAATTGCTGGTGATGGAAGTGAAGAGAAAGAGAAAAAACCAAAAACCCCAAACATGTAATATTACGTTTATCCAGTAAATAGAAGTGTTAAATAAATAACAATGTAGAGCTGTTTCAATTTGATGGTGGTACAGATCTTTGATATAAACAACTTCACTGTACATTATATATGGAAATAAATTTTAAAATGATTTGAAAACTGTTTCAGTGAGGGAACTACAGTCAGGGCAAAAATTGTGTTTTGTGAGTGAAATATGTCATGGAAATATTGAAGACTTTGGGGAGTTGTCAATGTCCTCGATACACAAAACAGCCCACTGTTCATCAATAGGCTATTGGTTAAATAAATTATGATACATAACAAACAAAGGAATAAATGGAAGACATTTAAAAGAACAAGATATATATGTCATGACATGAAAAACCTTCCACATTATGTAGCTGAATAAAAAAATCCCTTTGGGTTCCCCCCACTGTGGCAGCTTTTCTGTACTCTCAATAAATCCTGCTTTCTAAAGTAAAAAAAAAATTTGCAGAGCAAAATGTGTGGAATCTTATTTTTATATGTATACACACACACTTGCATATTTATAGGAAAGTCTAGAGGTAAAAAAAATGTAAACTGTTAAAAGTGGTTACTTCTGTAGATGTGATGGAAAAGAGTGGAGAGGACTTTCTCTTTCTCAAGTGACATATTGCTTAAGCTTTATTTTTTAATCAAAAACATGTAATATCTTGTGTGTGGGTTTTTTTTTAAACAAAAAAAGGCTTTTAACCCAAATGAAACATCTGACAGAAAGGATAATTTCTGTATCTGCACAACAGAATACTTAGGCAATAAAATAGATGGGCTATAGCCCTGCACGTCAACATGGGTGAATCTCAAATATAATGTTGAGAATAAAGGTTTCAGAAAAATATAAACAGTGGGAATACATGTATGTAAAGATCCAAAACATGCATAAACCCTAAACAACATCGTTTAGAGATACTTACATAAAGAAAAACAAGGGAATGACAAACACAAAATCCAGAATAGTCGTTACTTCTGGAGAAGAGAAAGGGACACCCAGGTGCTTCAAGAAATTTGGTTATATCCTATTCCTATTTCTTAGGCTGGGTAGTGGATATTTACGTGTTCGTTTATTATTATTCCTTAAACAATATGCATATGTTACATATGCTCTTATATATGTGTTAAATTTCATACATACAAATTACATTACAGATGTTATAATTAAAAATATAAACAGAAGAAAAATATTGATGTTATCCTGAAAAATGGCATTACATATACACACATGCATATACAATCAATCAAATAAACTAATTCACATTAAAGTGTTAAAAGCTGATTGGAACTATAAAATCTGACCCGAGATGCAGATGCAATTTAGCTGAGGCTCTATAGAGATGCAAAATCCTACCACCAAGAAATGCATGAATGACATCTTAGATTTTAGACAGAAAGAAGAGGGAAATATTTGGGGGCAGATTGGGAAAAGAAGTATTCCTGGTGCCTCCACATTACATTTATAACACATAGGCAGCAAACATTTTCTCTTGAAGGGTTTATAAAGTGAATGACTATATTATAAATCTAATCTTCAGGGTTAGTACCAGGAAATCACTCTAATGTCTGATGCACAGACTCCTCCATATTTATAAAGGGCTTCCTGGATGGCCATTGTCATCCAATGTCTTGGCAAAATATTTCATTGAATTGATCCCAAATATTTGCATTAGTAGCCTTGTGATGATATAGTTGTGGACACGTACATTCTTCCATGAAACATTATACTGTGAGTTCCTATTCATTAAATTTGAGTTAAACAACATCAAACACCCTACCACCTTTAACTTCCCCCACCATCAAAGAGAAAATAGAAAAGGTTTTAATTTGCTCAGACATCTTGATTTTTTTAAATGATTTTTTAAAAACCTTTGTTCCTTAATTGATACTTTCCCCCCAGTAATTAAAGCATGGCAATAAATAAGGATTTAGCCTTTTATATTACTTGACAATGAAGGGGTCAGGCTCACAGTCTCATATGCATCAGCCTGAGATGGGAAGCAGCAGCAAGATGGGGGAAATCCATCTGTATTTATTAAGACTTGGCACCAAGGGAGCACAGAGAAGAGCTCATTTAGTAAATGGCACTTCCCATTCTGCAAAGCGACAGAACATTTACTGCACTGTCAGCAAGAAAAAGAAATCCACTCAGAGAATATTGTTATATTAGGAAGGTTTAAAGAGAAAAAGCTTTTCAGTGATATTAGAGAGGATAAAAATGTCTACCTAATTATATGTTAACTGAATAATATATAACTTAGTAGAAAAAATTCTTCTCCAAACCATTGTTCATGTTGCCTTTTCCTCCTTTAAGGCTCCTTCCTCTTTTGAACTATTCCTATTTTTTTCCATTATTTAATGCCGAAAACAAGCCTCAGCTTTACCTGAAGCCTTACCTAATTTCAATCCAAACTAACTTCACTTTCTTGCTATCATATTTTCTAGTGGGCATAAATTAGCATTCTAACAATTTTATTATTTCACTATGTCTTTTTGCTTTCAAATCGTTTCTTGTACTAGTTTGTTTTGCCCAACTGATTTTAAGGGTTTTTTGCGTGTGTGAACAGAGACTGTGTCTGAAACACTCTTGGAGCTCCTTTAGTACCTGGCAGGGTTCTTGACATGCAGTGTTTAACAAATGCTTATTTCTTGATTTTTTTTTCTGCTATAAATCCCATTACCCACAGCAATCATCTTCATATGGCAAAACCAAATAGATTAATTTCTTAAATAACTAAACATTTTTACTGAAGTAATACACACACAGGGTGAAACAGAATACAGTAGGGCTTACGATAAAAAGCAACAGACTTCTACTCCACCATGCAACATTGAATATTTCTGCTCTCTAGGGCAACCCTCTTACTTTATTTAAAGCTGTTTCTTCTTATAGTTACCTCTTCCTATATCTACATAAAATGCCTATGCCACTAGGTCTTACTTATATAATTCCCTCTCCTATCTCCCATTCACCTAATATAATTATATGGTTATTTTGGTTCCTCTCTTAGTTGCCTTTACTTTTCATATTATGAATATAGCACTTTTATTATGTTCCCTTAACTCTCTTTTCCTCTTTTCCCTTCTTCCAACAATCATAATGAAATCTTCTATACTTTGCCTATAGGTTAACCTGAAAGTAAAAAATCAGTCACCAGTGTTTATATTATTGTGACTACATAAATAGCGTTCACTTCAGAGTCAAGAATTAGATTATATTTTATTTCTTGTACAGCTTTTACATTTTTTCCTGGAGTTTTTGTTATTGTTTTTGCTCTTGTTTTTGTTTTGCAAGAGTCTCACTGTGTTGCCCAGGCTGGAGTGCAGTGGCATGCTCATGACCACAGCAACCTCAACCTGCTGGGCTCAGGTGATCCTTCCATCTCAAGCTTCCAAGAAGCTGGAACCATAGGTGTGCGCCACCACGCCTGGCTAATTTTTTGGTAATTTTTGCAAAGACGAGGTCTCACCAAGTTACCCAGGCTTGTCTCGAACCCCTGGACTCAGGCAATCCTCTCGCCTTCACCTCTCAAAGTGCTGGGATTACAGGTGTGAGCCACCGTGCCCAGCCTTTTCCTGGAGTTTCTAATAACTTTTCCCCCACTCTGCACCATTTGCCTGTATCACATCCTCAGTTTGTTGGTTGGTTTATTTTCAAAGTGTTCATCATAACAGGTGAAACTCCCTTTTCTCTAGAAACTTCTGTTCCTGCGACTTCAACCTCAGGCTCTACTGTGGGCCAGTTGCTCCTTACGTTTACTCTGTAGCTACTATATTGGGACTTCACTGCTCCCCTGGGTTGGTTCCACTCTTTACAAGAATTCATATCTTCCTCTTTCTTGGTTTATTTCCTCTTTTTTTCTGGACTAAAATTTCAATTTCCTTGACTAATATTTGTTGAAGATTAATTTCGGGGGTCCTCACATGTCTGAACATGTTTTTATTTCATTTTCACATTTGACTGATAGTTTAACTGGTTATAGACTATTGGGATGAAAAAAGTCATTTTCCTTCAAAATCTTGAAGGCATTGCTCCAATATTGTCTCACCTGTGAGTTTGCCGACGAGAAATCTGATATCAATGACATTCTCATTTCTTTGTAGGCTACTTACTTTTCTTTCTGGAAGCCCTTAGACTATCTCTATATACTTTCTGAAATTTCACAAGAATATACTCTGAAAATTACCTCATATTGTTTTGTTGATTATTCTCTTTCCTTTGTTCTCTCTTGAATTTCTATTAGTCAAATTTTGGATCGCCAGGATTTATTCTCTATCTCATCATTTTTTAGTCTTTTTGTTCGACTTTTCTTTGATATTTCAAGTCTGTCTTCCAGCTCTTCCATTACATTTTATTTCAGCAATTATATTTTTATTTCTAAGAGGTCTTTCTTGTCCTCTTACTATTCATTTTCAAACATTCTATTCCTGTTATATGACAGCAATGTCTCCTTGAATACTATTCCTAGTGTTTATTTCTTTTTTCTCTCTTAAGTATCTTTTCTGCCTTTCTATTTGTTTACCATTCTCTTTCATGTTGACTATTTCCTCAAACATCTAGTGATAACTTATATTTTGTTTACATAGAAGACTGGGTCAACAAAAAGTAATTGGGGATAGGCACAGTGGCTCATGCCTGTAATGCTTCACTCTGGGAGGCCGAGGAGAGAGGATTGCTTGAGCCCAGGAGCTCAAGACCTGCCTCAGCAACATAGTGAGACCCTGTCTCTACAAAAAAATTAAAAACTTAGCTGGATGTGTTAGTGCATGCCTGTAGTCCCAGCTACTTGGGAGGCTGCGGTGGAAGGATCAACTGGCCACAGGAGGTCAAAGCTGCGGTGAGCCGTGATCATGCCACTGCACTCCAGCCTTCGTGACAGAAAAAAAAAGTGATTGGGAGCTCCATATACATGAGTAGGGAGTTGGCCATGTTGTTGGGGGGTTGCCGAAATGCAAAAATACAAAGGACTTTTCTCTTGGACCTCTCATTTTCTTTAAAGAATAACACTTCCAATTTTTTCAAAGATCATAGAGAATATAGCTAGCCACAGAGTGTTCTGTACACCAGAATGAAGAGGGCAACAGGAGGATCAGCTGTGCAAATATGCCTTCATTCTTCCCCCCTTCTGCCTTATATCTCACTTGGTCTCTTTGTGAAACCCAGCATTTATGCAGGAACGGCTGACTTTCACTGTATCAACCTTCTGCAAGTATTCTAAACCGTGGCTTGTCCTGTACTGCTTCATCAATTACCACCCTCATCTACCTTCCAGCTTTCATCCAACTTGCATCCACCAATAGCCCCTTTCCTTATCATCTTTAGCTTACTTAAATATATATGAAATTTATATTTATATATTAAATTTATATTTATATGAAATTTACATTTGTATATTTATACTTAAATATATATGAAATATATATGAAATTTATTTCCTCCTTAACTTACTTAAATATATAGATTTATTTTGAATACAGGAAGTGGAGCACTAAAGAGTATCATGCTTATTGCTGTGACAGCATCCAACTGATTTGGTAGTAAAAGCCCGTTTTACAGTGTAAAAGATTGAAACATTAGAACAGCAAATTTTTATATACTTTGTTCTTAAGCAGAATTTCTGTGCATAGACCAAGAATGTCTCATATATCTTTTAGTATAATCAGTTCATTATATGCCTACCTGTCTGTTCCCCCAAGATGGTGGTCCTTAAGTTGGGGAGCTTGTTGAAGTATACAAATTCTCAGGCCTCAGCTTTGCAGAATGTCTGGGAGAGGGCCAAGACTGTGTTTTGAAAGAGCTCCCTGGATGAAAAGCACAACTCTGGTTAAGAGTCATTGACCAGCCGGGCTCAGTAGCTCACCCTGGAATCCCAGTGTTTTGGGAGGCCAAGGTGAATGGATTGCCTGAGCCCACGGGTTCAAGACCCGCCTGGGCAACTTGGCGAGACCTCATCTCTACAATAAATTAAAAGATCTGCTGGGCGTGGTAGCGTGTGCCTGTAGCTCCATCTACTTGGAAGGCTGAGGCGGAAGGATGGTCAGAGTCCAGCAGGTCGAGGCTGCAGTGGCCGGGAGCGGCCACTGGACTCCAGTCTGGGTGACAGAATGAGACTCCAACTCAAAAAAAAAAAAACATTGACCATCAGAAGACTAACAAGGCCCATATTTCTCTTCCTCCTCATTTCAACCCCTATTCTTGCTAACTCCAAGAGTACATGGCAGGCTTTAAGGTATTTTTCAGAGATTAGTTGCTGCATGACTAATCTAGCTTTCCAAACCATACTACCTCAATAAAAATCCACCAAGAAATCCAAATAATTGACAGGTTCAATCTGTGCTGAGTGAACACACTTGCCCAAGGTCATCAATGTGAGTGATGAATATGGGAACAGTATTTGGATCAAGATGTAGTTCAAGCCAGAGTTTGCCATTCCTTACAAATGCCTACATCTGCCTGGCTCGGTGGCTCAGCCTGTAATCCCAGCATTTTGGGAGGCCGAGGTGAGTGGATTGCCTGAGCCCGAGGGTTCGAGACCTGCCTGGGCAACTTGGCGAGACCTCATCTCTACAATAAATCAAAAATTAGCCGGGCGTGATAGTGCACGCCTGTAGTTCCAGCTACTTGGAAGGCTGAGGCGGAAGGATCGCCAGAGCCCAGCAGGTCGAGGCTGCAGTGGCCGGGAGCGGCCACTGCACTCCAGTCTGGGTGACAAGGTGAGACTCCAACTCAAATAAATAAATAAATAAATAAATAAATGCCTACATCTATAACAGGAAGGTAAGAAATTACATTGTAATAGGGCTAGAGTTTAGCTCCCAGAAAGAAAAAAAAACCTTCTGGAAGGATGAAACAAGCACATTCCTTGTATTTGATCAATGTGTGCTAGGTTTTATTGGAGGCAGAAGGTTAGTATTAAAAAGGAAAACTAGAGTCCTAATTTTGACAACCCAACATTATTCACTGTCTTATTTTTAAGATCTGCCAGCCCTTTTAGAACGTTGTCATTTTCATCCTTAGGGGATCAGAAGTGAGCCAAACAGAGCTGCTAATTTGCAAATACTAGAAGCAGATCTTAGACATAGTTATAGTACTAGGGCAGGAATATGACACAGTGACTAAGAGCACAAATTTGGAGTCAGACATACCTGGGTTAAGAGGTTAGGCTCTGTCACTTACTAGCCGTGTGATCTTGAGCAAATTACCTAACCTCTCTAAGGTTCAGATTTCCCCTTTTGAAGTTTCCAAAGTGAACCAAACTCTCTCAAGCTTTGGTGCCTCTGAACAGGCAGCTCCCTCTGCCACGTACCTCCGTTAACTCTAACTCCTACTCGTCCTTCAGGTCTCAGATCAACAGGCCTCCTCCTAGAAGCCCTGATTTCCCAGTCAGAGTTAGATAATGCTCTTCTGTGCCTCCTGTCCAAGTCCCCTAAACACATATTCAATTATAACAAATATATGGTAATTGGTGGTTTTAAAACATGAGTTTCTTCCATGGTTTAGGAGCCAGCAAACTAGGATCCACAGGCACACATCTGACCCATGGCCTCTTTTTGTACAGCCCTCAAAATAAGAATGATTTTTTTTTTACATTTAAAAAAACCTTAGTTAAAAAAGAATATGCAACAGAAGTTGTATATATCCCTCCAAAACCCAAAATATTTGTTATCTAGCCCTTTACATACAAAATCTGCTGACCCCTACAACAGACCATCGGTATTTTGAGGGCAAGTACTCTTCCATTTCACTGTATGCCCTACTTCTAGAACAATGCCTGGTACATAATAGATACTCAGATGTTTGTTGAATGAAGGAATGAGTTAGTGAATGCAACTGGTATTTGTTTAAGTACAATGTATCATAGAATCAAAACACAACTTTATTTTGTTTCTCAATGTCCTAATAAAATGTTAGCCCGTTAAGGTAAGCTTTCCCTGACCCTGGATGGAAGCTTGAATAGATCACAAGACTTTTCTGCTCACTTCTTTGAAAACAAACAATCTTAAAGGCCCCTCTGAGTCACAAAACACAATCTTGATTCAGTAATGGATGTATTCAGTCTAAGATATTAATCAAATTCCTCAGTCTTTACTCAGAGATAAGATTCCCACCCCCATTGCCATGCTAAGGCCTGTAATGGTGGCCACTTACCTTTAGAAAAGGAAGAGTGATGGGTTTTCTTCTCTCTACACTTGCCAATTTCTATTTGGAGCTTTGCCAGGGTGGAAGCAGGAGCAGGAAAGAGAGGTAAGGGATTGGTCATTTCTTTCTTGGTAGAATGGCTTCCCAGTCTCTGAGTCTCTGGCTCTTCTGTTACTTCTTCAAAGAAGTCTACACCAGTGATGACCTCTCTCTTGTAATTTGGGAGACTCGGAATAATACATTTCTATTTAGGTTGGTAGTTCACAACTCCTTCCTCAGCCCTAGGAATACAATAGTTATCTCCAGCTTCCTGTTATTGGGTCCTTTAAACCCTCTAGGTGGTTCTATTGGACAGGATCCAGGATGACCCCACCGTGGCTCTCTATCTCTTACACGGTCCCTATTTGGTTCCCAGAAAACACTCAAACATCCCTTGCCTTGACAAACTCTGGGAATGCAGGTCAAGACAAATAGTCAACAGCATTCCCCTGCCAAGGGTCACATTAGCTTTCTTGGAATGAACTACCTCTCTAATCCTCTGCCTCTATACTGCAATGTAAAGCTCTCTGAGTGGTCTGGTGAAATACTCGCTCACTAGGCTTGAGGTGAAGGAACTAGCTTATTCCCAACCCCATCATTGCTGTGGAAGGTGGAGTGGAGTTTTAACCTGGCAACTGCTCGCTGCAAAGAAATATTTTCACAAGTTTCCCCTCTCACAAACCTCTACAACCTAACTTTCTTTTTTCTTGGAACCTGTTCTGGAGCATGCTCTTGTAAATTCTGTATATGATGACCTGGCTTTGGAAAACCCATCTATTGCGAGGTATCTAGTACCCTGTATCAAGTATCCTGGATACTTGAATTTAATATCATGTTAAAAAAAGGTTTTTTGTCTAATTAGGTAAGAAAAGATAAATTATACCTGGTAAAACCTCCAGTTTTTTAAAATTTTGTTTTATTTCAATAGCTTTGGGGGTACAGATAGTTTTTGATCTAGGCTTTATGTGTACGCTCCAGCCCCATCTGTGCACATTGTACCTGATAAAAACCTCCAGTTAGATTCAAGTAGCCTCATCCTCTTATGACAGCTAAAAATTTGAAACAACATTGACATTAATTAAACATCTATAGAGCATGCTTTAGTGATATTTTTTTCATATAATCCCTTTTCTATAAATGTCCCTCTTTTATGGAAGAAAAAACTGTCAGATAAATTAATTATCTTAAGGTAATCCAGAAAATTCAGATCAAAGAGCTGAGGCTAAAACCCAAGACAATATGACTCCAAAGTCCTTGATCTATACACCATGATCTTTGAACTTTTCCACGAAAATATCCCAAGTGGCAGAGAAGAGTGAACAAGTATCTCTGGGGAAGTCTGGGTAGCCCAAAGAGGCCCCACCACAACTGCAAAATTTCTCTGAAGTCTCATGCTTGATCATAAAAAGGCATGCACAATTTGCATATGATTTTATGAGTTTACTGTCTTTTAAACTATGTTTAAAATTGTCACTTAAATTATCTATGCTTGATCCAAATATTCAAGTAAAATCAATCCTGTAGAAAAATGCCCTATGTTTAACCTATCCTTTCATGAAGCTTGAGCATACTACTCCAGTTTGAGAAATGGTTGTGCTGGTAACCCTCTATTCATTGTAACCACTGGGATGAGGGAAATGAAAAGACAAGATGCAAGTGTTTTTAAGGAAAATGTGAAAGTAAAGGGAAAATCTCTACAGTAATTTCTTAAAGATTGGTATGACACTGTAATTAATACTGTTATGACTATTGGTACCATAAAAAAATTGTTTATGACCATGTGTTGTGGGATAGATAATGCTCTTATCACAGCAAATTGGAGAAGAAACATGGGAACATTTAACTGTTTTTAATCTGGAAGCCATGGAGCATGGAAATTATATGCATATTTCTGAGAAAGGGGAAGGTCCCTAGCTTTCATTAGTTCCCTAAAGAAATCCAAGATGCACAAAGGTTAAGACCCACGCTTACAGAGAAAAGAGCAGAGACCTTGGGATCACACTTTGTTTTTCAATGCTAGCTCCAGACTTACTAAACTACAGGGTATACTTTCTCTCTGAGTCTCAGGTTCCTTCTTTGCAAAATGAGATCATAAAATCCAAAGCACAAAGTTGTGAGGATTAAATGAAGTTGTTTTATGTGAACTGATTGCTACAGAGTAGGCATTCGAGAAATGTTAATCTCCTTCCTCCTGTCACAATATATAAAAGATGGTAAGGGCATTTAAACCAAAGGTGGATTAATCATTTATAATGGAACATATACCCTTGGATAGGTAAGACTTTTTCAAAGTGCTCTACCTAAATCTTAGAACCCCAACCAGAAAACCAGGCTGACCTTAAATTTTCACAAAATACTCAAACCAAATATCAGTACCCATAAAATTTTTTTTCAAACCTAGAAACATATACATGCATACATTCTGTTTTTAAAGATGGAATTATCTAAATACTACTACATCCTGGCACATTTGGCTTCAATTCTAAGCATATATTACTGTAAGACCTAGGATTTTAAAAAAAACCCTCTCAAATTGAACAAGAAATCTGATCCTCTTAAATGACATATGAAGCAGCTTTTATAAAGACAGGGAGCCTCAGTTAATCCTACAGATTCATGAAGAAGCCTGGAAGGGGTTAAAGTGGAAAGCTTTTTACAAACTTCGCTTCTCAGTTTCCCCTATCTCCTCCCTCTCGGCTCCACACTGCTAAGGCAGAGCAGAGCTGAATCACTACCTTTCCGCATACTCTGAACAGTTGCCTGCGAAAGAGGAACTGGGGACTTAACTAATTCAGGCTGCTTCCATTCAAGTGTTCCAGAGGGCACATGCGCATCCAAATAGACTTCTCTTTGCTCCTTGGAGCTTATAAAGGAGCAGGCATCTGAAACTGCACCCTGAAGCTGTAAGTGGTAACTGGCATTTTAAGTAACTAATAGAAGGTGCTTTTCTGTTTTGTTTTGTTTTTTCTGGAAAGGGATTACTCTTTAGGGAGATGAAAGAGAAAGCATACTTTGCATGAACATAGTGCTGCTTCTTGGGCAAAAACAACCTTTCATTCTATTTTCCAGCTATTCCAGAAATGTTCCTGAACAAGTTGCCTTTCGGTGCAAGCTTCAAAAGGGATATTTAAATGGCCAACCCCATTCATACCATGAGCCAGGAAAGGTAAGAGAGATTTGGAAATATTATAATATTATTCCCAGTGAAGTGAGTGGCATTATTTTATTTATCGGCAGGTGTGACAAATAGGCACCATCTGCCGCAGAAGATACAGCAACTCCCACATGAGCAAGCTTATTACTTAATGGCTCCAGACAGTGAAGAAGCACTTGCCTTGCTAGAATTGTTTCTTCATAGGCAGATGTAGAACTAGATACTCTAACAGCCCTTACCTCTCTTAGTTTTCTCTCCCCCACTAGGCAGATAAATACAAGCAGAATGTGTTAACTCTTGAAAGCTGTTAGAATTGATAGTTTTGACTTTTTTTCTGAATGTTCCATTGATCATTTTCCTTAGCTACTTGGTGAGATTTCTGCTCTGGAATTATATAGACAGGTGTCATGCAGAAAAATGTAAAATTGCCTGTGGATTTTTTTCCCAGAAGTTTATCAAGTTAAAGAAAATATAAGTAACTAAAAAGAGCACCTCAAAAACTAAGACAGGGATCCAGATACACTTATTTCTATATCCTCAGCACTTAGCAGAGTGTCTGGAACATGGTTGGCACTCAATAAAGGTTTGCCTAATAAATATCTATCTGATTTTGGAGGCCTGTGTAGAACTTCGTTGCTCTTGTCAGAAACATATTTCACCTGAGGAATTCCTTTCAGTTGATAGATGGAGAAAGTTCCATATTCCCTTCTCATTTTAAGGAGCAAAATTCATGATCTGGGAATGTATGTTATTTTGTTGCTGTGAGGTTATAAATACTATATAGATGTCAAACATTAGTGAGGACTTGACATTTCAATTATACCAAAAACTCAACAAGTTTTTTGTTTTATTATTACCAAGTGTTTTATTTTAACCAAGTTAATATAAAACATGCAATCAGAAAACCGAAAGTGCATTCACATTACTTGTGGGTATTTTGATTTACATTAGAAGTTAAGTAAACCAGATGTTCAGGTTAAAGTTGGACATTGGCCAACTATTAATCTCTTTCTCATTTTCCCAAGCTTCTCTTTCTCTTTTTTCATCTTCCCCTTTTCCCAGTATTTCCCCTTCCCTTCCTTCTCTTCCTCTTAATCATTCATTTCTTCCCACCTTGCATCTCCTTTCCACATCTCTCATCCTCTTTATTTACTTCTCACATTTCTTTTTCCCTTCTTTTTCTTTTCCTCTTCCTTCCTTTCTTTTCCCAATTCCTTACTTTTTCCTCATTTCTTGCTCGCCTTATCTCTCAATAGCTTTCAATTGCTTTTACAAAGAATATAAATGGACTTTTATGAGCTTTCCAGAAAGGACTGCAGGATACGAAAATAATTCCACAAAAATTAGATCCTCCAATATTAATAGAATTTGTTTCTTTTGAAAGTGCATGGTTTTTTTTCCCAAATGGTGCAGAGTTTTTGACAGAGCAATCACATTAACTGTGTAACTCATTAATTAGTTAGCAAAGAGAGTCATGACAACCCTGTTTGGAAAGCATTCATGAGAAATTGTTGCAGATATAGTACTACAGTAACCAATAGGATTCCCCAATACCTAATTTTTTGTTTGTTGATTTCAAAGTCCTTAACCAATTTAAAGAATTAAATTGATAAACCTGTGTGAATGATCAGACTGGTTTCCTGCAGACTATAGAGGTTTTAAGAAATTTGTGAGTAATTAGTTCTCCAAATTTTCACAGGAAACATATAAAGAAATTGACAACTGTAGCTGAGATAATTGTTCTCTAAGCTTCTCTAAATTTCACAGAATTCTAATAAATATTTCATAAATATTCAGACCTAAGAAGATTCAGGGTCGGTTGTGTAGGAGGCAGAAAATGTACTATCAATTGTTACTGAAAATAATCTGTAGGCAAAATTGAACTTTTTAACAACTGAATTTAAAACTTAACTCATTCCCTGTAGTTTTCCTTTGAAACCATGTAATAGCACTTCAAAAGCAAAGTTTTAAACAAAGTGACAGTTCCTTAATTCTGGATTATAATCTGGAATTTAGTCTCCTTTACACAATGAGAGACTGCAGAGTAGGGAAGGGGAATAAAAGGAAAAGGGAAATTAAGGCTTTTATCCAAGCTATATCAGCAATCAAATCAGAGATAAGACTGTATTTCTCTTCAAATCGTCAGTGCTAAGTACTTTTCTTCAGTCAAACCCATCCATTTATTTGATAATTATTGAGCAGTTACTGTGAGCACAGCTGTAGAAGGGATAGAATGTTTAAAAAAGACCCTCAAGGAGTTTATAAATTAGAATTTAGGGAAAAACACATCAAATAGATATCTACAGTATTAGACAAATGTAATTCTTCTAGAAGACAAACAAAGTATTATGGGAATTAAAATTGGGGTGGGAAATCAAGGTCAGCTTCATGAACGGAACCTTGAAGGACTGTAGCATTTCCCCATGCAAAGTTGTGTGAAGATGAAAAGAACTGCTCAAACAATAACATGGAAGCAGGAAAGTAGGTAAGAGTGAGCATTACAGTTTGATTGGAAAGGAGGGTAACAAAAGGAATTAAGGTCAGCCAGGGTCAGGGCATTGACAGTCTAGATTGTGAAACTAAGGAGAATGGCGTCAAGTTCAAAGACAATATGTGGGCTTCCAAAACGTTATTCCTTTCTCATCCTATTAGAATGGTTATAAATAAATTGTATAGTAATAAAATGTGGAGTAAAAAGAGCAAGTCAAAGATAACATACAGCTTGATATTTTTAAAAATAAAGTTAAAAACAAATCAAACTATCATATCATTTAGGCATAGGAGTGTGTGTGTGTGTGTGTGTGTGTGTGTGTGTGTGTGTGTGTGTGTTATGTAAATACAAGCAAAGTAATCACAAATTTCATAATACTGGTTATTTCTGGAAAGGAGTAGGTAGGAGGGTGAGATGAAGAGGAGCATAGGTAGATGTTGTGAAAATTAGTAGTTATACTCAATCCTAAAGTTGGTAGGTGTTTGTTTACAGGTGTTTGTCCATAGGTGTTCATTATATTATTAAGAAAGCAAGGTCAGGTGCAGTGGCTTACACCTGCAGACCTGGCACTTTGGGAGGCCAAGGTGGAAGAATTGCCTGAGGCTAGGAGGTTGAGGCTGTGGTGAGTCATGATTGTGCCACTGTTCTCCAGCCTGGACGGCAGAATGAAACTGAGACTCAAAAAAAAAAAAAAAAAAAAGAAAGAAAGAAAGAAGGAAAAGAAAACAAATAGAAGAGGGCCCCAATTTACCAATGATTACAATGTGCCATTACAAAAGAGTTGGAATTATCCAATTCTGTGTATTTGGGGATTCAAAAGGGAATAAAAAGGTACTATAATATTGTAATATTATAGAGGTTTCTTTCACTTGGCTTGCACCAGCAGTGAGTGTTATTTTTCCTTCTATAGCTCTTCTGGAAGGTGAAGAAGTAACTTAGGAAACACATGGGTGAAAAATTCATTAAGCTCTTCTCTCTGAGCAGTACAATTCTTCTTCTCCTCCTCCTTCCTCTTCCTCTTCCTCTTCCTCTTCCTCTTCTTCTTCTTCCTCTTCCTCTTCCTCTTCTTCTTCTTCTTCCTCCTCCTCCTCCTCCCCTCCTCCTCCTCCTCCTCCTCCCCCTCCTCCCCCCTCCTCCTCCTCCTCCCCCTCCTCCTCCTCCTCCTCCCCCCTCCTCCTCCTCCCCCCCCCCCCCCCTCCTCCCCCTCCCCCTCCTCCTCCTCCTCCTCCTCCTCCTCCTCCTCCTCCTCCTTCTTCTTCTTTTGAGTTGGAGTCTCACTCCATTGCCCAGGCTGGAGTGCAGTGGCACACTCACGGCCACCCTAGCATCGACCTGCTGGGCTCCGGAGATCCTTCCACTTCAGCCTTCCAAGTAGCCAGACCTACAGGTGTGCTACCATGCCTGGCTAATTTTTTGATTTATTGTAGAGAAGAGGTCTCACCATGTTGCCTAGGCTCAGGCAATCCTCTCATCTTGGCCTCCCAAAGTGCTGAGATTACAGGCTTGAGCCACCAAGCCTGGCCACAAGTACCATTCTTAAGAAAAGGAGCTATCTGGAGAAGAGGTTGTAAGGAGGAAGGCTGCAGGGACTGACAACCTATATTGAGTACAAAACACAGTGGGGGTAGCTAAGATCAAAAGATGCCTCTGGATGGGCTGCCTGGAACTGTCAGAGTCCTGATTTTGTAGTGCTCTGTTTGTTGAGTGGTGTTTCTCAGTCCTGGCTGCATATCAAAAAATCACCTGTGAATTGTTTAAGCAATACTGATGTCCATACCCACACAGACCCACTGAATCAGAACCCCTGGAGGAAGGACTCAGGTATATAAGTTTTTCAAAAAGCTGCATAAATAATACTGAAGTACAGCAAGGACTGAAAAACATTTCCTGAAGAGTGTACTTAGATATTTTAAGTGGGTAGCTTGTTATTAACATAGATTATAGGATCCTATTTTCAGATATGCTGATCTAAGAAGCAAGAGAAAGGGTGTAGGAATTTGTATTTTTAATGAGCACTTTACAGGTGATTCTGATGAGGGGACTTTCCTCAACCACACTGAGAAACATTGCCTCAAAGGTCGCAAACAGCAGGACCTCAGAGTGATTACTCTGTTTTTTGTTTTTGTTTCTTCCACTTCCTTGGGCTGCCATAACAAAGTTGTACAAGTGGGTGGTTTAAAAGAACAAACATTTATTCTCTGGGGTCTGGAGGCTAGAAGTCTGGAATCAAGGCATCAGCAGAGGAACGTGCCCTCTGAAATTTGCAGATTCCTTCCTTGCCTCTTCTAGTCTCTGGTATTTGCTAGCAATCCTTGGTGTTCCTTGAATTGTAGATGCATCACTCTGATCTCTTTCTCTGTCTTCTCCCTGTTTGTTTCTGTCTTCTCCTCTTATAAGGGCACCAGCCATTGAGTTAGGGCCAACCTAATGACCTTATTTTAACTTGATTACATTTACAAAGACCTTAATTCCAAATAAGGTCACACTCACAGGTACTGAGGGGGTGAGGGCTTCAACATATCTTTTTGGGCAATACAATTCAACCCATAACACTATTTTAAATACTTTGTTAAAAGTAAGACCTCCAAACAACCAAAAACATAGATTAGCTATGTTCTTTAACTGAGCTATCTAGAGAGAAAAACCAATAATTAAAGTCAGTGTGCAAAGAATCACTTGAAAAGCTTGTGTTTAAATGCATATTTCTGGACCTTGAAGATAACCAAGAATCAAAATAGATATAACTCTAAGTATGGCAAAAATATTTCCTAGACCATTGCTCCAAATATGGTAGAGAGATACCCTCTCTCTTTGCTCTTGTTGCTTGCGAACCAAGTGGCTCTGTTTGGGTGGTAGGTGCAGTAAGTAGGTAGACTAAGAAACATATATATTACCAAAAGCATAGTATCGTGGGCTAGGGAATGCAAACTTTAAGCTGAAGTGCTCCCAGGCTAAAAGCAAATGGATGATAGGAAGAATAATATTTATTGTTGGAGCTATTTCTATGAACTCTCCTTGGCTATGTTAACAAGAGATAGAACTAAACTATATTGTCAGCAATCTACTACTGCACATAGAAGTGTGACAGGTGATGGCTGTTTATATTGTTTATTTTAGTCACCCATATTCAAAATTAATGTTTGGAATGACAAGCTAAATCATTTTGGAAGACTTCAACAGTAAATAGTCAACACTATTCACACATTGGAATGTTTTTGTCAATAAAGACAAGGTTCTGTCTTTACAATAATGAAGAACACAGTTATTTTCCCAGAATAGGCATACCCTTCTAATTCCTTCTGGTCTGAAAAAAAAAAAAAAAAACTATTCCCGCCCCTCAGATCTAAATGAAAAAGAACAAAAACAAAATTGAGGGAACTCTGCATTCCTGAATCTTGATTTGTTAAGTGACAATTGGCACTGGGACCTGGAAGTTGAAAAACAAATCCTTAGATTTAGGTCTCCTTTGTTTCGATGCTAGACTGTGCTGGTTAAGCTAGACCAATGGTTCTTAGTCCTAGCTACACTGTGATTTACTTGGAGGATTTTAAAAAATAGCAAAGCTTGGGCCCCATCCCAGACCAATAAAGTATGACTCTCCAGAGTGGTACCCAGGCCCTTATTGTGGAGACTGTGTTTCAGAATGTCTAGGTTGAGGCCCAGGGTCTGTATATTAATAAATACCCCAAGTAAATCTTATGATCAGTTAATGTGTAAAACACAGTCCTAATCTAGAGTAGTTATTAGCTGCTGTTTAGTGTTCCAAAGTTTTTCTTTAACCTTGTAATAACTATTCTCCCCATAGATAAAAAAGCATTCAAAATTATGGACACTCAGCATATAATGTTAAAACTAATTTTAAAACGAACTTGCCTATAGCAAACCATTTTGCAATTTATCGGTCATTTTTATTTCAAAATAAATTGCCACTTGTTTCTCACAGAGATACCTGAATCTTTTATTTTTGTTTTTGATTTTTCAGGAAAATAAATCTGTTGAAGAATCTTAAGAGCCAAATCTTCTGAGCCTAGGCCTACTGCTGTCAGCAACTCTAAGACCTCCTTCATCTGAGAATTACCAGGTCTGACAACACTTTCCCTCCAGCCTACAGTGAGGGACGTCAACAAAGCTGTAGAAAACTCACATCCTCTAGACTTACAACCCTCAAGCTGTGCAGCTGGGCAGGAACTTTACAATCTCCATCCTTAAGGAAGATTCAGAAAGACAGACAAGAGAGGTGAAAAGTCAGATATGCTGAGCCTGAAATATACAAAAGCCTTTAGAATGTTTCCTCGTGGAAGAAACCAATTAAATCCACGTCATTAGTCCACACATCTAGATGTGCTATAGGCAAAATATAGTCTTTTCTTCCTCTACTAAACAGAGTAAAAGTCTGATATAATACACTGAGATTCTTGTCCCAGTAACAGTATTATAAAGCAATTTCATCGTATTTATTTTGATAAGTATAAGTGTAGGAGTATGAAAAATAAAACTTTTTAAAATATATATTTTAAATTGACCAAGAAGCACTGATAAAACCTATTGTGGGTGTTTACTGTGGAGGACATAGAGGGTGTGGCAATTGTCAAATTAGGATGTCCTCATTTTCTGTTTGTGTGCTATTACCTTAGTTCTGAGGGTGATTGGTTTGTATCAGATTGTTAGGATACTGCCAATATATTTAGAGACAAAGGGACTGTAGAATGCCTCAAGGGAAATAGAAATCAAATAGAAACAAGTACCAACTTAAATCTTGAGTGATGATGGAGGTGCATTTTAAGTACCATGGAAATCTCACTGGGAGAGCCCATTTTCCCACACTGGCCACAGAGGTTGACACCACTTCAGACAAGTATTCCAACCTGTACATGTATGTGGGCTTATTTCTGAGCCTCCTGGCCATTCTCCTCATCCTGCTCTTCACAATGCTCCTTCGACTCAAACATGTCATCTCGCCCATCACCTCTGAGAGCACAGAAAGTGTTCCTCAGTTCACAGATGTAGAGATGCAGAGTCGAATCCCCACTCCTTAAAGCCAGGATGAATGTGAGTTTTAGTGGATCTCAGTGAACCCTTGTAATGTGCATGTCCAGGAAAGCTTTCTTTCTTGCATGAAGCTTCCCATGTAGAGAGTCAACAAGTTGTTCATTTAACAACAAGCTGTTCATGTTTTCTTTGTGTTATTCTTCACCTTAACTCTGCTTGTGGGATATCTATCATTCTTTGAAAGGAAGATAGGAAATGGCAGCTAGTTGAGAGGGCTAGTTTCCATAGTAACCAAAGAGCGCCTGGGCCTTGCACAAACCTCAGACCACAGAAATTCATATGCAGTGGTTATAAAAAACATAAGATCCCTGGAAGCTCCAAAAACATACAAGGAGGATTTGCCTTCAAAAAGGCTAATTGTTGAAAGAGGGTATTCCAAGAAAAGGACAAGTTCTAATTTAGCGTTTTGACCCTAAAGAATCACCTCTACTGAGCTGAAACTAAATCATGTCATAAGTTAATGAATGGGATCACTAACCCTTTCCCAAGAGAGCAATGATTTGATCATCTTAGGCCATCAGGTTTATCCCAAATGAAAGAAGAGATTTAAATAAACTTTCAGTTTAAAGAGCAACTTTATAGAAAGAAATTTCTAAACAAACTCATCTAGAAAGGAAAGATGTGCATATTATATCTGTGTTAATTCTATTACTGGACTTTTAAAAACAGATAATGGCAGATGTATTACTAAAATATGGAGCAATGAACTTCCCCCAAATCCAGGAAAAATTTAGTCAAAATATTCTTATGATAATGAACCCTACGTCACATGTGCAGCTTCTTTGCCTTTTTTGCCCTCCCTATCATGCTCCAGGATTGAGTTGCACACAATTATGAGCTTTGTTTAAGGGTAACCTTCAGAAAGAAGACTCAATTGCACTTTAAAGCAGAAATGAAATGATCTTGGTGTTGTTGAATGATTGCGTTCTTGGGTTAAACATTCGAGGCTTCTGGGTCCCAAGGTTTATGTTTTTTATTGTTTACTTTTTGCTGAAAAATGGTTAGAGAGCTATAGCTATTTAGTCATCACTAGACTCTTTTTAGACCTGAGTATAAGAAAAATAATGACAAAGGAGGAAAAGATGGAAAAACACCCTCCAACAAATCCTTATTGAGATCAGTGTCCTCAAATGTTACATTTATATTTCCCAGAAAATACTCTTTCCTTCCTGGTCCCTGCCAAAAGATGAAGTGTTTCACTTATTATCTATAAGAGAAATAGATTTTTAGAAAACTTCTTCTCATCTGTAGCCCTAGAATGCCAGTAGTGGAGAGAGAACTTGATTTTTAAAATTAACTTTCAAAAGGGGAATCAGAAGATGAGTACCGTTTACAAATTAAAAATTAGCAAGCTGGTTGTATTCTTGCCACTGAAGGACTAGTACACCTGTATTATATTCTACCTGTTAAAAAAAAGTTCTCTCTTACAACCTAAAAAGTGATCATCAAATTTCACAGGGTGCTCTCTCAGGAACTGCAGTGGCGGAAAGAGAGAAATGGAATGGATGTTAGGTTAATGCCACCTCCACCAGACATGTAGCTCCCTATAGTCTGTAACCAATTTAGATCGGCCCCTCTCTTCTGATCTAAATCCAGGTTGGTGGTGAAATTCCCAAGTGCTTTCTACTTTTATACACAGTCGTTTGTCAATGCTCCCCTCTCCAAGGGGCTGCATAGTGTGAAATCCCCACATGTGGAGCTAAACTTAGCAATAAGGCTGACTCTGCAACACCTGTTACAACTGTGCAGTGCCAGAGATGGCAGCTGCATTCTGCACCATTCAAAACAAATTAGCAGGTAGGCTAAGACTCCTATAGGGTATACAGATTCCTTTTGGCTTTATATTTAACAAAACCCAAAGTGACTCATATTATTACATGTTGGTGGTTTAAGTTGTGTGATTATTCAACACCGAGATTTTGTGGTCTTTTAAACTTTGAGCTCTTGGTAGCCGTTCATGGACTTTATCAAAGACTGGCAATACACTCCAGAACTTCTTAAGGGCACATAGCTCCCCTCATTCCAGGTTCTCCTTTTTGTGCCCACAGTATTTGAATGCACTTTACATTTAAGAAATCAGTGGCTGGATAAATGAAGCAACTGATTATACTTTCGAAAGCAGTGAGTAGCAAGATATTCAATACCTAGTTGTTGAATCTGATGAAGACACAGACTTCAAATCTATTCCTTGCTCACCTGACCTCCCCAACTCAAATTACAGGAGATTAAAACTGCTTTTTAGGCACTAACTTAAATGAAGATTTCTAATTTGTGATTAGGTTACTCACCTAGAAAACAACCACACTCTTTCATCACAACTACCCCATGGGATCCAGATCTTCACTAAGCATTAACCAAAGCACACAGCACAGATTACACTAAAATAGCAGCATAACCCCCCACAATTTCCAGTGATAATATAAATGGAGATGATTTTAAGCAGATGTGTCGTTATAATGATTCACATGGTATTTAATCTTTAGAAAAATAAACTAAATATTTTCATCATGGCACACTTACTGTAAAGAAGAGAATTTTTCCATTTATATTAAATTATATTATATCCCTCAATGTATTAATTAACATATATTACTGTTCAAAAAGGCAGCTAGAGTAACCAGTGGGCACAATTTGAATTTATCCTTCTATCCAAAATGTTGACTTGGCAATTCCCTCCCTCACTTTCACTCCCCCCAAAATTGCACATTAGCTGGTATATAGACAGGCAGATTATTTACATATAGGTATACTCTGTTTTAAGATAAAAATAATTCTTCACTTATATTATGCTGAGCCATATGAAATTGCCATTTTTGTAGGCCAAAAAATGATCAAATAAAAGCAATTTCGTGTAATTCAATCTAATACAAAGATTAACAGCATGAATCTTTAAATAGTCAGCTCTCCTAATATGTTAAAAAATAATTCATTTTCTAAAAATGTACTTTGCATACATTTCAGAATCATGGGCTGTATAAAACAAAGTATACTGTAAAAGGCTTATGTATTATGCATTAGGCAGGAAATATTAAGGCTAATCAAGTAAAGATGGATTCATCCAGCCTAACCTTTCCAACTATGCCAAATCTGAAGCTTTGGACTCATAACTGAGTTTCACCACTGCAATCCCACCATACTTACTAAGTAGGTATAAGGGGTCCATTTGATACATTTAAATGGTTATGTTTAGTAATACATTTTAGTCACCTTCATTTGTACAAAAGAAGAACTTTTTTTAAAAAAATGAAAATGTATGTGAAAGAAAAATATTGGGTTTCTTTTGTTTGAAATAATTGATATTTGAAGCAGATTCATATTGTATAAAAGCAAATATATTTGCGTTAATATTTAATGTGTCATTCTTGGTCCCTGGACAATAAATAGTGACTGTTTGGTTTGCTGATAACACGTATCTATTGTCTGAAGAATGTAAAGAGAATGGCATTAGTTTCTTCATCCCAATATAAATTGTAACAACTGTGTATTTGTGGACTTATAATTTTGAGGTCTCATTATTTTTTTAAATTCCCTAACCTCCCAGTTTTTTATTCTCCTACCCACTTGCAAACTGATTGGTACATTTGTTTGTTTAGTAGTAATATGTGGAAAAAATGAATGACTTACAGCTGTCAAAGAGGGTGACCTGAGGAAAGAATGAGATAAGGTGTATAGAGTGCCAACAATCTTCCACATTCTCCCCACCCCCAGAATGTAGCTTCTGTTTTGTACCTTCTTCATTTGATCCTCACAGCAACCCTGTGAGTGGTGAATGGAGGTATTATGAAGACTATTTGACAAAGGAAAACACGAGTACAGAGAGACCCATGAGGCATTCATGATTACACAGAAGCAGTATCAAGATTATACCATAAGTCTCTGGATTCCTAATTTAGTACTCATTTCACCAGGCTTTGCTCTCTGAGCACTGAATAAGTATTTCAAAGCTATTCATTCTATAACATTCTCAGTTCTGCAAACAATTGAATTCTGTGGGTGATTAACTCCCTCCACAAATAAGTACAATTCTGCCATTTCTTCAAATAAGTTTATAGCTGTTGGAAGACACATTAACAGACTGTGGGAAAGTTTGCACAAAGACAGACCCTGCAACTTTAATTTACATGGATGAAGGAAATAGGCAACTATATGGATGGATTATCATCCACAATGCAGATCTCAATCATCTATCATTCAGTTTAACATTTACAGTCAATGCAAATTCTTCACATGCATGATTGTTATACCCCCTCCCTGAAAATAAGAACACTGTCTCTTAAGTAAAAAATGTTCTATATAAAACGATATAGTGTTTTGAGTGTTCACAGCAATTCCATTTGTACTCTATAGTAAATAATATGACATTAAAAGGGAAAGAATTACTGATGAAAAAAGTTTCCTCTAGCCACAAAAAGTGAGTTGCACTTGTAGAAAAAGGAGACAAAAATATAGAACATATGTAGAGTAGGAAAAGGAATTGGCATGATAAATATTGGTGAGGAGATGATGAAGAATAACTTGAGCAATTCCATGTATTCCAATTCATTTTCACATCAAGTGTGTATTGATTATATCATATGTATACACAGAGAAGAATACATGATTATACAACACACTGGGCTAGGCTCTCCAGGGATCTAATGTTTGCAACCTGAAGGTTTACAATCTGGCAAAGATAATAAATACAGTAATTCATTCATTCATTTAGTAAACATTTATTCAGCATACAATCTATGCCCTGGTGAAGGTTATAGCCTACTAGTATTGGTAACGCCAACCAAATAATTGCAAGAATACAGTGTTGTGATGGAGAAGTATGGTGCTTGGGTACATATAAAGTGGAGGGCATGCTGCCTAGCCTGGACTAGAGTGACAGGGAAGACTTTACTAAGGAAACAACATCTAAGGTAAAACCTAATGAATGAATAAAAGGGGAGAGTAAGGCAAACATTCCATAGAGAGAGCAACATGTGTAAAAAGTTCTGAGGAAAAATAAACTTGACACACTTGAAGAAGCACAGTGAGTAAGGGGGAGAGGTCTCCAGAAGACTGGAAAGGTTGACAGGGACCAGAACATCCAGGGCCTTGTGGGCAGTACCATAGATTTTTAACTTTATCATAAGCATAGAGAAGTCTGGCGGCAGTATAGAGAGTGAGTTAAAGAAAGGCAAGAAAGGATGCAGGAAGACCAGTTGAAAGGCTATGGCAGTGATTCAGGAGAAAGATGATAATGCCTTAGACTTACCACTTATCAAGTGTTAGTGGGTAGGAGTAAAGAGAAGTGGATAGCCTTGAGATAGATTTAGGAGATAAAATCAGCATTACTTGATGAACTAGCTAAGTGGGGTAAGTAAAAAGAAAGAATTTAGAATTATTTACAGATTTCTGGTTTGAATAAGCGTCTGGTGACACTATTCACTGAGACAGAGAACAAAGAAGGATAGTCAGTTCAAGGGGGAGATGAATTCTGTTTGAGACACATTTAGTTTGAAGTGCCTTTGAGACATCCGTATGCATATGTTAAGTAGGCAGTTGATTATGGGTCTGGAACTCAGAAGAGAAGTTTGGGCTGGAAACATAAATTTAGAAGGTGGTAAAGGATGAGATTGCCCAGAGAGGGTTAGAGTAGACTCAGGAAAGAATGACAATAATGTACATAGAATATGCCCAAATATTCCTCCTTTATTTTTGGAGGATTAGTCACTTGTCAAGCAAGTTGGAAAAAAAGAGTAGGTTTAAGGGTTCTCAAACTAAGGCAGATTGCCCAAAGATACTTGGAAGCAGGGGAAGTAAAAGAGTGAGTCAGAGCCAAGGTCTTTGAAGGAGAGGTAAGACACCTCACTGGGGAGACCAAATATAATCATTAAGTACAAGGGTTGGGAACAGGACCATAAATAAGAGAGGAATAGAACCAATAATCAGAAAGAAACCAATAGAGCAGTATAGGTACTTGTCAGGAAGAGGGTCCTGAGAGGTTGCAGTGAGTAAGGGTGAGTTGTCAAACACAGGTATGTGGTTGTATTGATCATGGTTCTGGCAGAAAACAGATGGAATTCTCAAAAGGAGTAAATAAACTTTAATGGAAGAACAATTTACAAAGGGGTGGGGAAGGATTAAGGGGCCTATAAGAGATGGCAAAACACCCAATGACTAGCAGCAGCAGGAAGCTGTTATTGCTCCTAGGCATGAAAGCAAAAAGGGAGGGAGATGTGATTGGAATGTGGCATGCCATGAGAATAAAACAGCATCTGTGGCCTTCAGTAGAGAAATAAAACCAGTATGGAACTGTAAGATTAAATACACCTAAAGGCTTTCTCCCCAAACTTTCATTCTACCAGTGCTAATTAAATCCACTTGGGGTCAGGCGCGGTGGCTCAAGCCTGTAATCCCAGCACTTTGGGAGGCTGAGGTGAGAGGATTGCCTGAACCCGTGGGTTCGAGACCTGTCTGGGCAACATGGTGAGACATCGTCTCTACAATACATAAAAAAAAATTCGCCAGGCATGGTAGCGCATGCCTGTAGTTCCGGCTACTTGGAAGGTCCAGGTGGAAGGATCGCCGGAGCCCAGCAGGTCGACGCTGGGGTGGCCGTGAGTGTGCCGCTGCACTCCAGCCTGGGTGACTGAGTGAGACTCCAACTCAAAAAAAAAAAAATCCACTTGGAAGGCAGAGGACAATCAAGCCCAAGTGATGAAGTTTGTAGAAGTCAGCCTGCTGGAGTAAAGAGCAGGGTGAAGAAAACTAGTGAATGGATATAGAGGAGAAAACAGAATATCCAGCACAAACATCTATAGCCATGTTGGAATGACTTAAAAATCAGACTTAAAGTTTACTGTATATAATTTTTACCATAAAATAGATTAAAAAATACTACAGATTTTCAAAGAAAGTGTATCATTCAGAGTTCAATAAGGAAAAAAATCAAGATCACTCTAGCTGTTTCAAATAGAGAAAATTTAATACAAGGAATTTGATCATGCATGTGATAGAAGACAAACGGGATAATGAAGCAACCTAGAGATTAGTAAAAGCAGAAGGAAAACTACCACTAGCCCTAAGGCTTATGAAACAATGAAAGGGGGTGATATTTACAGAGCCCCAAATCTGAGCTCCTCTTAGGTTCCTAGAGTTAGGGAGGGTCCTGCCTGCCAAAAGATAAGAAGGGATTAGAAGAGATTACCTGGTGAAATCTGAACCATTAACAGAAAAGGCTATGTGACAAGAGCTTCAATAATGGAGAACTATTTTGAGCCATTTTTGGTATAGTATGGTGTGATTGAGTGATGATTTATTTTTATTTATTTGTTTATTTATTTATTTATTAATTTTGAGTTGGCGTCTCACTCTGTCGCCCAGGCTGGAGGGCAGTCAATCCGCTGGCTCCGACGATCCTTCCGCCTCAGCCTTCCAAGTAGCCAGAACTACGGGCGTGCGCTACCCCATCGGGCTAATTTTTTGATTTATTGTAGCAACGAGGTCTTGCCTAGTTGCCCAGGCCGCTCTCGAACCCATAGGCTCTGGCAATCCCCTCACCTCTGCCTCCCAAAGTGTTGGGATTACAGACTTGAGACACCACGCCCCGCCAGTGATGATTTATTTTATGGTGGGAAAGATAATGGAGGCATGCATACCACATGTTATTCATTATGGACATAGATGTATTTCTTTATATTACATCTGTGTAGCATGGAAATATAAAGTGTTAACTTAAGAGCTAGGGGCAGAATTCCTCTTAGGAAAACTGTCTTTATCTGGCAAAACACCATAGTAGGCCGTTTTAATTGTGGAAAGATAACCCATGGGCTGGGTTGGGTTAGAAGCAAGGAAACATAAGAAATAAACAGATATTTGAAGGGTTGCTGAGCATGAACCAGAGATGAGAGAGAAAAAATAGAAAGTGGAGAGAAGCCTAGCAACATGGCAGGAGGTTGCAGACCAAGCAGAAGAGTAACCAGTGAAGATTCTTCCCTCAGAAGAACAGCGATGGTGAAAACTCAGTTTTAAGACTTTTGCTTTGATGCCCTAAAATATAATCTTCCTCTATGCTTGAATATTAAAGTCTGCAACCCACATAACCTGGTGATAACAGCACTTTGGTAAATGAAGGGACTGTGATTATGTCTTGAGTGATAATGTCATGCAGAAAAGGGATCACACACACACAAGACAAAACTTAGAGCAAAAATGATAAATTTAGTAAAAAAATAGGAACTTGGATCCAAAGGTAAATTAAGAAAAATATGAGACTTTCCTTTATCCCCAACTTTAGATTCTCTAACTCAGTAGCTGCTTGGAGACAGGCTACTTACACATCTAAACCAAACCCTTCAAAATTTAACATTTGAAACTACCAGAATATCCTATATTTGCTCACCATTCTATTTTTAGACGATGCTAAAATCTACTAGCTAATTCTAACATTATTTATACTCTAGAGTTCAGACTTATGAGTAGAGAATGTTCTGGTGAATAGGAAACACTGATTTCAAAGGTTTGAAATTTTTCCACAATGAAGCAGTAGAGATTTAACCTGTGTCGTTTCAAAGGACAGAGTACAACCAACAAATAAACTTTAAAGGGAATAGAGTTTATAGGCAAAGAACTTTGGTTCATTGTATTTCTAGTAACAGAGATTTTTCAGAATAAGGCGGCTTTCTTGCAAAGTATATTATTGAAACAGTTAAAGTGGAGGCTCATGGCTATATCTACCAAAAATAGTGATAATAATAATTGCTAACATATATTGAACATGTATTATGTGTCAAGTTCTATGCTTAATATTCTATATACATTCTTATTTAAACTTAGCAAAAGTCTGCAAAACACATATTATTATTATTACTCCTATTTTATCTACGAGATATTGAGGTTTAGAAAGCTTAAATAACTTGCCTCAGATCACACAGCTATTAAGTGACACAGAACTGAGATTCTCGCCCATGGCCAACTGACTCCAGAACCTATATACTACCATTCTGCTATACTGCCTGCCAAGTGCTGTAGAAATGATCTTATACTGGCCAGGAAGTTAAATAAAATGACCTGGAGGACTTCTAATTCTAAGATTTTGTATGTTTGTGTATAAATATGTGTACATAAATGTACATAGTACATATCTCCATACATAAAACATACACATATATGCATATATTTATATCTCCCCAAATAGATCATACATACTTATATGCTTATATACTTATCTACGTATATTTTTATCTCTCTATACAAAAAAATCAGATAAACTCCTTAATCAAAGGAAAGAATAAAAGATGGCCCACCCAGTAACAGAAAATCAACACAAATTGAAATCAATACAAATAGAGAGATAGCCGGGCTCGGTGGCTCAGCCTGTAATCCCGCGCCTTTGGGAGGCTGAGGTGAGTGAATTGCCTGAGCCGGCGGGTTCGAGATCCGCCTGGGCAGCGAGACCTCATCTCTACAATAAATCAAAAAAATCAGCTGGGCGTGGTGGCGCATGCCTGTAATTCCGGCTACTCGGAAGGCTGAGGTGGAAGGATCGCCGGAGCCCAGCAGGCCGAGGCTGCGGTGGCTGGGAGCGGCCACTGCACTCCAGTCTGGGCGACAGAGTGAGACTCCAACTCAAAAAAAAAAAAACAAAAAAAACAAATAGAGAGGTGGTTTGTACAACTTTGCTTGACAAGACATGGAAAGTGACCAGGTCACTATGTCATTAGTGACCAAGTCCCATGAAGTTGACCAAGGTAGAGCTAGATAGCCTGGAAGCTATGACTGAGATGCAAAGAAACATCAACTACCTCAATTGTACTGTAACAAGACCACTTGCACTGCTGAATCGGAAAAAGGGAACTCTACACATCTTTAAAATAAATAAAACAAAAAATTGGTTAATGTTTATTAAAAAAATGCTATTTTTAAAAACTTATGAAATATAGAAAGCCCATAGAAAAATGCAAAAAAAAAAAAACTATTAGAAAAGAGAAACCATTTTACCTGTGAACCCATTACTATATTTTGTCAAGTCGCAATATTTTGCCATATTAGCTTCAGATTTGTTAAGATAAATAAAACATTATAGGCAAAATTGAAGCCTCTGTGTGCTTCTCTGTGATTCTATTTCTCTACCCTAGATTTAATTTTTTTTCGAGTTGGAGTCTCACTCAGTCGCCCAGGCTGGAGTGCAGTGGCACACTCATGGCCAACCCAGCGTCGACCTGCTGGGCTCTGGCAATCCTTCCACCTCAGCCTTCCAAGCAAATGGAACTACAGGCACGTGCTACCATGCCTGGGTAATTTTTTTGATTTACTGTAGAGACAGGTCTCGCCAAGTTGCCACAGATAAGCGATACTCCAAACAGACGGTAAGATAATTGGGCTTCCATATCTACAATGCCCCTCCCCACAATCTGCCCAGTACCAAGCACGTGGAAAAGTTTGCCCTGACTCATGGTTTCTACACTGGAGAAAGTGAGATCAAAGTGGACAAAAAGGTTCCTCGCTACCTTGGGTTCCCTGGCAGGAGACCTGTTTCTACCTTAACCCATGGAAAGCAATGGAAGTGCCTGAAGAAAGCAACATCCCTGAGGATAGCCAGAGACAAAGAGGAGAAACTAGACTATCATCCCCAGTCCTGGAAACTCTGCTTGTAACTTGGCCAAAGGAGATACCAAATCAGAGTGGCTGTTGAGCAGCACCATGCTATAAGGGGGACGTTTCACTGGTCCCCTGGGCATGACACCCTAGCCAGCCCTTTCATACTGCCAGGATATCCCCTTTGGGACCTCCCCTATTTGGGATGGATAATGCTCTGATTGTTTGATAAATCTGCAGCAAATTTGGGCTTAAGGTGCTACATAGTGCCAAAAAGGTAATAATGATCTAGTGAAAAACAAATAAGAAATTCTACAAGTAAATTACAAAGAATCTCTAAGCAAACATATCCAATGAAAACCCAAACAAGAAGACAGCCAAAAAAACTGACAAAGAAGACTGGAATAAATAATTCTTCAATGCAAAGACATAGATATAAGTTTACAAGAAATAACAGCAAACAGTGAACCATGACCCCTCAAAGAGGCAAAGCAAGAACAAGTGACTCACCTAATAAGATGTGATATGTGAACTCTCTAACCAAAAATATAAAATAGCAATTTTAAGGAGACTCAGTAATTTCTAAGGTAACACAGTAAATCAATTCAGAAACTTATCAGAGAAAATAACAAAGAGATGGAAATATTGTAAAAAACCCAGGAATTTTGTAATGGAAAATACAGGCTCTCAATAGTAGAATGGATCTAGCAAAGGAAAGAATCAGACAGCGTGAAGACAGGCCATTTAAAAATACACAGGATTGGGGCGCAATAGCCCAATCCTCATCAGTATGCAATATGCCCATGTAACAAACATGCACTTGTACCCTCTGAATCTACAACTTTTAAGTTTTGTTTTTTTTTTAATACAGGAGGAGAGGAGGGACTCGATGGCTCAGCCTGTAATCCCAGCAATTTGGGAGGCCGAGGCAAAAGTGGATTGCCTGAGCCTGCAGGTTGGAGACCCACCTGGGCAACTTGTCGAGACCTCGTCTCTACACTAAATCAAAAATTAGCCGGGCATGGTAGCGCGAGCCTGTAGTTCCGGCTACTTGGACGGCTGAGGCGGACGGATCGCTGGAGCCCCGCAGGTCCAGGCTGCAGTGGCTGGGAGCATGCCACTGCACTCCAGTCTGGGCGACAGAGTGAGACTCCAACTCAAAAAAAAAAAAAAAAACAGGAGGAGAAAAAAGAAAAAAGAATGATGATCACCTGCAAGCTATAGAAAATTACCTCGGAAGACTATCTAAGACTTATTGGTGTTTAAGAAAGAGTTGAGTAAGAGCAAGGAGTAGAAAGTTTATTCAAATAAATAATATAAGACAATTTTCCAAAATGTGAGGCAGAGATAAATATCCAGGTACAGGAAGAACAGGGAACATCAAAAAGATTTAACCCAATTGAGCCTACCCCAAGGCATATAATAATCAAACTCTCAAAGGTCAAGGGTAAAGAGAGGATCCTAAAGGCAGCAAGAGAAAAGAAGCAAATGACATACAAAGGAACTCCAATCTGTCTGGCAACAGACTTTTCAATCGAAACCATACAGGCCAAGAGGGAGTTCCTGCCAGGGAACCCATGATGGTGGGGAAGCTTGTTGTTCACCTCCATCTTATTTTCTCCATTGTAGAAGTCATGAATCAGGGCAAAATTTTTCATGTGCTTGGTGCTGGGCAGATTGAGAAGAGGAGCATTGTGCATATGGAAGTTCAATTTTCTTACTATCTATCTGGAGTGTTTTCACCTCTCTGTGGTCCAGCGAACTGTCTCATCCTCGTATCTGAGTTCTGAGATAGCACTGGTATATTTGTTCTTGGGTTTCTGTGGAAAGGAGTAAAACCAACTTTTTTCTACACTACCATTTTGGAGCCAGAAGTCCAAAATGCAATATTTAGATTAATATCACCTGCTTCTTTTTTACTTTCTGTGACACAACTAATTGAAAATTTAAAAATACACATGTGGCTCTATTTGAGGCTTACATTATATTTCTATTTGGCAGTGCTATTCTAGAAAAAGCTAAACTTTTCTATGGTGAAAATATCTAAACAGTGATTTCCTTTGGGAAGGTGGAGATGGGGGTTGACTGGGAAGGTCAGAAAGGAAATTCCTGAAGGGATAAGTATGTTTTATGGCTTGACAGAGATTAGCATTACACAATTTTTTACTTTGTCAAAATTCATCAACTGGTACACTAAAGCTTTAGGCATTTGAATATATGTATTTTTTTACCTTGAAAAAGAGCCAGAAACAAATGTTAAATTTTAATTAATGATATGAATGCTGAAGTGTTACAATGAATTGTATTGATATATTCAATTTATTTTGAAGTACATCGACAAACAAGAATGTTTGAAGAAGGTCTGAAGAAATAGTTACATGATATAACAAATATAGTATATTGCTAACTGTAGAATCTGTATGGTGGGCACACAGATGCACACTATACAATGCTTTCTATTTTTCTATTTGATTGAAATGGCCATAATGAAAATGAATAAAATAATACATGTAGATAATTTTTAAAATTAAATAGAATTTGTACTTCCAAATGATGGAGTAACAGAAATCCGATTTAGCCTCCTGGCTGCAAAAATAAAAAAACATATTAAAAACAGATAAAATATAAGAAATAATGGTTTTCAAGGCACTGAACTTCACAAAATAAAAGACACTGGAATCTGGAGATATGAGAAACAATTGAGGAGACCTCTATAATTGCCCCAACCTTAAGAGATTTTCCATGTCATAGCACAAGGAGGAGGTATTGAGGTAAATGATACTGTACTCTCTGTGTTGAGGATACGAAGCTGACAAGACAAGGGAGACCAATACAGCTAGAGTTAACAAGACGGAGACAGAACTCAGAGACTAGCAGAGAGCTCCCCTCAAGTATTCAGTAGAATATCTATTAGTGCATACAGGTGAAAAATCTACCTGAAGTCAGGGAAATAGCAACATGAAATAATTAGATTATAGTGGACACCAGGACTCTAAGATGGCGTCAGTTGCACCAGTGAAGGAGAAGAAACGGCATGGATGTCAAACAAGGGGACCTTCTAAATTGGATATTGATGCTGGACTTCACCCCTAAGGGCATTGTTGGAGCATTTCAAAGAGGTTACCACCACTACTACAACACATACATCAACGTGAAGAAAAGGAGCATCTCTGGTGTTTCTATGGTGCTGGTGGCTACGTGCTTTTCAGCTACTGCCTTTCTTCAAGGAGCTCAAACGTGAGCAGCTACACAAGTATCACTGAAGAGGGCGCATTCTGCTCTCCTTATCATGACCTCCTTGGTCCAATGCTCCTCCATGAGGACCTTGACCATTGCTGAATTCTTTCATACCCTAATGAGAACACCCTAATAAAACATGACTGGTACCTGTAAGGGGGGGAGGGGCATTAGATTAGAAGGAACCCACAGAGAGGTAAAAACAGTGCTTATTTCCACCAGTTGTATTAGAAAAAAATCATAATTCACAGGACATTGTGTAGGGCACCCAGGACCCTCACTAGTGAGAAAAACTTTGAAAGATATGAAAAAGAAGCTCCAAATTGAACTTCTAGGGGGTGAAAACTACAATGTCTTTTCAACAAATGGTGCTGGAAAAACTGGGCATCTACTTGCAAAAAAAATGAATCTAGACACAGACCTTATACCATTTACAAAAATTAACTCAAAATGTATCACAGATCTAAATTTAAAATACAAAACAATAAAACCCCTGGAACACAGCATAGGAGAAAATCTATATGACTTTGGATATGGGAATGACTTTTTAGATACAACATCAAAGGCACAGTCCATGAAAGACATAATTGGTAAGCTGTACTTCATTAGAAGTTAAAACATTTGCTCTGTGAAAGACAAGGTTGAGCCGGGCTCGGTGGCTCAGCCTGTAATCCCGCGCCTTTGGGAGGCTGAGGTGAGTGGATTGCCTGAGCCCGCGGGTTCCAGACCCGCCTGGGCAGCAAGACCTCATCTCTACAATAAATCAAAAAATCAGCCGGGCATGGTAGCACGTGCCTGTAATTCCGGCTACTCGGAAGGCTGAGGCGGAAGGATCGCCGGAGCCCAGCAGGTCGAGGCTGCGGTGGCCGGGAGCGGCCACTGCACTCCAGTCTGGGCGACAGAGTGAGACTCCAACTCAAAAAAAAAAAAGAAAGAAAATGGAAAGATCACAAGTTAACTGCCTAAAACAATCACCTGAGGGAGCTGGAAAGACAAGACCACCAAAATCCTAACTTCAGTAGAAGAATCCAGATCACCAAAGTAAAAGCCCAAATATAGGACAAAGAAGACAAAAATATCATAGAAAAAAATCAACAGAACAAAAAGCTGGTTCTTTGAAAGGACAAACAAGATTGACAGAACTCTAGACAGACTGACCAAGAAAAGAGACAAAAGGCCCAAATAAACACAGTGAGAAATGCAAAAGATCAAATCACAATGGACCTTGAAGAAATTTTAAAAATTGTCAGAGATTACTATGTACAGCTGTATGGAAACAAACTTGGAAACTTAAAGGAAATGGAGGACTTTCTGACATCACATAACTTCCCAAGGTTGAAACAAGAAGATATTGAGACATTAAATAGACCGATAACAACCCAGGAAATCGATTCTGTCATAAGAAAACTACCCACAGAAAAAAGTCCTGGACCAGATGGCTTTCCAGTAGAGATCTACAAAACATATAAGGGGGAGCTGATACCAGTCCTACTGAAAGTATTTCAAGCAATAGAGAAAGAAGGAACTCTCCCCAAATCATTTTATGAAGCTAATATCACACTGATACCCAAACCGGGAAAAGATCCAACAAAGAAAGAGTGCAACAGGCCAATATACCTGATGGACATAGAAGCATAAGTACTCAACAAGAATCTAGAAAATCGGATTCAACAGCACATTTCAAAACTCATCCACCATGACAAAGTAGACTTCATCCCTGGGATGCAGGGCTGCCTCAACATCTGCAAGACCATAAATGTAATTAAATACATCAACAGATGTAAAAATAGGAATTGCATGATTGTTTCATTAGATGCAGTAAAAGCTTTCAATAAAATCCAGCATACCTTCTTGATAAAAACTCTTGAACACCTAGGCATAAAGGGAGCATACCTCAAAATAGTAGGAGGAATCTATAATAAACCCACAGCCAGCATTTTGCTAAATGGACAGAAACTGGAAGCATTTCCCTTGAAAACTGGAACAAGACAAGGCTGCTCATTTTCACCCTCTTGTTCAACATGGTGTTGGAAGTCTTAGCTAGAGCAATCAGAGAAGGAAATCAGAGGTATCCAAATAGGAAAAGAGGAAGTCAAACAATCCCTCTTTGCTGATGATGTGATTCTACACCTCGAAAATCCAAGAGAATCTGTTAAAAATTTTCTTGCATTGATAAAGGACTTGGGCAAAGTATCAGGGTACAAAATCAATGTGCCAAAGACAGTTGCATTCCCATAAACCAAAAACAAACAGGCAGAGAATCAAATACAAAGCACAATCCCATTCACAATAGCCACAAAAAATGAAATACCTCTGCATCTTCCTAACCAGAGAAGTGAAAGACATTTATAACAAAAACTACAAAACATTGCTAAAAGAAATCAAAGATGACACAAACAAATGGAAAAATATTCCTTGCTCATGAATTGGAAGAATCAACATTAAGATGTCCATCCTACCCAAGGCAATCTACAGATTTAACACAATACCCATTAAATTACCAGCATCATGCTTCTCAGACCAGGAAACAACAGTTCAGAAATTCATATGGAATCATAAATGACCACAAATAGCCAAAACAATCCTCAGCAAAAGAAACAAAATGAGAGGTATCTCACTTTCAGATTTTAAACTTTATTATAAGGCTACAATAATCAAAACAGCCTAGTATTGGTACAAGAACAGGCATGTAGACCAATGGAACAGGATAGAGATTCCAGAAACAAAATCTCAATTTCTCAACCAACTCATCTTCGATAAAGTTTCCATTAACCACTGGGGAGAGGAGAACTTATTCAGTAATTGGTGCTGGAAAAACTGGTTGACCACTTGCAGAAGATAAAAACAAGGCCCCAATCTATCACCACACACAAAAATCAACTCCAAATGGATCAAAGACCTAAATAAAACCTCAAAGTATAAGAACCTTAGAAAATGCAAGAGACATCCTTATGGAAACTGGAAATGGTAACCAATTCCTGATCAAAACCCCAAGTATCCATGCCTTAAGAGATAAGATAGGCAAGTGGGGCTGCATCAAACTGACGAGCTTTTGCAAAGCAAAAGAAACCATCAGGAGAGCAGGGAGACAGTCCACAGAATGGGAAAAAACATCTGCCAACTGTATATCCAACAAAGGCCTAACATCTAGGATCTACAAGGAACTCAAAAGTGCCAAAAAGAAAAAAACAAACAGCCCCATTACAAAGTGGGCAAAAAATATGAATAGACAGTTCTCAAAAGAAAACATGTGAGCAGCCAACAAATACATGAAAAAATGCTCAGCCTCACTAGTCATCAAAGAAATGCAAATCAAAACCACACTGAGATGCCACCTGACTCCAATCAGGATGGCCATCATCAATAATTCAAAAAACAACAGATGCTGGGGAGGATGTGGGGAACAGGGAACCCTTCTACATTGTTGGTGGGAGTGTAAACTAGTACAACCTCTGTGGAAAACAGTATGGTGATTCCTAAAAGATCTAAAAAATCGACCTTCCATGCGACCCTGCAATCCCCCTGTTGGAATATACCCAGAGGAACACAAAACACTCTATGAAAAAGATACCTGCACAATCATGTTTATTGCAGCAGTATTCACAATAGCAAAAACATAGAACCAACTGTGCTCTCATCGAAAAAGAACTGAATAAAAAGATGTGGTACACATACATGATGGAATATTGTGCAGTCATAAAGAAGGCTAAAATTATGAACTTTGCAGCAACTTGGGTGGACTTAGAGTCTATAATACTGAGTGATCTATCACAGAAACAAAGAACTGTTCTCACTCATAAGTGGACCTTGAACAATTATCATAATTCTATAAGAAAGGGATTAGCAGTAGTCCCGGGAAGTGGGGGAGCAGGACTGGCAATAGTGGGAAACTGCCAGGGAAGGTGGAGACCCACCTCTTCAACAAGGGCACCTGCATAATGAACATTTGTATACCTAACCCTGAATAGTACTCCACATCTTTAAAATTAAAAATTAAAAAAAAGAAACCATTAAGAGAGTGGGGAGACCACCCACAGACTGAAAAAACAAACAAACAAACATTTGCCAACTGTACATCTGACAAAGACCTAACATCTAGGATCTATGAGGAACTCAAACATGCCAAAAAGAAAAAAACAAACAGCCCTATTAAAAAGTGGGCAAGCCAGGCTCGGTAGCTCAGCCTGTAATCCTGCGCCTTTGGGAGGCCCAGGTGAGTGGATTGCCTGAGCCCGCGGGTTCGAGACCCGCCTGGGCAGCGAGACTTCATCTCTACAATAAATCAAAAAATCAGCCGGGCGTGGTAGCGCGTGCCTGTAATTCCGGCTACTTGGAAGGCTGAGGTGGAAGGATGGACGGAGCCCAGCAGGTTGAGGCTGCGGTGGCCGGGAGCGGCCGCTGCACTCCAGTCTGGGTGACAGAGTGAGACTCCGACTCAAAAAAAAAAAAAAAAAAAAAGTGGGCAAAAGATATGAATAGATCCTTCCCAAAAGAAGACATACATGCAGTTAACAGGTATATGAAAAAATGCTCAGCCTCACTAGTCATCAAAGAAATGCAAATCTAAACCACACTGAGATACCACCTGACTCCAGTCAGGATGGCCATCATTAATAACTCAAAAAACAAAAGATACTGGAGAAGATGCAGGGAAAAGGGAACACGTCTGCACTGTTGATGGGAGTATCAACTAGTACAACCTCTTTGGAAAACAGTGTGGCGAATCCTAAAATATTGACCTTCCATGCGACCCAGCAATTCCCCTTCTGGAAATATACCCGAAGGAACTCAAATCATTCTATAAAAAAAGATACCTGTGCAAGCATGTGTATTGCAGCCTAATTCACAATAGCAAAATCATGGAACCAGCCATGCTACCCATCAAAAGTAGACTGGATCTTTAAAATGTGTTGCATATACATGATGGAATATTATGCAGCCGTAAATAAGGACAAAATTATGAACTTCGCAGCAACTTGGATAGATTTAGAGTCTGTAATACTCGTGACCTATCACAGAAACAAAGAATTGAGTGCCACATGTTCTCACTCATTAGTGGACCCTGAAAAATTGACATAATACAACAAGAAAGGGATTGGCACTAATGGGAAACTGCCAGGGGATGGGGTGCATACTTCATCAATAAGTATACCTGATCTCAAACCAGGTGAAGTGGAGACCAAAGTGAGGCCCAAACTTTACCTGTACAATGACTATTTGCATACCTAACCCTGAATTGTACCCTACATCTTTAAAATAAAAATTTTTTAAAGAAGTTTTTAAGAAAAGAAACTGAAAAACCTGATTTATAAATGAGCAAAATTATTGAAAAGATATCTCACCAAAGAAGATATATAAATAGTAAGTAAGCATATGAAAATGTGTTCAGCATCATTATACTATTAGGAAACTGCAAATTAAAACAATGAGATATTACTACATATTTATTAGATTGGCCAAAATCCAGAGCACTGACAACACCAAATGCTGGCCAGGGTGTGGAGCAACAGTAACTCTCATTCATTGTTGGTGGGAATTCAGAATGGTACAGTCACTTTAGAAGACAATTTGACAGTTTCTTATAAAACTAAACATTATGTTGCCATATGATTCATCAATCATGCTCCTTGGTATTTATTCAAAGAAGTTGAAAATTTATGTCCACACAAAACCTGCACATGGATGCTTATAGCAGTTTTATTCATAATTGTCAAAACTTGAAAGCAACCAAGATGTCCTTCCGTAGGTGAATGAATGAATAAATAAACTCTGGTACATCCAGGAAATGAGGGAGGATTCAACACTCAAAAGAAATAAGCTATCTAACCATAAAAAGACATGGAGGAAACTTAAATACATATTACTAAGTGTAAGCAGCAAATCTGAAAAGGGCACTGTCCTAGTTTGTTTTGCACGGCTAAAACAGAATACCTGAAACTGGGTAATTTACAAAAAACAAATTTATTTTTCACAGTTTTGGAGTCCGGGAATTTAAGATCAAGGTGCCAGCAGGTTCAGTGTCTGGTAAAGGTCTGGTCTCTCCTTCCAAGATGGCACCTTTAACGCTGAATCTTCTGGAGGGAGGAACACTGTGTCCTCACATGACAGAAGGCAGAAAGGCAAAAGGGCAAAAAGGGGACAAAAAGCCCTCCATCCAAGAAACTCTTTTATAACAGCATTCATCTATTCGCAAGAGCTGAGCCTCCACAACTTCAACACTCTCAAAAAGCCCCACCTCCCAACACTGCTGCATTGGGGATTATGTTTCCAGCACATTAATTTGTGGGGACACATTCAAACCTGAGCAGATACATACTGTATAATTCTAACTATATGACATTCTGAAATAGGCAAAACTATAAAGACAGTAAAAAGATCAGTGGTCGCCAAAGGTTAGTGAGGAGAGAGAGATGAAAAGGTGGAGCATAGAGGATTTTTAAGGCAGTGAAACTGCTCTGTATGTGATACTGTAATGGTGGATACATGTCATTATAGAGTTTTCCAAATTCATAAAATGTATGACACCAAGAGTGAACCCTAATGTAAGCTAGTGTTGGGGTGATAATGACATGCCAATGTAGGTTAATAAGTTGTAACAAAGGTATCACTCTGGTGGGGGATATTGACAATTGGAGAGGCTATGCATATGAGAGTAGCAGGGAGTATATGGGAAATCTCTGACCTTCCTCTCAATTGTACTCAAATTGCTCTAAAAAAATCTCTATTTTAAAAATGACTGACTCTATAAAACTGTAGAAAAATGCAAATCTGTAGTCACAGAAAATAGATCATTGTTTGCTTGGCGAAGGACAGAAGAGAAAGCCTAAGAAAACTTTTTGGAGTAGTAGATATGTTTACTACCTTGATCATGGGGATGATTTCATTAATATTATATACATACATATATATATACACACACACACATACATAGTACATATATATGTATATGTAAACTTACCAAATTATTCATTTTAAATATGTGCAGCTCTGATGTTGGAAGTTTTCCTCATGTCTGGTTATCTTTAATCGATAGTTCATATTTAATAATAAGACACTGAAAAGCTAAAGTTTCCTCATAGGTGTCAATGTAGAATGATCAGACATCAGTTCAAAATCCTTAGCATGATGAATAAAACTTTCCATAACCTTGTTTGCCCTGTTTTATTCTTAGATTCCATTCCTTTCTCTTTCACAATGTATTCCAGCTAGATCACATTCTTATCTCTCTTCCTGGAAAACTCCTTTCACCTCTGTATCCTCAGAATACTGCCATACACTCTTTAAAAGAGTTTGATCTATCTCCATTATCTAGATCTATTAGTTTCCTTGATGCCTCTCCTTAGGATATGCTTAATAACTATTTCCTCTGCTTACCTCAGTGGTTATAATCACATATTCTTGCATTTAATCCCTGCACAGCATTCCATCCATTGGCATATACGTGAGCTACTACAGGGAGGACATTCATCTCTATAACTTCAGTGACTAGCACAAGCCCTGACACAGAGTAGATGTTCGATAAAACTGGATGAGGATGAGTGACTGCATGTCTACATGTCATACTCTGACTCTCATACCTCGCTGTCTCTGATGCTTATAGCTTGATTTGCTCAATGTGAATATCTAATGCCATGACTGCAACCAGATACAGTTAATCGTGATTGCTCCAATCAGGACTTAAAATATATGTAAGATGGCCAAGCAAGGTGACTCATGCCTATAACCCCAGCACTCTGGGAGGCCGAGGCTAGAGGATTGCTTGAGCCCAGGAGTTAGAGACCAACCTGGGAAACATAACAAGACCTTGTCTCTAAAAAAAAAAATCAAACAGGCCGGGCTCGGTGGCTCAGCCTGTAATCCCAGCACTTTAGGAGGCCAAGACAAGTGAATTGCCTGAGCCCGCGGGTTCAAGACCAGCCCAAGCAACTTGGCGAGACTTCGTCTCCACAATAAAATCAAAAATTAGCCAGGCGTGGTAGCACATGCCTGTAGTTCTGACTACTTGGAAGGCTGAGGCGGAAGGATCACTGGAGCCCAGCAGGTCGACACTGGGGTGGCCGTGAGTGTGCCACTGCACTCCAGTCTGGGCGACAGAATGAGACTCCAACTTAAAAAAAAAAAAAAAAATCAAACAAACAAAAATTAGCCGGGGGTAGCAGTGCCCAGCTGTAATCCCAGCTACTCAGAGGGCTGTGGCGGAAGGATCACTCTGAGTTCAGGAAGTCGAGGCTGTAGTGAACCATGATCATGCAACTGTACTCTAGCCTGAGCAACAGAGTGAGACCCTGACTCAAAATATATATAAAATGTGTATATGTGTAGTATATGTATGAGTTACAGATACTGTGAGCATTTTAGTTGTCATTACTGGGGTGTTGCTTTTAGTAAACAGATTATTCACTTATATGACCTAAAAATGATATTAACACTGTTTTTACTGTATTCATTTACTAGCCAAACCTTTTCCTCACTGTTTTTCCAATGTTGAATTCTGAAACTTTCTGATGTAGTAGAACCTAAATTAGTGGGATTCAATTGTACACGTGGAAATAAAAGGGTAATCATAATAAATCTGGAATAAAACAAATGCTTCCTCCTAGCATATACTCCTAGTACCACTGTTCTGCTGTGAGCAGGTGTATGCAAATCTACCCCCAAAGGCCAAGGAAGTGGAGAGGCTAAAGAATGAGACTGACGAGCCGGGCTTGGTGGCTCAGCCTGTAATCCCACGCCTTTGGTGAGTGGATTGAGGTGAGTGGATTGCCTGAGCCCGTGGGTTCGAGACCCGCCTGGGCAGCGAGACCTCATCTCTACAATAAATCAAAAATTAGCCGGGTGTGGTAGCGCGTGCCTGTAGTTCCAGCTACCTGGAAGGCTGAGGGAGAAGGATCGCCGGAGCCCAGCAGGTCGAGGCTGCGGTGGCCAGGAGCGGCCACTGCACTCCAGTCTGGGTGACAGAATGAGACTCCAACTCAAAAAAAAAAAAAAAGAAAGAGGCTAACGAATCCAGTTTCTATTCAACAAGGACTTAAAAACAGAAGGAGTAGATCCCCACACCAGTCTTCCAGAAAGTATTCATTACATAGCAAGCCTGTTTTGATAAAAAATACGTGCAGCTGGTCACCTCTTAGACGCTCATAAAATTCATGACCACTAGGGAAGTTACATAAGCATCTTCATAGGGAGTTTATCCCCAGGCATTTTTTCTTTATGAAGGGTGATCTACGCTACAGGTATTGTTTCTGCAGAACTCCTTGGTATGCAGGAGTGAAACATCAGACATTATGGAGGTTTCACTTCAAGACAGCTTTATTCCTGCCCTGCAACAAGCTGTTTCCCTACAACCACTTTACAATCTTTTTCATTTGCTAGTGGAAATTTAGGTTTGAATGACTCCATTTACTTTTAATCAAGGTTTGTCATTTTACTTGATAATTTATTAAACTGTGTGTGCATTTTGCTTGATTAAACTGTATGTGTGCTATCACTATTATAGTAAGTTGTTATAAAAATAGTGGTGCTATCACAAACTTAATATTGTAGCACAATTTTGAAAGTAGAAAAAAGTGAAAATATAGGTAATAAAAAAGTTGTGCTTGCATTCAGATACATATGATAATTAGGGAAAGAACCATATAAAAATTTTACAAGCAAAATTTAAATATGCTCATGACTATTTCATCATCAGAATTTAATGGAAGGAAACTTTTTAATGACAGTTACACACATTCATGTTGGATTCATGTATATAATCAATCAAAACAAGGTAGTTACACAACAATGACTAATGTGCAACTTGGCGAGACCTTGTCTCTATAATAAATTAAAAAATTAAATAATAAATAAATTTTAATAAATTAAAAAAAATTAGCTGGGCGTGGTAGCACGCGCCTGTAGTTTCGGCTACTTGGAAGGCTGAGGCTGAAGGACCGCCGGAGCCCAGCAGGTCGAAGTTGCGGTGACCAGGAGCATGCCACTGCCCTCCAGTCTTGGTGACAGAGTGAGACTCCAACTCAAAAAAATAAATAAATAAATCACAGCAGACAAACTTCCTTACCTGGACACTTAACAAATAGTTTAGAATGAGAATACAACTAACAGATTTGTATCTAATCCACAACTCAGTATGATTTTCTGGAGGTATTCATCTATTTCCTTTTCTCCAGGAGCAAAATGTACAGAGTAGGTCTTTTTGTTTTAATTCTGGTTTCAAATGAATGTAAACATTTGTATTCTTTCATATCTAGTTGCGATATCTGCCACATTGCCTAGAATGACTACATCAATAAGCAGGTGAATTTACACCTTAAAGGAAAACGTATATTTGCTTAGTATTCTACATTTCTTTTTACTTAAATATCAAGCGAGTGGGGAAAGTAAGAGCATAGAGACACCCCAATTAGAAACTCTACCTGGTGGTCTAGCATCAAAACCTTTAAAAATGTTTTTGATTTATTTAGCAGAGATAGTCAGCAATATTCACTGAAGTCCATCCTGCTATATAATCCTCTAATAAACATAGTGGAAGGAAAATTTGACTAGATGCCATCCCTACCCTTAAGTAGCATATATACACTAGATAAGGAAACATGATTTAATGAGGAACACAAAGGCATTCACCACAGTTTTCTTCATCTCTGTAATGGCACCATTGTCTCAGATCGAAAACACTGGAGATATTCCTGACTACTCTGTCTCACCCATATCCAACCCACCAACAAATCCTGCAAGCTCTACCTTCCAAACATGTCCAAACAGCAGACAGCTCTCTTTTTGCTGTTCTACCTGCTGCTCTCCTGCAGTGAAAAAAAGAATGTCCAAACAATCCACAACTTCTTACCACCTCCACAGCTTCCATTGTGGTGCAGATTACTAACATTTCTCACCTAAACTATGGCAGTAGTCTCCTTAGTGGTTCTCTGCTTCTACTCTTGTCTCTCTCTAGAAAATGATTGATTAATAACTCTTTGAGACAGAGTAGGGGCTTCCTTTTTTAGGGGCCTGTGGACCCCAAGCATGAAATAAAGGAAAAATCCTGAGTTCCTTCAAAGGAAGTTCCACGCACCTAGCTAGACCCAGAAGTAAATATGTAACTTGTTAAACAAGAAGACAATAGTAGCCTAAAGCATAACCAAGGAAATTAGAGTTCCAGAGATGTTTGCTTTCCTTTACAGAAGCTAAAAATAACATCTTAACATATGTCCCTAAGTGGTCTTTTGGAGACCCCCCCTTACTGAGGACTACCACTGAATGGATCCACTGCCATGAAGACCTCATATAAAGGGAAAGCAACTATCATCCTTTGTTCTAAATTTTTTCCTGAGATGCTTGGAGAAAGTCACTCCCCCTAACCAGTTAACATTTTTCTACTAACTACCGATTTTTAAACAAAGCTTCTCATTCTTCTTAACCAATTACAAATCAGAAAATCTTTGGCTCTACCTATGACTTGTAAGCCCCCACTTCAAGATCTCTTGCCCTTTTAGTACTAAACCAGTGTATAACCTCCATATATTAGTTTATGATTTTGCCTGTAGCTTCTGCTTGCCTAAAATGTACTCTTGCCTTTAAAAATCTTTCCCGGGGTAACCCACTCTGGGCCCCCTCTTGTTTTCTAGAGAGCTTTCTTGCTTATTAAACTCCTTTCACTCAAGAAACAAACAAACAAAAAATCTTTTCCTGCAAGCTATCAGGAAGGCCAGGATTTGAGCATTTAGTTGCCTGGTCCTTATGGCTTGGCATTCTGCAATAAATGTTCCTTTCTATCACTGCAAACCTTGGTGTAGATATCTCATTTTACTGCACCAGGTGAACAGTTTGATTCTATAACATATTTAATCTGTATAACAACCAAAGTAACATTTTAAAATTAAATCAGTTCACATCATTCCCCTACTGAGAATATTCCCAAGAGTTCCTTTCTATTGTAATGGAATAAAACCAAACTCATTATCATGAAGTTCAAGGTCCTACCAGATCTGCTGTCTATCAGTCTCTCTAACCTCATCCCCTAACACTTTTTCCACCTAGAAAGCACATCAGCTTTCTTGTTGTTCCCCAAACATATCATGCTTAAGAGACTGAATATATAGATAATGGCCAGATGGTATATAAAAATAGAACTCTGATCCACAACCTACAGAAAGCAGTCGAGGAAATCAATTTTACTAGCTACAAGTCAGGTTAGTAGGAAGTGAGACTGCTATCTCTAACAACCAGGAAGTCAAACAATAATCCCTGTAACAATCAACTCAAAATAGCCAAGATTGATTAATAACGACAGCTTTCCTAATTTTTGTCCCCACTTCCATCTTAGGACCAACTAAAGAAAGCCAAATATATACCCTAGCCAAGCACATAGGATATCCTTCTAGTCAGCCTGCCTGCAGCTTCTCCATGCTAACAGCCTTCAGTCAGGGCATACCTGAAGCCATCCCTTTATCCTGTGATAAAGCTTCCCCACTCCTGCCTTTGAGTCTCTGCCAAATGCAAGTAATGGTGGCTGCTGACTCCCTTGCTATAACAAGCTGTGAATAAATAGCCTCTGCTTGTCCTCCTTTATGTGGTCTCATTTATTTCCACATGATCATTTGTAGGCCATGGTCTTCATACTTTCTGTTTCTCTGCCTGGAATATACTTTCCCTTGGCATGACTTACTCATTTAATGAATTCAGTTCTCTTTTCCCAAATGACCCCCTCAAAGATGCCTCCCCTGGCCATCCTATATAAAATACTCTTCTCAACCTAATCGTTTCTAATAGTAATGTTCAAAAAATGTGTCTTTGTTCTGACCTAACAAACTGGCTGCTCTCTCCCGTGGGATCAATCAGAGTCAAGAGGCAGAGGGCTGGGAGAAATGGGTGTTAAATCTGAGACCATGGAATCAGGGAGCGAGTCTATGTATTCACCAGAACTTGCTTGCTCCAAAGAAACTTTACATTCAATATTATAGTTAAAACATACAAGCTCTTATCTATTTTAACTATTGATGAACAACATTTACATGTTTTATGACCATTAATCAGAGCCTTACATCAATGCTTAGGCCCCTCATGTGATTATTAACATAACATAAACATAAGTCTAAGATTAGAGGTCATAAAAGAGAGGAGGCTTACATTAAAGAAGAGATTGCATTTTTTACATTTTACAAAGTTTTGGAAGAGTCTAACAGGGCCATCTCTTATCTAGGCCTGCAGGCACTTCTTCAAGGACGTGCAGTTCCTCCACGTTTCTTAGTTATCACGTGGTTTGATATGACTGGCTGTTTCTCCTCAGGCACCAGCAATGGTCCACTAGATAGGATCAGTCTTTTAAGTGAGTTAGGCAAGATTACACTGGGAAAGGGGAGGGAAATCACATTCCAAGGACAATGCAGAGCAGAGAGAAAATGTGTACTTTTAAATCCAGGCCACATCTACATTCGGTCTGACTTAATCACAAGGCAAATTTGTTAATGCAAGACATACAGTTCTCTATTAAACCATAATTCTAACCTAACCAAATTACCCTTTTAAACTTATTATATATTGGCAAAAATATTCTACAGACAGCTCCACCATTGCACAAAAAGGGATATGAGAACCTGGTGAGCTAGGCAGCCTAATACCTTCTAGGGAGTACTCATGACAATGCTGAACTTTGAGTCCTGTGCTGCTGGAAGGCAGCAACAGGGGGAGGGAGATGGGATTAACAGTAGCAAATAACTGGGTACGGGGAAACATCCTATATCAACAGGGTGCCTGAATGAAACGCAATTGTATACCTAACCCTTAACTGTACCCCACAACTTCACAATAAAAAAAAAATAATAAATAAAAGAACTTCCTCTAGCCGGACTTGATGGCTCAGCCTGTAATCCCGCGCCTTTGGGAGGCTGAGGTGAGTGGATTGCCTAAGCCTGCGGGTTCGAGACACGCCTGGGCAACTTGGTGAGACCTCATCTCTACAATAAAAAAAATCAGCCGGGCATGGTAGCACATGCTTGTAATTCCGGCTACTTGGAAGGCTGAGGCGGAAGGATCGCCGGAGCCCAGCAGGTTGAGGCTGCGGTGGCCGGAAGCGGCCACTGCACTCCAGTCTGGGCGACAGAGTGAGACCTCCAACTCAAAAAATAAAAAAATAAAAAAAAATAAGAACTTCCTCTAGGCCGGGCTCTGTGGCTCAGTCTGGGAGACCGAGTTGAGTGGATTGCCTGAGCTTGCGGGTTTGAGATTAGCTCGGGCAACTTGGTGAGCCCTCATCTCTACAAGAAATTTTTTAAAAAATAGCCTGGTGTGGTAGTGAATGCCTGTAGTTCCAGCTACTTGGAAGACTGAAGCAAAAGAATCACTGGAGCCCAGCAGGTCGATGCTGGGATGGTCGTGAGCGTGCCACTGCACTCCAGCCTGGGCGACAGAGTGAGACTCTAATTCAAAAAAAAAAAAAAAGAAAGAAAAGAAAAGAAAAAGAATTCCTCTACCCCTTTATGTTCTGGCTAACCTCAAGGGACTACTCTGTTCTCATATATCCCCAAATAAAACCCATTTTCATCCTTCTCAGGACTCCCATATGCCTTGTAGATGACTCCCTTGTTATCTCCCTCTATAAAATTCCAGGCTCCCTTTCTTTTCTTTGAGATGTTCATCATTAATGAATATTTTCCCTATGGCAGGAGCCAGAATAAACTCATCTTTTTATTTGTTGAGTGCATTTTTTTTGTTCACATCTAGAATTGATTTCTGTAACTACCTCTCTCCTCCTATCCCCACCATTAATAAGAAGGGCTTTTGCCCCAAATAGATTAGGTAAGCTTACTGTCAGAACATTTACTTTGGAGTGAGACTTTTATGCAAGATTCTTGCTAAAGTGCTCAAAAAGATAAACTAGAGACTTTTTCGAGCTTATTGTAACAGACTGTAAGACTTTCTTGTGCCTGCTTGTTAAAAAATTTTGTAAGTATGGGGTAATTTACTCTAAAATCTCTATTCATTGTATATATCATGCAGTAGCAAGGTTGTGCAAAGTGAAGATCTATAGTCCTCAGATTCTAGATATCCATACCTAACTCTTGTGAAGGCCAAAATGGCTTAAGTAAGGATAAAACAAAAACATAATAATAAATGGAAATTAATTGTTCAATATCCATTACTAATTTAATGTGTAAATATCTTTCAATTCTCCTATTATTTCTTTATTGTCTTCTTTATAATGAAAACCGAGACCATGTACATCCAAACAACTTACTGTCTACATTCCTGTGATTTTACTTTTCCACTGCTTTTATCATTATAATTTTACTATTCCAGGAAACTCTTTCTCAGAAAGATAAAAGTTGCAAATAAACTTTTCCTACATTCCAGGAACCTCTTGAAAGAACCATTGGAAAAAGTCCTGAAAGTCCATTGGTGAACTTTTGAGTTCACAAATCTTAAACTATTGTATCATGATTCCTTACTCAATCATAACTAAGCCCCTTCTCCAATTGAAAGATCCACCTTATACCAGACTTTAAAATCTTATAAACATCTCAACTTCACCTTCCCCACTAACAGATGCTACTAAGGCTCTGTTAAGGTAGTTTCCCCGCTTACTTTGGAGAGAATAAATTCAGCTTTGTCTCATCAATAGGTTTTTTTAGTGATATTTGGGGGGTCAGAATTTAAAATAACTTTAATAGAAAATGTTACTAGCTTTATGTCTTTAGCTTGATATTTCTCACAAAATCTTTTATTCTGTAAATATGAATTGCCCTCCCCAAAAACGTTTTTGGTTACCTCAGACACACCTAACCTAACTTGGAGGCTGTTGGGGGCAGTCCATTTCACATTGTGGTGAACTTCCACTTTCCCTCTGTGTCTCTCTCTCTGTCTCTCTCTGTCTCCCTGCCCCCCCACACCCCTCTAGCATTCACTTGTGGACACAAATATGCTGGTGCCAATGTCAATAGTCCAGGTGAAAGATGGCAAGGACTTTGCCTAAGCTGTGTTTATAAAATTATGGAGAGACTAAATTTGAGAAACATTAAGATAAAATCGATAGCATTTGTGATTAATTAGATTTAACATTGATAGGGACAAGCCAATAATTTCACTGAGGTTTCTAATTTTTGAAAATAGTAGAATTATGTCATTCAAAAGATCTAGACTATTTGTTTTTATTAAAATATTTATTGAGCATCTACTATACATAGGGCACATGAAAGGAGAAAGAAGGGAGGGGTAGAAATGAAGTTAAATTGGAGATTTCTGGAGGACCTTCAAATGGATACAACTATTGAGTAGTTAACAATATGGATCTAAAGATTCAGGAAAGGGCCGGAAGTCCCGAGCTCGGTGGCTCAGTCTGTAATCCCAGCACTTTGGGAGGCTGAGGTGAGTGGATTGCCTAAGCCCATGGGTTCGAGACCCACCCGGCAACTTGGTGAGACCTCATCTATACAATAAATCAAAAATTAGCTGGGCGTGGTAGCGCATGGCTGTAGTTCCAGCCACTTGGAAGGCTGAGGCGGAAGGATCGCTGGATCCCAGCAGGTCGAGGCTGCGGTGGCTGGGAGTGTGCCACTGCACTCCAGTCTGGGCGACAGAGTGAGACTCCAACTCAATAATAATGATAATAATAATAAATAAATATTCAGGAAAGAAGTTCATATTTACTGCAGCGAGAGAAGAGAAAAAATTAAGTCAAAATGGCCAGAGAGATAGGAGAAAAACTAGGGGGAAAATTGATGTCATAAAAACTGAAAAAGTTGAACACTTAAAGAAGAAATTGGTTAGCAAAGAAGAAATTGCAAGGAGGAATTGTTGCAGACAGATCAATTAGGACTTACATTTGGCAAATTAGGTTATCTTTGGTGGTTTTAGCAGAAACAGTTTGGCAGAGTGATAGAGAGAAGAATAAATTATGTAATCCTCATAATTAGTCTATGTCAAAGGAAGCTGACAGATTTCAATGACTTTATGTTACTGGATGATAAGTTTCACTTTAAGAAATTAATAGTATATTTATTGGAACCTCTCAAGAAGACTCTCTTTAATGAAATGGATAGTCATTGAAAATGTATTTATTCAACTCTGCATTAGTCAGAATCTTGGCCATAGAACACATTGAATAAACAAAATTTAAATTGAAGAAAACATTCATTTATTTCTTATTTCTTCCTTTCTCTCTCTCTCTCTGTCTCTGTATGTGTATACACACACAAACACACACACACACACACACACACACACACACATTTTAAGCAATGTTATCTATGCATTACTTTTTGTGATTGAATTGAATTATGGTAGCAATGTGTAGTATTACGTATTATGTTCACTCAAAAGATGGTGTAAATCAAATGAATGCTAGTGTCACCCTGTGACAGGCAGGATAATCAAATAAAATGGCAGAAACATGGTTGTCTTTAGAGAAGCATGAGACCATTTTGAAGTGGTATTTGAAATTTGAGAACGTTGTGGAAGTGCAACGACAATGGAGGTATGAGTATAGAACAGAACCTCCAACACACCTAACAATTGCATACAAACATGATAAGTTTGAGAAGCATGGTACTGTATGTGATGTGCACAAGCAAAGATCCTGGAGGCCTCGCACAGCACCAAGTCCTTCAGTAGTTTGCCGTTAATCAGAAGTGTATGGATGCTGATGGTAACTACTTTGAGCACCTCTTGTAATTGCAAAAGTCAAATGTGACTTGTATTCATCTTTTGTTACAGGTATATACTGAATATTACAATTTCAATACAGTTTTTCCTTTCTTAAAATATGTATACATTTTGGCACCCTCTCTTCATACACACACACGTGTGTATGCTTTTTATTTTGTGTGTGAACACACACCCACCCACACATACATACTTTTTATTTTGAAATAAAGTCACAGGAGGTTGCAAAATAAATGTACAGATAAGTCCCATGTTCTATTCCCTAGCCTATCCCAAACGTAACTTCTTATATCACTATAATACATTATCAAAACCAAAACATTGATGTTGATACAATCCGTAGAGCTTATTCAGATTTCAACAGTTATACACACACTAATTTGCAGTGCGTGTGTGGCTCTGTGCAATATTTGCATATATATATATATATATATATATATATATATATATATATATATATATATATAGCCTAAAATAGCCACCACCACAATCAGAACACTCAACTGTGTTTATAGGCACATTTGTCCCCCTTCTCTACATCACTAAGCCCTGGCAACCACTGATCAGTCTCCATCTCTATAATTATGCTATTTTATGAATGTTAAATAAATGAAATCATGTACTGTTTATTCTTCTAAGGCTGACTTTTAAAACTCAACATAATTTCCTTGAGGTTTATTCAATTGTTGTATGTATCAATAGTTCATTCTTTTTTATGACTTAGTAGTATTCCATACTATGAATGTACCACCATTTGTTTAAGCATTCACTCTTCAAAGGACATCTATGTTTCAAGTTTGTGGCTATTATGAATAAATTTGTTATGGGCATTCGTATAAAGGTATTATTATTATTATTGTTATCATTATTATTTTTATATGAACATAGGTCTTCATTTCTCTGGGATAAATATCCGCGTGTAAATGCTAGGTTGCAAGTTGCATGTTTAGTTTTTAAAGCAACTGCCAAACTGTTTTCCAGAGCAGCTATGCTATTTTACATTCCCACAGCAATGTATGCATGGGATACTGTGATTTATAATGAGATGTATATATTTAGTCTTTAGAAGCTGAGTTTTAGGTCACTCAGATCCTAAAACCCTTGGAATCTCCAAAGTAATGTGTCCTTTTGTATGTTAATGAAATGACTGATAGCTAAGGGTTTCTAGATACTCTTTGGATGGGAGTTGGTTGTCAGGAGAACCAACCATGTGATTAGAGGGTTCGAACTTTCAGCCCCACCCCCCTCACCTAGGGGAAAGGAGAGAGACTGAAGGTTGAATTAATCACCAGTTACCAATGATTTAATCAAGCATGCCTGCATAATAAAGCCTCCATAAAACCAAAAGGACTAGGTCATCCAAAAGACCATCAGGGTAGGTACATAGTATAATGAAGAGCTTTATTGACCATATCAGTTTGCAAATTGGGAAGACATAGTCTGGTGTGGACCAGAAGTGTTCTGTCTTCAAAGAGGGGAAGAGCAGGTTGCGTTTTATGCCTCACAGGGTTTGTCTCACACAATAGAATCATACACATTCAGCAGGTTTGAAGAGAAAGTTATAACATTGATGAGGAGAGAGTTGGGCATGTATGCAATGGATAAACATATATATGACACATCCCATGTTCACATTAGTGTAGGATTTTAGCATTAAAATGAGGTGGAGCTTGGGCGCAGTGGCTCAAGCCTGTAATACCAGCGCTTTGGGAGGCCAAGGTGAGAAGATTGCTTGAGTCCAGTAGTTTGAGACCAGGCTAGGCAACATAGCAGGACCTTGTCTCTACAAAATATTTAAAAATTAGCTGGGCATGATAGTGCACTCCTGTAGTCCCAGCTACTTGGGAAGGAGGCTGAGGTGGAAGGATCACCTAAGCCCAGGATGTCAGGCTGCAGTGATTGTGCCACTGTACTTCAACCTGGGCAACTAAAAAATAAATAAATAAAAATAAGTAAAATTTTTAAAAAAGGTGGAATTTGACTCTTTTTGTCAAAAGGATAAAGATACAAAGACAGTTCGTATACAGTCTCTATAAGCTGACTGAAACTGGGTTAAGGTCTGCAGTTGCTTGTCAGAAAGGAATGTTTGCTATGTACATAGTGCTGTACTACAACTCCATGGGGACAGAAGCTTCTGCATTCACGACCATTCCAGACATCGACCTATGTATAACTTCATTTGGCCATTCATTTTTATTCTTAAAATATTCTCAGTAATAGGTGGATAAATGTAAGTAAAGTGTTTCCCTGAGTTTTTTGAGCCACTCTAGCAAATTAATATTCATTTTTATTCTTAAAATATTCTCAGTAATAAGTGGATACATGTAAGTAAATTGTTTCCCTGAGTTTTTTGAGCCACTCTAGCAAATTAATCAACCCTGAAGAGGGTTTTGAGGAAATCCCTATTTATAGCCAGTCAGTCAGTCATTCAGAGACATATGTCACAACCTGGGACTTTTGATTGGCATCTGAAGTAGAGGGGCACAGTCTTGTGGGACTGAGTAGTTAACCTGTGTGATTTGACACTATCTACCTGGACATAGTATCAGAGTTGAATCGAATTAGAGGTAATCCAGCTGGTGTCTGCTTGATGTGTGGGCAAAACCCCAGAAGTATTGTGTTAACTGTGTAAGAGAGTTAAAAAAAAAAAAAACTTTGATTTTTTTTTTCCCCCTATCTATAATAAGTCTAGATCCAGGTACTCCATATCCTTACTAGCATTTGGTGTTACCACTATTTTTCATTTAGCCATTCTGATGTGTAATGAACTAATTAGAACTCACTGTAGTTCTAATTAGCATTTCTCTCTAATGGCTAATGTTAAACATTGTTACCAAACTGCCAGAGATTCTAAGTCCCTAGAAAGTCAATCACTGAGACAATGAGTGTTGCCAGGGAGGAAGGTTTTTTATTCAAGTGATAACAGTTAAGGAAAACAGATCAGTCTTAAATTTGACTCCCTGGCTAACTATAATTGGGTGAGGGGGTTATATATCAGGAAGAAATGTAACTATGTATGGGAAAACAGCAATTAGGGAGGAGTAAGGGAGCAGTTCCAATGAATAAGGGGTCTGGAGTCTCATTGTCTGGATGTGGTAATCTGGTGAATTTCAGTTTCTTGCCTGAGAGTCAGTTTCCTGATGAAGGAACTAAGATCAAATAAGTGTAAGTTTCAAATTTTAAGAACAGGAAAGTCAATTTCTATGTTTATTCAAATAAAACCCTGTAAAAATCCATTCTATTGGGAAATTGGGGCAGTTTCAACAGCTTTTCATGGGTTTATTTGCCATCTATATATCTTCTTTAATAAAATGCCTCTTCATATAATTTATTCATTCTTTTTTCCTCTTATTTTTAGTTGACACATAATAATTATGCATATTTATGATATATAGAAGGATTTTTCCATACATGCGTACAGTGCATAATGAAAGCAGGGAAATTAGTATGTCCATCACCTCAATCATTGATTATTTCTTTGTGTTGTGAATATGGCTCATTTTTAAGTGGATTTTTTTTCACTGTTGAGTTTTGAAGATTCTTTATATATTTTAAATATTAGCTTTTTGTCAGTAATATAGTTTGCAAATATTTTCTTTCAGTGCTGTTTGTCTTTTTATCCCTGCTTGCAGGATCTTTCAGAGTAAACATTTTTAATTTTGATGAGATTCAGTTTATCAAGTTTGTTTCCTCTTATTGATAATGCTTTTGGTGCCAAGTCTAAGAGCTCTTTGCCTAGTTCTGGGCTCCAAAGATTTTCTACTATATTTTTTCAAAAAGTTTTATAGTTTTACATTTTACATTTAAATACACAGTGTGAAGTTTGGATGAATAATCATTTTTTGCCTGTGGATGTCCATTTGCTTCAGCACCATTTGTTAAAGGGGCTTTTTCCTGGGTTTTTATTCTGTTCCTTTGATTTATGTGTCTATCTTTCTGTTAATACACACACACATGAATATTCCATTTACTGTTTTATAATAATTTTTCTGTGTCAGAAGTTACTATTTGTTCTTAATATGGGTCATCAAACTGCAGAGTAAGAACATAATAAAGTACATTTTAAACTATAACTATTATAAATAATTTAATATTTACCCTTTATAAACTAATATAAAAGAAAGAGAATTGGACTTAGAATCAGGATATCTAGCTTTGATATTCATAAGCTATATTCGTTTAAGCATGTCTCCTAACCTCTTAGTCTAAGTTTCTTTACCTGTAAAGTGGATAGAAAGTAGGTGTTCCCTATGGTCTTTTCTAGAAAGATGAAACATTCTGTAGTTGATTATTTGGTCACTATAAATTATATAGAGGGCTACCCATGTTAAAAAACTTCAGGAGGCACCATTCATACTGTATTCTATGGTCAGGGTTGAAAAAGTATAACCTGAGGGCCAAATCCAGGCTGCAACCTGTTTTGTAAGTAAAGTTTTATTGGAACACATCCATTCTCATTCATTTACATATTGCCTGTGGCTGCTTTCCTCACTACAATGGCAGAGGTTCATAGTTGCAACACAGACTCTGGAGTCAGAAAAGTCAAAATTATTTACCTAAATTTGTCAATTCTTAGTCCTTTTGAATGCTGCTTCCTGGAGTTGCGCAACTACAGTTTGACCTAATTATTTAAATATCAGTAAAGAAGGAGAAAGCACTAATTTGACAAGAATTAAACACTTCTATTTTATTAATTTGATCACTGCAGTTAATAAATAATCAAAGTAACAAAAGCAAAGTTACTAATTTTGGTTCCATCATTATATTAATATATGATAACTGTTAAGGTACGGACAGGGCGAGGGTGTATGGAGAAGTGAGAGGTGCAGGGGAGAGAGGCGCAGCACCATCAGAGCTGGCAAGCCAGTGGTGCATGCACTAGGAACCCAGAGATCCGAGTAAATGCAAAGAATTGTGACACACAAAAAGGTTAAGAAAGAAAAGTTTATTTAAAAGTAAATTAGAGAAAGAGAAGGGAAAGTGAAGATTCACCTCCCCAAGGTGGGGGAGGGGGACCAAAGCCAGGAACCATGGTGACAGCCGTAGCTCAAAGAGCACATGGCTACACCAGAGTCTAGCAGGGCAATGGTCGCTAGTTGCTTGTGGTTGAGTCCTTTTAACCATTCCCCTTGATGGGGGAAGATCATTAAGGTGATTGGGTGGTGGTCTGCTTCCATGTCATCACAAAGGGGCAGACAAGAGCAGATACTGATGATGTCAGGTGATGGACAGCAGGCAGATGGGTGGGTTAGTCACATGATTGCTGCCATGGTGGGGCTTATCTGTGTAACGCAGTTCACAGAGGGCTGATTAGGTTAACCCTGGGGGGGGGATTCCTGCAAGAGACTTGTTAGACATTTGCAATTCATAAACTCAGACATTTGTAACTCACAAACTCTTATGCCTTTGGCCTTGACAAGGAATCAAAAGTTTACTAGAGATTATTATGCTAAACCATGAATGGTTGGGCTGTCTTGATCTTGTATCTGAAGGAGATTTGCCAAGGGGGATGGGATAGGCTGCTGTTTGTCCTACAGTAGAATGTCTGAATGCTTTCTAATAGTTACGCTGAGGCAAAAAGACTAAAGAATAAGCTAAGTTTCTTCTAGGTTTCTATAGGTACCTTTCAATAAAGTCCTCTCAAACAGTAGCAGTTTAACCTGGGAGAAATAGGGTTTGTATTAATTTAGATCATTTATTTTCCTTCAAGTGCTTTTCAATTCAAAAACAATGTAATCACCAATGAGTATACATCAGATATAACGAGTGTTATAAAGTAAGAAATGAATAATCCAAGATCTTTGCCCTCAAGAAACTCACAGCCTGGTTGGGGACAAGGGAGACAAACTAGAGGAAAGGGCAAGATAATTAAGGCACTTGTGGGTCTATGAAAAAGGATCATTGAGGTTATAGGATCATCAGGGTTATGTTTTCCTTCATTTCTTAGCTTCAGTGGCTTGCTTGGGTGATAATATTCTACAATTCCCTCAGTTTTGTCACTTATCTTGCACGAGACTACTTCATTTAAGGGATGCTGCATCTGAGTTAATAGAAACTTAAAGGTAGTATTCACTCCTGGCACTTTGCATTCCAGAGTTTTTAGTTAAATCACACTAGAATGTTTAAGCAATACATATTCATATATATTCCCCCACCTCCCCCCAAATACTTCTGCTAGTTTCTCTATTTCAGTTAATGATCTCATTATTATTCTGATCACAAGGGCTCAAAACTTTGGGGTTATATTTAATTCTTTGCGGCAGTATGGTTGAATGCTTAAGATTTTTTAACCAAATGACAGGTTTAAATCCCAACTTTGTGACTTCAGTATTCTCATCTGCAAAACACCTAACTCATAGGATTGCTGTCAGAAACAAATATGTTTATATATACAAACCACTTAAAACATATCTGGCACATAGTAAGTTCTATACACCTGTTTGTTATATAGGGATTGACAATTAAGTTCGCGAACTCATCCTAGAAAAAGTGCTACATACCTCATTATTGGATATCACTATGGTCACCTTTGAAGTACTCCCCTTGGGAAGCTATGGACTGACACCAGCACTTAGTCCACCAATCAAAGCAATTTTGAAACTCTTTCTGGAATGGACATCAGAGCTGTTGTCATATTACCCTTGTCCTGAATGTCATCAAATATCCTCCAACATTTCCTTTATCTTTGGGTAAAAACAAAAAGTCACTGAGGGCCAGAGCAGGTGAGTAGGGAAAGTGTTCCATACAATTATTTGTTTACTGGCTAAAAAATCCCTCACAGACAATGATGTATGAGCTGGTGTATTGTCATGATATAAGAACTCATTTGGGACCATTTTTGCACACATCTTTCTCTTGCCAAGATTTTCAGTTAAGATTTTCATGACTTTCTCTACTGATGTCTATTTGGTCTACTATGCTTCTCACAGTCAGCTAACGATTTTGATTCACAATTTGCTGAATTTTTGCAATGTTTTCATCAGTTCTGTTCATTAATGGCTGTCCTGACCTCTCTTCATCAGTGCCGGTTTCTCTTCCCTCAGAAAAACATGTAATCCATTTGTGCACTGCCATTTTCTTCATGGTATTATACCCATAAGCATGGACTAACATGTCCCCGATTTCACTTCCACTCTTGCCAAGTTTAACAAGAAACTTAATGTTTGTTCATTGTTCTAATTCAAGCTCTGACATTCTCATGACAGCACACAAAAATATGCAACAATAATGAACATCACTCAGCAAGACATTGCCACACGTCAACATGAACACAGCTGTGAGACATTGATATACAATGGTTATGAAACCTTACTGAGTTGTTTGTACAGTGCTGCGAACATAAGTTCACAGTGGCAAGTTCATCAACTTAATTGTCAGTCATTATACATATCATGCCTCCTTTCTTTGCTTCCTGTAACTAGTTAGTCTTTGAGCCATGTGAATTATTTCTCTACTAATCCTTCTCCATTCTCACAGTCAGGCTAATCGCTTTTCATCTGGAGTATTATTTTTCTCACTCAATTCATCCCACACTCTAATGCCAGATTGATTTTCCTAAAATGAAGCTCCAATGATGTAAAACTGCCCTCGCCCCCATACATACAAGGGTGATTTCCAAACTGTAGATTATAGATTCTTGGAACCATATGAGGTTACTACAAGTAATTCTGAAATTCGTATGCATATAATATTTTCTCAATCAACAAATTCTACTGAAAGTACAAAATATGATTACATTCCACAGGCAGGATTTTGTCACCTTATAGTCTATATCAGGTAGCTAGAAATCCTCCGAGGGCTGGACACTGGATCCCATTTAGGTTAAACTCCTGATTTTTTTTTTTGTTGGAGACTCATTCTGTCATCCAGGCTGGAGTATAGTGGTATGATCACAGCTCACTGCAGTCTCAACTTCCGGGCTCAAGCTGTCCTTCCTCCTTGGCCTCCTGAGTAGCCCGGACTATAGGCATATGCCACCACACTCAGCAAAATTTTTTTTCAATTTTTTGTAAAGATGAGGTCTCACTGTGTTGCCCAGGATGGTCTCAAATGCCTGGGCTCAAGCAATTCTCCCAACCTTGGCCTTCCAAAGTGCTGGGATTACAGGCATGAGTCATCACACCTGGCCAGTGCTGATATTACTTTTTTTTTTTTTAGTTGATGTCTCACTCTGTCGCCCAGGTTGGAGGGGAGTGGCACACTCATGGCCACCCCAGCATCGACCTGCTGGACTCTGGTGATCTTTCTGCCTCAGACTTCCAAGTAGCCAGAACTACAGGCGTGTGCTACCGTGATCAATTAATTTTTTTATTTATTGTAAAGATGAGGTCTCACCAAGTTGCCCGAGCTGGTCTCGAACGCGCGGGCTCTGCCAATCCACTCACCTTGGCCTCCCAAAGTGCTGGAATTACCGGCTGAGCCACCGAGCCCGGCCAGTCCTGATATTTCTAATGGTAATGGCCATGGGCCTTACTAGATTTTTAAAATTCTGCTCATATAAGAAATAGGTATGGCTGGGCTCGGTGACTCAGCCTGTAATCCCGCGCCTTTGGGAGGCTGAGGTGAGTGGATTGCCTGAGCCCGAGGGTTTGAGACCCGCCTGGGCAGCGAGACCTCATCTCTACAATAAATCAAAAAATCAGCCGGGCGTGGTAGCGCATGCCTGTAATTCCGGGCACTTGGAAGGCTGAGGCGGAAGGATCACCGGAGCCCAGCAGGTTGAGGCTGCGGTGGCCGGAAGCGGCCACTGCACTCCAGTCTGGGCGACAGAGTGAGACTCCAACTCAAAAAAAAAAAAAAAAAAAAAATAGGTATGAATAAAAAAAAATTAGCTAATCCACATATCCCAAATATCTTTCATTTCAATAATGAGAACTCATTTCTAAGATTAATTATGCTAATTAACAAGTTACTAATTTCACCAATAAAAGCCAGCTTCCAACATTCACAATGCTAAATATTAAAGCATGTGGTATTGCTATAGTCGGTGTAGTTGTAGATAAAGGAAGCAATTGTAGTAACCACTTTAGAGTAGATGCCTCCCTATTAAAATGAAATTGGCTTCCCTGGAATGTGAAAGCCTAACTGGTTGTGTTACAGTCTGAGTAAATGCTCGGCTGCTATCTCTTGATGCCAATAAATTGAGAAGCAAGGAACTGGCAGAAGGAAGTTTATTTCTGAATTCAGAATTCAGTGAGACAGAACCTGGTTGCTGGCATTTCTGGAACCAGTCTGCTCACCCCTTAGGTTTCACAGACAGTTTTCCTAATTTAGGGTTGCTGGTACCTATACATTGACTATGTGACTGACAGAGCATTGTATAGAACTAAAGTTACAGTTGCATTTTGTCAACAGTAACATTTACGGTTTGCATTTTGTGGCACCCACTATCAAAAGGTAGCTCACAGTGTTATTACAACACCAAACTGAAGTGTTGATTAAGTTTGCCATAGAGTAGGGGAATTAACAGTCTCTTACAAAGTAAAATATTATTCACTGCAATATATTGTTGATTAGTAGGTGTACCGTACAAAAAGTTATATAAATTATCAGACTTATGGTTACATGGGTGCTATATTTTCAAATCTGTGACCACTGATAAAAGGGAGTGAATAGGGATTGAGTGAGCACAATCTTCAGGGGAGTTAAGTGACTTAACGGGGAATGTATAGAAGATAAGAAAATAGGCTTTCTTTTGCTAATTCTCAGGAATGTAGGTATATGTAGGCCTGCTCGAAAGGTATGCCTTTCTTTAAGGGTTGTGGCAATATGGACAGACAATAGTGGGCTTCTGTATCAGTTGTACCTGGATTTTAACTTGAACTAATACACACAGACACACAAACAAATGCACAATGTCACAGTGTCTATGCTAAAGTGTTTTAAATTACAAGTAACATAACACTCCTGCTCTGATTTCTGCTTATAACTATTTTCATTCTCCCTAGGTCATCTCAGATTATGTTTCCATAAAGTTTTTTATAAAGCTCTCTGCAATAAACTTCCACAGCACTTAGAACTTCATTGTGATACCTGCCTTATACTCTTATAGTCCCTTACCTCACCCTAATCTTTAGAGGCAAGACAGCCCAGTGATGGAAAGCCCGAGCTTTGGAGTCAAGTCCAGGATTTGAATTGACTCCACCCGTGACTTTGGAAAGTTCTACAAATTACTTCTCTGTGCCTCAGTTTCTTCATTTGTAAAATGGGGATATTGCAAATTAATGGCAACATGCATGTGCTGCATTGATTGACAACATTCAATTTTGCTATAGAAGATAAGAAAACAAATAAGAGAGATGAAATTCATACCAAGTAGAACCAAGTAGGTTAGTAGCCCATGAAACATCTTAGACACAAAGTAGAATGTATGTGTGGAGAACATAGATCAGAAGATATGGAAAAACCAAGTAGGCACTAAATATTCATGAAGTACATGAGACGTCTAATATACATAGTATATTAAATATGCATGAGACACTGAATACTTATAAGAACCTAAATTGGTCACCTGTGAGTGAAACATATTATGGGCTCATATGTCCTCTGACCAAAAAAAAAAAAAAAAATCCCTAGCTTCACATTGGACTATGGTGAGCTTTAGCTGTGGGCAGACACGTTTGCCCCTACAACTCTCCAATAGAGTATGTGTGCATAATTGACTTCAAAACTTTTTTTGGAAAGCAAGAGAGGACAGAAAAGCTCCTACAGTGGGAGGGGACCTGAAGGGGTTGCCCCAAGCTTTCTTCTTTTTTTTTTTTTACCTGCAAAGTCCCTCTGTTCAAACCTCATCTTCAGTCTTCCTAAGCACCAGTGGGGAAGGCTGATGTGGACGAGAGAAACAGGACATAAAAGCATCACATTTATCCAGATGTGGTCCAGCCTGCTAACATCTTATCCTAAGTGTGTAATCATCCCCAATTTCTCTCCCTTACTTCTTTCTATGCATGTTATACTGATTTAACAAATAATGTGATTTGAATAATTTGAGACTTAGCTGAATTTCTAGGAACCCAAGTTTTTGTGTGTGTTTTTAGCAGCCTTATTGAAACATAAGTCACATATCATACAATTCGACCATGTAAAGTGCACAGTTCAATAGTTTTTGGCATATTACAGTATTAATTTTTAATTGTTTTAAAATATATAAAATAAAAGTTGCCATTTTAAGTGTACAATTCAATGACATTTATTACAATCACATGTTGTGCAACCATCACAATCTATTTCCAGAACTTTTAAAATCATATCAAAAAGAAATTTGAGGCTGGGCATAGTGGCTCAAGCCTGGAATTCCAGCACTTTGGCAGGCCGAGGTGAGAGGATTGCCTGAGCCCACGGTTTGAGACCAGCCTGGGCAACTTGGCAAGACCTCATCTCTACAATAAATTAAAAAATTAGCTGTGCGTAGTAGCGTGTGCCTATAGTTCCAGCTACTTGGAAGACTGAGGCGGAAGGATCGCCTGAGCCCAACAGGTCGACGCTGGGGTGGCCATGAGTGTGTCACTGCACTCCAGCCTGGGCGATGAAGTGAGACTCCAACTGAAAAACAAACAAACAAAAACAAAGAAATTCTGTAATCATTGAGCAATAACTTCCTATTTCTCTCTTTCCCCAGCCACTATAAACTCTCATCTATTTTCTATCTCTGTAAATTTGCCTAATCCAGATATTTCATGTACGTGCAATCATATGACATTTTTCCTTTTCTGTCTAGCTTATTTCACTTCACATAATGTCTTCAAGGTTCATCTGTGTTGTAGCATGTCCCAAAACTTCAGCCCTTTTTATGGCTAAATAATATTACATTATATGGATATACTGTATTTTGTTTACGAATTCATCTGTTGGTGGACACGGGTTGTTTCTTCCTTTTGTCTATTGTAAATAATGCTGCAGCAACATTGGCATACAAATATCGGTTTCAGCCCCTGCTTTCAATGCCTGTAGGTATGTACCTAGGAGTGGAACCACTGGGTTGTATGGTAACCCAAATGTTTAGATTTTTTTTATGAGCCACCCAACTGTTTTCCACAGTAGGAGCACCATTTGACATTCCTATCAGCAATATATCAAGGTTCCAATTTTTCCACATCCTTGTCAAAACTTGCTCTTCTCTTTTTAAATTATAGTCATCCTAGAAGGTGTGAAATGGTATTTTACTGTGGTATTGATTTGCATTTCCCATATGCCCACCTACCCCCTTTAGTTTTGTTTAAACATTTTTCTTAGAGAAGATTTTGGAAAATGCTTTCTTTAAAAAACAGATAGTAAATATTTTAAACTTTGTAACCCATGTCATCTCTTTCACAACTATTGAACTCTGCTGTTGTAGCATGAAAGCAGCCATAGACAATACATAGACAAATGAGTATGTTTCTGTTCTTATAAAACGTCTTTTTGGAAATAGGTGATTTTAATAAATAAAAGTTTAATTGGAACACAAACACATTTAACTTATGGAGCATATTTTCTTATTCTCTTATCTAGAGCTACAGAGCCATTGATGCTGAATTAGTTCCACATGCAAAAATATGAACATGGGGACATCACATTTTCCTTTATTCAAACATATTTATTGAGCACATACTATATGTCTGCATGTTCTAGGTGCTACGTATACAGTATCAAATAAGCTGTAGCTCTTGTTCTGAAGGAGCACTTTGGGAAGTTCTGAAACATTTTTCCTTTTACCGAAATGGCTTTTTATTATTTTTCTGATGCAACTGAACAGTTAGCTCTGCTGTAGAGATATTATGGTCTCATTACAATAGGGAGCAAAACAAAAAAAATCCACAATTAAACGTCTGAATTCTCCTGGGAAAAGTTTTTGGCTCAATCCACTTTCTCATTTTTTTTCTTTTTCTTTTTTTTAAACCACACTAATTATTTAACGGAGCAAAGATGCTCTAAGCCCATACAATTTCCTCAACTACTTTTACATGTAAAATTTAATGTGGCATAATGTTTAAAAACATAAATTTATTGTGTCAAAAATTATATTTTAGGTCATGAAGTTGATAATCTTTTGGCAAGTTTTCCATGTTTTATTCTTTCTGTTATGCCTTTTATATTCAATGCCATTACTGAAGTGAATAAGAACTGAGTGTACAAAAGAAAATTGAAAGGGCGAAAAGGACAAAGATCAAGTCAAATATGAATATAGATAATCATATTTTAAATCTTATAATTAATTTAACATGTACAGTCCACAAAAAAAGATGCTGGCAGCAATACAACCATCCTGGATTAAATCAAGAGATCCCGGGGATGAGAAGTGACATTTAATAGAATTATCATCATAAGCATATCTTATTATTAAGATGAATGAAATTCATATTTTATCTGAAGTTCTGGACACATATTGAGCAATTGTAAGAATGTTTAAACAAATAAAGCACCAGAAGCCTTCCAACCAGGTTAATCCCCTTTAATTAAACAAGAGCTTAATAGAAAAGATTAGTCTCTACAGAGCTATCAGTATTTGAAAACTAAATTCAACTGAACAAATGAAAGTCATTAAATTTAAAGCAAAGCATAGGGCAAGGGTGTAGCAACCAGGAGGTCTATTTGTGTACCTGATCGATTGAGTAAGCTTATAGAAAGAACTTTAAGTCCTCAGTTCTAAACTGATGGATAAGTAGAGCAATGTACAGATGGAATAATAAGGCAAAGTAAAATATAAATTAAAGAATATAGGTGGTGAGAATATGAATGTTCACTGTAAAATTCTTTCACTTTTTCTGTATGCTTCAGCATTTGTATAATAAACTATTGGAAATTAGAAAAAGCTTCAATTCTATATAACTAGTGAAAACAGCAACATATTTGCCCTTTGATCATAAAAGATAGTTCTGTGTATACACTTGTCTATATGTGTTCTACCTGACATGCTAACCAGCTTGCAGTACCTGTACTATATTTTCCACTTATTCCAATATTTTATCTCTGACTTAGCATATCAGACTGAAAGGGATAGTAAAGATGGTATTCCTTCATCATTGTCATTTGTACCCACTCCCCTGGAGTTAGTTCAGCCACAAGATCAATCAGAAAGAATGTGCTGGGAGCTTCATGTCACCAACTTTTATAAAAATGATTCCAGAGTTATAATTGTTAATTCATCAAACCAGAGCAATGGCAGAATTCATCATCTGTATGGATAAGAGATGGGCCATATTTCTTAGGAGGAAAGAGATATGGAAAGATAAAAGATTCCTCAAATTAATACGCTTTTCTTAGAATTTATTTAATAGAGATGGGGTCTTGTTATGTTGTCCAGGCTAGCATCAAACTCCTTGGCTCAAGGGATCCTCCTGCCTCAGCCTCCCAAGTAGCTGGGTCTACAAGCATGCACCACTAGGCCTAGCTTTTTTATTAGAATTTAGTTGACAACTTATTCAATTATATTTTCATACCATAAAGGAAAAAGAAGTCTCAAGAGCATAATTGTCTTTTCATATGGAATATTACCAGTTCCTAATCACTAAAGAAATTAATAACCAAGATTATACCTAGAAGAAGATTGGCTAGAGATAAAGAAATAAATCTGAGAATGAGATTAGGTAGAGGACGCAACCCATGAGATTCAGCTAAAAATAAAAGGTTTGTGAGGACAGAGGATTTTTTAAAAGCTATTTCTGTTCACTGTTATACCCCTAGGGCTTGAAACAGAGCCTAATGATACAGATTTTTCAGGTCAGCCTGGCTTCGAGAGTGTCAACTTAATGTGTCAGCAAGTCAAGCCCCAGAGAGGGTCGTCTTGAGGATTTGGTAAGCCTAGCCCCAGAAGCATTGGCTCGAAAGGGCTGGCAAGCTAAGCCCTGAGAGTATTGCTAATTCAGTGGGTTGGCAACCCTAGTCCCCAAAGTGATGGCTCTGATGGGCTGGCAAGCCAAGCCCTGAGGGTGTTGCTGGTTCGGTGGGCTGGCAAGCCTAGCCCTCGGAGTGTCGCAGCTTCGGAGTCCCGCCTTCTTCTAGCAGCTCTCCTGGTTCAGCCGGCTCTGTTGGCTGGCAAGCCAGCCTCTGGGGTGCATGGCTCTTCAGCTCTGACAATCTTCAGGTTGACAATCTTCTGTAGCTCTTCAGGTCGAGGTTCTTGTCTCATGCCCAGGAAGAATGAGGAACACGCACAGCCAAAAAGTGAGAAAGTACGATTTCCTGAGAGGACAGAAAAGCTCCCATGGAGGGAGGGGACCCAAAGGGGTGGCCAGTCTGGGGCATAAGCCTGGTGCTTATATAGCCCTAAGACCAAGCCAATTGGCTAGTACTAGCTGTGAGCTGATTGGTCAGGACTAACTGTGCTGATTGGTCATGATTGGTCAGTACTAAGGGCCAATCAGCAGGAGGTAGGGGCCTAATGATGATCTGATAGGTCAGCACATGGCAGTAAACTGGGTGGTTGTTTTTCAATCCCAGCAGTAAAGACTTAAGCTCTAGCTTGAGAGGTTCATAGGGAGCTTGTTTTCCAGTGTGAGTGAATCAGCCTGAGAGGCCTGCCAAGAATTTGCTACATTGTTACCAGAAGACCTGCCTGTCTGCTTAGTCTTTCTCTAGCTATCTCCTGTCTCACTAGCACATAGTAAATGCTTCATAAATGTTTTGTTGATTGACTAAATGAATGAAATCTCAACTGATTTGATTAGAAGTCCACTTAGGGCATTGCTATGGATTGAATTATGTCCCCCTCAAATTCATATGCTAAAACCCAACCCTCAATGTGATGGCATTTGGAGATGTGGCCTTTGGAAGGTGATGAGGTCACAAAGTGGAGTCCTCATAACAGGATTAGTGCCCTCATAAGAAGAGACTAGATTGCTTTTTCTTTCTTCCCCTGCAACCTCCATCCTTTCTTCCTGGCTTGGACACAGCAAGAAGGTGTGCAAGCCAGGAAGAAAGCCCTCACCTGGGAATCAAACTAGTTAGCACTTTGATCTTGAACTTCTAGCATTCAGAACTCTAAAAAATCAATTCCTGTTGTTCAAGCCACTCAGAAGATAGTATCCCACTACTGCCAATACCTTTCTAATAGTATTATGATAAGTGTTCAAGGTCCACTTATAAGTGAAATCATGTGGCACTCAGTTTATTGTTTCTGTGATAGATCACTGAGTATCATAGACTCTAAATCCATCCATGTTGCTGTGAAGTCCATAATTTTGTCCTTCTTTATGGCTGCATAATATTGCACTGTATAATATGTACCACACTTTCTTAGTCAGTCTACTTTAGGATGTATCACTACTCCATTCTTTTCATGGATAAATAGCATTTCATTTCATGGATATACTACAATTTGCCATTTAACAATTTATAGACATTTGGGTTGCTCCCATTTTTTGGCTTTTATGAATTATGCTTCCCTAAATTTATGTGTACAAAATTTTTGTGTTGGGGAGGGCTGGGGAGGAAAAAAAAAGAAAATTTTTGTGTGGACATATGTTTTCTTGGGTTTACACCAAAGAGTAAAATTACTGGGTCATATGGCAACTCTATGGTTAACTTTTTGAGGGCTTGCCATACTATTTCCCACAATGGCGTCACCATTTTACATTACCACTATCAGTGTATAAAGGTTCCAATTTCTCCACATCCTCACCAACAATTTCTTTTTTTATCATTAAATACATTTTTATAGCATAATTTTTTATTTTTTTCTCTTTTAATTTTTTAATTTTAAAGATGTGGGGTACAATTCAAGGTAGTAAACAAATGTTCATTATGCAGTACCCTTGTTGATGAGATGTGTCCACCCCTCCCCCCCATAGATTCCCACTACTGCCAGTCCTGCCTCCCCTGCCCCCCACCCAGTAGTTTCCTGCTACTGCTAATTCTTTTCTTATAGTATTACGATAACTCTTCAAGGTCCGCTTATGAGTGAGAACATATGACCACTTTGTTTCTGTGATGTATCACTCAGTATTATAGTCTCTAAGTCCATCCAGGTTGCAGTGAAGTTCATGATTTTGTCCTTAATGGCTGCGTAATATTCCACTGTGTATATGTACCACATTTTTTTTTATCCAGTCCTCTTTTGAGGGACAGGACGGTTGATTCCACATTCTTGCTACTGTGAACAATGCTGCGATAAATATACGTGTGCAGGTATCTTTTTTGTAGAGTGATTTGAGTTCTTCCAGATATATTCCCAGTAGGGGGACTGCAGGGTTGAATGGAAGGTCAATTTTTAGATATTTTAGGAATCACCATGCTGTTTTCCACAGAGGTTGTACTAGCTTACACTCCCACCAACAGCATAGAAGTGTTCTCCTTTTGTCACATCCTCTCCAGCATCTGTTGTTTTTTGAGTTATTGATGATGGGCATCCTGACTGGAGTTAGGTGGTAGCTCAGTGTAGTTTTTTTAGTTTTGTTTTTATTTTATTATAAAGATGTGAGGTACAATTCAGAGTTAGGTATACAAATGTTGATTATGCAGGTACCCTTGTTGATGAGGTATGACCCTCGCTACCCTAGCAGTTTCCCTCAACTGCCAATCCCATCCCCCCTGATAGTTTCTCATTATTGCCAAATGCTTTCTTATAGTATTATAATTGTTCAAGTTCTGCTTATGAGTGAGAACATATGGTACTCTGTTCTTTGTTTCTGTGATAGATCACTGAGTATAATCGACTCTAAATTCATCCAAGTTACTGCAAAGTTCATGTTTGTCCTTCTTTATGGCTGCATAATACTCCATTGTGTATATGTACCACATTTTTTTATCCAGTCCAGCTTCGATGGGCAGCATGGTTGGTTCCATGTTTTTACTATTGGGAATAGAGCTGCAACAAACCTACATGTGCAGGTATCTTTTTTGTAGAATGATTTGAGTTACTCCGGGTATATTCCCAATAGGGGAATTGCTGGATCATATGGAAGGTCAATTTCTAGTTCTCTCAGGAATCGCCATGCTGTCTTCCAAAGAGGCTGCACCAGTTTGCATTCCCACCAGCAGTATAGAAGCGTTCCTTTTTCACCACATCCTAGCCAGCATCTGTTGTTGTTTGTTTTATTAATGATGGTCAATCTTACTGGATTTAGGTGGTATCTCAATGAGGTTTTGATTTGCATTTCTCTGATGATGAGTGAAGCTGAGCACTTTTTCATGTGTCTGTTGGCTGCCCATATATCTTCTTCTGACAAGCGTCTATTCATGTCTTTGGCCCACTTTTTAATGGGGCTGTTTGTTTTTTTCCTTTTGGCGTGTTGAGTTCCTTGTAGATCCTAGATGTTAGGCCTTTGTCAGATATACAGTTAGCAAATATTTTTTCCCATTCTGTGGGCTGTCTCCTTGCTCTCTTGATGGTTTCTTTTGCTTTGCAGAAGCTTGTTAGTTTGATGAGTTCTCACTTGTCTATCTTATTTCTTAAGGTATTGGCCTTTAGGGTTCTGAATAAGAATTGATTGCCAGTTCCAATTTCCATAAGGGTGTCACCTGCATTTTCTAAGACTCTTATAGGTTGAGGTTTTACGTTTAGGTCTTTGATTCATTTAGAGTTATTTTTGTGTATGGTGATAGGTAGGGGTCCTGTTTCAATTTTCCACATGTGGTCAGCCTGTTTTCCCAGCACCATTTACTGAATAGGTTCTCCTCTTCCCAGTGGTTGTTGGAGGCTTTGTCAAAGAGGAGTTGATTGAGGAATTGAGGCTTTGCTTCTGGAATCTGTACCCTGTTCCATTGGTCTATGTGCCTGTTCTTGTACCAATACCAGGCTGTTTGGATTACTGTAGCCTTAAAGTTTGACTTCTGGAAGTGTGATACCTCCTGCTTTGTTTCTTTTGCTAAGGATTGTTTTGGCTATTTGTGGTTGTTTATGTTTCCATATGTATTGTCATTTCCAGGTCTGAGAAGAATGATGTTGGTAACTTAATGGGTATTACGATGAATCTGTAGATTGCTTTTGGTAGAATGAACATTTTAACAGTGTTGATTCTTTCTATCTATGAGCATGGAATATTTTTCCATTTGTTTGTGTCTTCCTGGATTTTTTGAGCCACATTTTGTAGTTCTCATTGTAAATGTCTTTCACGTCTCTGGTTAGGAAGATGCCGAGGTATTTCGTTTTTTTCGTGGCTATTGTGAAAGGGATTATCCTTTTTATTTGGGTCCCTGCCTGTTTGTTGTTGGTGTATAGGAATGCAACTGTCTTTTGCACGTTTATTTTGTACCCTGAGACTTTGCCAAAGTCCTTTATCAGTGCAAACAAGTTTTTGACAGATTCCCTTGGATTTTCAAGGTATAGGATCATATCATCAGCAAAGAGGAATAATTTGACTTCCTCTTTTCCTATTTGGATACCCCTGATTTCCTTCTCTTGTCTAATTGCCCGAGCTAAGACTTCCAACACAATATTGAACAAGAGGAGTGAGAGTGGGCGGGCTTGTCTTGTTCCAGTTTTCAGGGGAAGTGTTTCCAGTTTCTGTCCATTTAGCAGTATGTTAGCTGTGAGTTTATTGTAGATGGCACTTACTATTTTGAGCTATGTTCCTTCTATACCTAGGTGTTTGAGGGTTTTTATCAAGAAGAGATGCTGGATTTTATCAAAAGCTTTTCTGCATCTAATGTTATAGTCATGTGGTTCTTGTTTTTATATCTGTTGATGTATTTAATGACATTTTTGGTCTTGAGAATGTTGAACTTGCCCTGGATCTTGGAGAAGATGCCTACTTAGTGTATGATTTTTGAGATGTATTTTTGCATCCGATTTGCTAGAATCTTGTTGAGGATTTTTGCATCTATGTTCATAAGGGATATTGGCCTGTAGTTCTCTTTTTTTGTTGGATCTTTACCCGGTTTGGGTACCAATGTGATGTTAGCTTCGTAAAATGATTTGGGGGAGAATTCTGTCTTTCTCAATTGCCTGGAATGCTTTCAGCAGGATTAGTATCAGCTCCTCCTTGTACGTTTTCTAGAATTCTGCTGGAAAGTCATCCGGTTCGGGGCTTTTTTTGGTAGGTAGTTTTCGTATGACAGAGTCAATTTCCTAGGTTCTTTTTGGTCTATTTAGTGTCTCAATGTCTTCTTGTTCCAACCTGGGGAGGTTGTGTGATGTCAGAAAGTCCTCCATTTCATTTAGGTTATCAAGTTTGTTTCCATACAGGTGTACATAGTATAGTAATCTCTGATAATCTTTTGTATTTCTTCGGGGTCAGTTGTGATTTGATCTTTTGTATTTCTGATTGTGTTTATTTGGGCCTTTTCTCTCTTTTTCTTGATGATTCTGGCTAGGGGTCCATCAATCTTGTTAATTCTTTCAAAGAACCAGCTTTTTGTTTTGGTGATGGTTTCTGATATTTTTGTCTTCTATGTCCTGTCAGTGTAGTTTTAATTTGCATTTCTTTGATGACTAGTGAGGCTGAGCATTTTTTCAGGTATCTGTTGACTACTCATTTGTCTTCTTCTGAGAAGTGTCTATTCATATTTTTTGCTCACTTTTTAATAGAGATATTTGTTTGTTTTTTTTTCTTTTGGCATGTTTGAGTTCCTTATGGATCCTGGATGTTAGGCCTTTGTTAGATATAAAGTTGGCAAATATTTTTTTTCCCATTCTGTGAGTGTTTCCTCACTCTCTTGATGGTTTCTTTTGCTTTGCAGAAGCTTTTCAGTTTGATGAGATAGATCCCACTTGTCTATCTTATCTCTTATGGCATGGGCATCTGGTTTTGGATCAGAAACTGGTTGCCTACTCCAATTTCCATAAGGGTCTCTCCTGCCTATTCCATTTTCTAAGGTTTTTATAGTTTGAGATTTTCTGTTTAGTTATTTGTTCCATTTAGAGTTGATATTTGTGTATGGTTATAGGTAGGGGTCCTGTTTCCATTTTCTACATATGGTCACCCAGTTTTCCCAGCACCATTTACTGAATAGGTTCTCCTCTACACAGTGGTTGTTGGTGGAGGCTTGATTGAAGATGAGTTGGCTGAGAATTGAGGCTTTGTTTCTGGAATCTCCATCCTGTTCCATTGGTCTATATGCCTATTCTTGTACCAATACCAGGCTGTTTTGATTATTGTAGTCTTATAGTAAATTTTAAAGTCTAGAAGGGTGATACTTCCCACTTTGTGTCTTTTGCTAAGGATTGTTTTGGCTTCATGACCATTATTGTTCCATATGAATTTATATATTGTCATTTCCAGGTCTGAGAAGAATGATGTTGGTAATTTAATGGGTATTTCGTTGAATCTGTAGATTGCCTTTGGTAGGGTGGACATCTTAACAATGTTGATTCTTCCAATCCATGAGCATGGAATATTTTTCCATATGTTTGTGACTTCTTTGAGTTCTTTGTAGCTTTTGTTGTAAAGGCTGTTCACTTCGCTAGTTAGGAGGATGCCAAGGTATTTCATTTTTTTGGTGTGGCTATTGTGAATGGGATTGTGTTTTTTATTTGTTTTTCTACCTGTTTGTTGTTGGTTTATAAGAATACGACTGTCTTTTGCACATTGATTTTGTACCCTGAGACTTTGCTGAAGTCCTTTATCAGTGCAGGGAGGTTTTTGACAGATTCTCTTGGGTTTTCAAGGTATAGAATCATATCGCCAGCAAAGAGGGATAACTTAATTTTCTCTTTTCCTATTTGGATATATCTTATTTCCTTCTCTTATCTGATTGATCTAGCTAGGAATTCCAACACTATGTTGAACAGGAGGGGTGAGAGTGGGCAACCTTGTCTTGTTCTAGTTTTTAGGGGAAATGTTTCCAATTTCTGTCCGTTTAGCAATATATTGGCTGTGGGTTTATTGTAGATGACTCTTATTATTTTGAAGTATGTTCCCTCTATGCCTAGGTGTTCAGGGGCCTTTTATCAAGAAGAGATGCTGGATTTTGTCAAAAACTTTTTCTGAGTTTAATGATATAATCATGTGATTTTTGTTTTTGCAGCTGTTGATATATTTAATTACATTTATGGTTTTGTGGATGTTGAACCAGCCCTGTATCCCAAGGATGAAGCTTACTTGGTCATGATGGATGATTTTTGAGATATGTTGTTGGATCTGATTTGCTACAATCTTGCTGAGAATTTTTGCATCTGTATTCATCAGGGATATTGTTCTCTTTCTTTGTTGAATCTTTACCCGGTTTGGATATCAATGTGATATTAGCTTCATAAAATGATTTGGGGACAGTTCTGTATTTCTAGATTGCCTGGAATACTTTCAATAGGAATGGTATCATCTCCCCCTTGTATGTTTTATGGAATTCTGCTAGAAAGTTGTCTGGTCCAGGACATTTTTTTGTAGGTAGTTTTCTTATGATGGAATCAATTTCCTGGATTGTTGTTGGTCTGTTTAGGGTCTCAATTTCTTCTTGTTTCAACCTTGTGAGGTTGTGTGATGTCAGAAAGTCCTCCATTTCACTTAGGTTTTTGAGTTTGTTTCTATACAGGTGTGCATAGTAGTCTCTGACAATCTTTTGTATTTCTTTGAGGTCAGTTTGACTTGATCTTTTGTGTTTCTGCTTATGTTTACTTTGGCTTTCTCTCTCTTTTTCTTGGTCATTCTGGCTAATGGTCCGTCAATCTTGTTTATCCTTTCTTTTCTTTTCTTTTCTTTTTTTTTTGAGTTGGAGTCTCACTCTGTTGCCCAGGCTGGAGTGCAGTGGCACACTCACCGCCATCCCAGCATCGACCTGCTGGGCTCCAGTGATCCTCCACCTTAGACTTCCAAGTAGCCATAACTGCAGGCACACGCTATCACACCTGGCTAATTTTTTTATTTATTGTAGAGACAAGGTCTCGCCAAGTTGCCTAGGCGAGTCTCAATCCGGCAGGCTCATCAGGCAATCCACTTACCTTGGCTTCCCAAAGTGCTGGGATTACAGTCTAAGCCACCGAGCCCAGCCTTGTTTATCCTTTCAAAGAACTAGCTTTTTTTTTTTTTTTTTTTTGAGTTGGAGTCTCACTCTGTCGCCCAGACTGGAGTGCAGTGGCCGCTCCCGGCCACCGCAGCCTCGACCTGCTGGACTCCGGCAATCCTTCCGCCTCAGCCTTCCGAGTAGCTGGAATTACAGGCATGCACTACCACACCCGGCTGATTTTTTGATTTATTGTAGAGATGAGGTCTCGCTGCCCAGGCGGGTCTCGAACCCGCGGGCTCAGGCAATCCACTCACCTCAGCCTCCCAAAGGCGCGGGATTACAGGCTGAGCCACCGAGCCCGGCTGAACTAACTTTTTGTTTCATTAATATTTTTCTGTGATATGTTTGTCTTCTGTGTCCCATACTTGGGCTTTCACTTTGGTGATCTGGATTCTTCTGCTGAAGTTACGGTTTTGGTGGTCATGTTTTCCAGCTCCCTTAGGTGATTTGTTAGGCTGTTAACTTGTTTTCTTTCTGTTTTCTTGATGTGTGTTCGTAGAGTTATAAATTCTCCTCCTTCATGGCATCCCAGAGGTTTTGGTAAGATGTATCTTTTTTCCATCTGTTTCCAGGAATCTTTTAATTTCTGTTTTGACATCTGTGCTGACCCAGGAGTTTTTTAGCATCATGCTGTTTAGTGTCCATGTCTTTGTGGGTTTGGGGGGAATTTTGTTGGTGCTGATATTTATTTGTATTTCACTGTGGTCTGAGAAGGTACTTGACAGTATTCCAATCTTATGAAATTTGTTCATGCTTGATTTGTGGCTGAGGATGTGGTTGATCTTGAAGTACATTCCATGTGGTGATGAATAGAATGTATATTCCGTGGTTGTTGGGTGGAGTGTTCTGTAGGTACCTGTTAAGTCCCTTTGTTCAAACATCAAGTTGAGGTTCTGGATCTCCTTGTTAATTTTTTTGTCTCAATGATCTATCTAGCATTGTTAGTGGGTTATTTAAGTCCCCAGCTATGATAGTATTAGAGTCAATATCTTTTTTTAGTTTTCTTAGTAGCTGCTTTATAAAAGCTGGTGCTCTTGTGTTGGGTGCTTATATATTTAGGATGGATATTTCTTATTGATAGATTGAATCTTTTATCATTATGTAGTATTCTTCCATATCTTTTAAAATTTTTGGTAGTTTAAAGGTTATTTTGTCTGATATTAAAATCGTGACTCCTGCCTTCTTTTGTGTTCCGTTCGCCTGAAAATTTGTCTTCCATCCTCTAACTTTGAGTCTCTGAGTGTCACTTGGGTAATGAGATGTGTTTCCTGGAGGCAGCATATTGTAGGGTCATTTTTAAAAAATCTTGTTTGCCATTCTATGTCTTTTCAGTGGTGCATTTAGCTCATTTACATTTAGGCTGATTATTAAGTTCTTTTTCAAAGCAGTTTTTATTTCAGCTGAAGTCTCAAACTAGCATTTAATTCAACAAAATATTTCAGAGTTAATATGGGTCAGGCTTTCTGTTTAATTCCTGAGATTCAAGGAAGATTAAAATGGTATCCTTGAGAAAAACACTAAATAGTTACCTACAATATTGTGTGCAAGTATTATTAGAGAGACAATGCACAGGATGCTAGGAGAACACTGATGAATTAATTCTACTTGGGGTGGGGTAGGGAGTGAGGGAAGTTTTCCTAAAAGAGTTCAGATGGCGAATCAACAAATATTTACAAAGTGTCTATTCTGTGGAAGACATTATGGTAGGTTCCTGGAATGTAGTAATAAATAACTGATATGGCTGTAACTTTCAGGGAGCTGACAGCCTAGAGCAGATGCAGCCTGTGAACTGTGTGTTTTTATGTTTGTGAAGGGGTTATAGCACAAAGAAGACTATGCAAGAAAAAACAGATATGGTCCACAAAATCTAAAATATTTACTATGTGATTCATTACAGAAAAGATTTGCTTCCCATTGTTCTAGAGCAGTAGTTCTCAACTTTTTCTTTATACTGGGATAACTTAGGAAGTCTTACTAAATTACAGATGCATGGGTTTCAAGCTGAGATTGACTTAACCAGTCTGTTGTATGGTCTGAACTTCAGAATTTGTAAAAGCTTTCCAATTGACTCTAATATGTAGATGGTGTTGAGAATCACTGTTCTAAATCAACATTATCAGATAGAGCTTTTTACAATTATCACAGTCTTACATATACATTCAGCCCTCTGTGTTTGCTTGTTCTGCAGATAAAATATATTAATTACGGATAAAAAATATTTGAGAAACCATAAAAAATAATAATATAACAATAAAAAGTTTAAAAATATACTATGGCAATCATTTTCATAGCATTTACATTGTATTAGGTATTATAAGTAATATACAGATGATTTAAAGTATATGGGCAGATATGTGTAGGTTCTCTGTAAATAATACACCACTTTATATAAGAGCATCAAGCATCTGTGGATTTTGGTATCCATGGAAATCCTGGAACCAATCCTTCTGTGATACCAAAAGATGACTGTATACACAGTCCCAAATGGTAACCATTAATCACATGTGGCCATTGAACACTTGTAAAAATGGCTATTCTGAGGAATTTTTAATTTTATTAATATTAATCAATTTATATTTAAATAGGACCGTATGACTAATGACTACTGTATTGGACATCACAAATCTAGAGGAAAGTCTGACATGAAATAAAACATAAAATAATAACAACAGATAACATTTACTGAGAGATTACATGTACTAAGTACTGTTCTAAGTACTGCACATGTAACAATTTCCTTAGTCCTCATGACAACCTTATGAGCTAGGTACTTCTTTACAAATGAAGAAACTGAGAAACAGAGAGGTTTAATATAGAGGTTAAATAATTTACCTAATGTCAAACAGTTACTAGATGGCAGAGCTAGAAATAGAACTCAAGTTATTTGGCTCCAGAACTCATGCTCTTAATAATTTCACAAAACTACTAATTAGTTAAATCATAATAAGTACACATAGCATAGTTGCCAAAGCTGGAGGGTAGCATATCTAAGACTTATGGCGAATCCTGTGACATTTATCCCATTGACGCTGACATAACAAAGGGAAACTGAGTAGAGGCAGATTTTTAAAAATTTGGGTGCTGAGTAGAGACAGCTTTTTCAAATTATTTATATTTATTATGAAATTACTGAACATAAAAGATTATCTAATATAACTTCTAATTTAAATAAATCATCTTATTAATAAGCACCACAATCTGGCATTTTTCTTTGGGATAGTGGTAGAGGGTACCTTAACTTTTCCTCTAGGTTTATACTTAACATTAAGGTGGAGTTCTGGAATAGTGCATTGGTTGCTTTTTAGGTGTGGATGTGCTCTCCTCTCTGAAAGACTCAAAAGAACTATACTTGCTATGAAAGAAACATTCACTGTATTTTATAAACCCCTACCTCACATTTGCTGTATTTTATAAATCCCTACCTCAGACCCCACAAGACCAGGTATATGTTGGGTGCCTGGTAGTAACTGCGCCGGGTGCCTGGTAGTGACTGTGGTTGTAAAGTTACAAAATGTTTGCAGTATGTGAATGTTTTTTTTTTGAGTTGGAGTCTCACTCTGTCACCCAGACTGGAGTGCAGTGGCCGCTCCCGGCCACTGCAGCCTCGACCTGCTGTGCTCCGGCGATCCTTCCACCTCAGCCTTCCAAGTAGCTGGAATTACAGGCATGTGCTACCACGCCCGGCTGATTTTTTTATTTATTGTAGAGATGAGGTCCTGCTGCCCAGGCGGGTCTCGAACCCACGGGCTCAGGCAATCCACTCACCTCAGCCTCCCAAAGGCATGGGATTACAGGCTAAGTCACCAAGCCCTGCAGTATGTGAATGTTAAGCTATAAGCCCTTTCCAAACATTCCTCTGTTTAAATTATGGTGGGAAAGCCACTCTTCTGGTGGGCTCTGTGTTATTTCAAACCTGCTTGTATGCCCAAGCTGATTTATGCACAGTCACAGTGACTGTGTAAACCGCAGCTTATCTAACATTCCAGATGGCTTAACTAACTCCACTCTGCCCGTGTAGCCGTTAGTAGTCAATCACAGGCAGCCGAGCCCACGCCCGCGAAAATCGAACGCGAACCAACCAATCAGTATCTCTGTAACCGTGCTTATGCAATTCTATCCAATCATGTGCAAACAAGTTTAAAGTTCTTTCCCCTCCCTTGTAACTGTGTATATAAGCCACTTGCTGCGCTGGGTCAGAGCTCTCGTTCCTGTACCACTGCGCCGGTTACAGACGTGAGCCCAGACTCGAGCCTAAATAAAGACCCTCGTGTGTTTACATCAGAGCTGGCTCTTTGGTGGGCTCTCAGATTTAGGACTTTGGGGTCCAACACTGGGGGTGCATCCAGGATCCCAGAGTCCCCCGAGAACCCTGACCCAGAGGGTCTCGACTCCGGCAGGTGAGTGCACTCAGTTGTCTATTTGTCTGTTAGCGCGCATCGGTATTTTTTGGCTCTTTCTGTAGGAATTGCATTTGGTATCAAGGTCGGCATTGGCTTAAGTGGACGTGCTGACGGGCCGTCAGCTGGGGTCTTGGGAGACATCCCTTGCCCCCTTTGGGAGGACATGGAATCCCTCTCTGGAGGACGTGGAATCCCTCCCTGGCAGACGAGGAATCACTCCACTGTGAGGAAAGTCGATCGCCGAGGAGATGGGACTCACCCTCAGCTCAGTTTCGTTTTTGTCTGCACGGCCATGGAAAACCATACTTTATTGTTAGTAGTCTTGTCTCGTGTGTAGTCTTGTTTTGTGTGTTATATTGGACAGAAAAGAGAATGGGACAGATGCTGACTACCCCTCTAACCCTTATGACTGACCATTTCTTGGACATAAAGGAAAGGGCTGATAATCTGAGTGTAAACATCCACACACACAAAAAAGGTTTCAAACCCTCTGCAAGTCTGAATGGCCATCCTTCAATGTAGGGTGGTCACCAGAGGGCACTTTCTCATTAAGCATTGTCTTGCAGGTTAAGCATGTTATCTTCCAGGACGGACGTCATGGCCGCCCGGATCAGGTGCCTTATATCCTCGTATGGCAGGATGTAATTGATAACCCCCCCCCGTGGGCCAAATCTTTTATTCCACCCAAACAGGGCCAATGCTCAGAGTCCTGGCCTCGCAAGAAACAAAGCCCGGCCCAGGCAGCTGAGGTGCAGCACGGCGACCCTTGGCACCCCTGTGAACATGGCGCTGCGAGCGGTGCGGAGCATGCGGGCCATGGTCTGTAGCCTGTGCGTGGCCTTGGGGCCCACCGCGCCCTGCCTGCCGAGGCCCTGGGGGCCTGGGGTGGGTGCCGTCCAGATGCTGCGCACGGGACCTGCCCTGCTCTCGGTGTGTAAATTCACAAAGAATTTTTTTACATATAATTCATTATAAAATTAAATAGGAATTTATTTTGTGTATTTAAGTTACAATTTTTCTCATACAAATTTACTTTATCCACAACTTTGTATACAGTATATCAATTGATTAAGGCAGGGAGGAAACTGAGAACAAAGAAGATTAATGAGCATGAGCAAATCAGTGGGAAAACTTTCAAGCTGAGTATAAAAGCTTACAGATTCTAAATATTGCTATGGAAAAATTTATGCTAATGACTGTAGTTCTATCATTTCATTTTAAAAGTATACCTTAGAATCCTCAGTTTCAGCTGTAGCTCTATCTAAGGAAGTTCATACAGCTACTTTTGCTGATCAGTTATCTAAGAATGTTTCTATTGCATTAGCTACTCAGGAGATTATAGATAGAAAATTAAAAAGTAAAGCTAATGCTTTAGAGGAGGCAGTTTTAACAGTAGGACAAGAGCTTGTAACTTCAAAGATAAAATTGGCTCTCCGATGTCACTCTGAGTTTAAGTGGATTTGCCTCACTCCTTTGGAGGAGAATAAGTCTGCCCATACTGGGTGCAAGATAAAGAATCATATTCTTGGAACTTGGAATCATTCGGACTTGAGTATAGACCTTACTAAATTACATCAGGAAATACAGGACATGACTGTTGCTGAAAAGCGGTTTCATTCCTCTGAATTGGCTAGCTCCATATTTAATAACTTCTCATCGTTTGTTAATCAAAAGTCATTAATGTCTGTACTCATTAATGTGGGAATTTGCGGGACAGTAATTCTTGAGTTGCTATGCCTACTTCCAGTTATTTCCAGAGTACTGAAGAAGAACATTTCTCAACTGAACACTGAGTTTCATGGTTTTGTGCTAAAAAAAATTAAAAATAAAAAGGGGGAGATGTTGGGAGCCGGCCACAGAGGCCCACTGAACATTAGGGATCAGGGAGGGCCGTGGCCGAGACCACTAGGATAGGTTCGGGAGTCGTTGACCCCAATTTCCTCCTCCTTTTACCATGCAGCACAAGTAACCTAAAGAAACTCTGCTGATCTAAGCTGAAGGCTCTGTGACTGTGACAGGCATGGCTCACTCTAAAAACCCATTGTTCCTGCTTCCCATAAAACTGTGGTTTCGGCTTAGGTATTAAATATAATTCAAATTCAGGTCACATTTGGGAGCCTTTTATATGGTACAAGCTTCTTTATAAGATTTAAAGATATATTTGTAGAATTAGTATATACTTACAAAGAGCTGTTTCCAGCTTTTCAACAGTATAAATGATTATCTAGAGTTGTCAGAAATGGCCCAGCACAAAGTTTGGGCCACATTCCTGAGGCCCCAGTGCGTACTTTGGACTGGGCTGTATTCTTTTAGGCTGGCTTTAGCTACAATTAGTGTAGGGTTTTTCTACTTATTATAAAAATTGAATTTATTTTATTCATAGAAAATATTATAGAATAGGTCATACTAACGTCAGGAAATCATGTTAGTTCAAGCATGATCAATCATGATATTTTAAGCTTTAATAAGCATACAGTTAACTTTAGAAATTTCATTGTCTCTATTTTCTACTATTGTGGTTTTGAAGAACGAGAGCAACAACTCAATTGGTTTGAAGCATGGTTTAACCGCACCCCCTGGTTTACTACATTAATTTCCACCATAGCTGGCCCTTTAGTTGTTTTAATTCTCCTACTTATTTTCGGGCCTTGCATCATCAACAATCTTATAGCCTTTGTTAAAAGTCGAGTCAGCACCATTCAACTTATGGTACTCAAGCAGCAGAACCAACCACTTGGTACTCACCCTTGTTGTCTCAACTCTCCTACCCATTTTCAGGATAACCTTAAAAACACCTATGTAAACCCATGATTGGGTCTTATTTTTAGGTTCCTTTGAGAGGGGGGAATGAAAGACTCAAAAGAACTATACTTGCTATGAAAGAAATGTTCACTGTATTTTATAAACCCCTACCTCACATTTGCTGTATTTTATAAATCCCTACCTCAGACTCCACAAGACCAGGCATATGTCGGGTGCCTGGTAGTAACTGCGCCAGGTGCCTGGTAGTGACTGTGGCTGTAAAGTTACAAAATGTTTGCAGAATGTGAATGTTAAGCGATAAGCCCTTTCCAAACATTCCTCTAAATTATGGTGGGAAAGCCACTCTTCTGGTGGGCTCTGTGTTATTTCAAACCTGCTTGCATGTCCAAGCTGATTTATGCACAGTCACAGTGACTGTGTAAACCGCAGCTTATCTAACATTCCAGATGGCTTAACTAACTACACTCTGCCCATGTAGCCGTTAGTAGTCAATCACAGGCAGCCAAGCCCGCGCCCGCGAAAATCGAATGCGAACCAACCAATCAGTATCTCTGTAAGCGTGCTTATACAATTCTATCCAATCATGTGCGAACAAGTTTTAAGTTCTTTCCCCTCCCTTATAACTGTGTATATAAGCTGCTTGCTGCGCTGGGTCAGGGCTCTCGTTCCTGTACCACTGTGCCGGTTACAGACATGAGCCCAGACTCGAGCCTGAATAAAGACCCTCGTGTGTTTGCATCGGAGCTGGCTCTTTGGTGGTCTCTCGGATTTAGGACTTTGGGGTCCAACACTCCCGTGGTTACTTATACCATCATTGTGAATGAGCTCTGGTACAAAGGCTTTTTTCAATGCAAGCTGTGCAGCCTCCAGCCAGAAGGGCAACATTCAAGTCTTGTGGTGGGAAAAAGTGCATCAAGCTATGTACCCACAAGGCTCTCAGACTTAGAAAACCTTAAAATATTCATCTTAGGCAGTCTGGTTAAGTGTATAATTAGCTCTTTTATTCTCATTTTTTAGTATAGATTTCACATATATGCAAATTATGCATTCTTATTAGGTTGCAAATAGCTAAATAAGGCAACCCTAATATCAATCCTGATTATGTATAGTAACCCTTGCTGTAACATAGGCAGCTCTTATGTGTTGGTACTGATATGATCAGAACTAGGACTTAGAATTGTAATTCTCTCTGTCTCTCTGTCTCTGTCTCTGTCTGTCTCTCTCTCTCTCTCTCTCTCTCTCTCTCTCCTTTCACTTCCCTCCCTTCCTCCCTCTCCGCCCTCTTTCATACACATGCACAAAACAATTACCAAGGAGAGCAAGGAGAGGAATAGGGTTCAGAAAATTGGGTAGTTGACATATAAGAAATAAAGAATGTAGCCGGGCTCGGTGGCTCAGCCTGTAATCCCGCGCCTTTGGGAGGCTGAGGTGAGTGGATTGCCTGAGCCCGTGGGTTCGAGACCCGCCTGGGCAGCGAGACCTCATCTCTACAATAAATCAAAAAATCAGCCGGGTGTGGTAGCGCATGCCTGTAATTCCAGCTACTTGGAAGGCTGAGGTGGAAGGATCGCTGGAGCCCAGCAGGTCGAGTTTGCGGTGGCCGGAAGCGGCCACTGCACTCCAGTCTGGGCAACAGAGTGAGACTCCAACTCAAAAAAAAAAAAAAAAAAAAAAAAAGAAATAAAGAATGTGATAGTTCTGATACACATGAGTTTGTAGATTGAGAATAATACTCACTACAGTTAGAAAAACAAAACAGAATAAACCACTGTAGTCCAAAATATATGTTTTATGCCTGTAAAAACAGAAATGAAGCTGGGCTAGGTGGCTCAGCCTGTAATCATAGCACTTTGGGAGCCCGTGGGTTTGAGACCAGCCCAGGCAACTTGGTGAGACTTCGTTTCTACAATAAATCAAAAATTAGCCGGCCATGGTAGTGTGTGCCTGTAGTTCTGGCTACTTGGAAGGTTGAGGCGGAAGGATCGTCAGAGCCTAGCAGGTTGACGCTGGGGTGGCTGTGAGTGTGCCACTGCACTCCAGCCTGGGCAACAGAGTGAGACTCAAAAAAAAATGATTTAAAGACCTGCAAGCTCAGAATCAATAATATAAAAAGCAGGAAGGAGCCTTTGGGGATTTCAACATAATTAATGGAGAGCTGTACTCAGAGCTATGCCTTTAGGGGGCCAATCCTTATACAATGCTTTAGTTTGCATACAAATACTGCTACCGTCTTTTGCTCAGAATATATAGAAATTGTTAGCTGCCACACCTAGAAGATAAACTATTGGCACATCTCATCTACCAGCATGTTATGTTTCTCCCTCACAATTATCAATAGCAGGTTTACACTGCAAAACAGCATCTATAGACAGGTTAATAAAGAGCCTCAAAAACGATAGGCACACAAACAAGAAACACCAATTAATATTTAAACAACAGACACCATGTAAGAAACTTACTAAAATTAATAAACACAAAAACCAACATCTGAAGAAACAGTAAATATAGCAAATGAAAAAAAACTTCAAATAAGTGTAAGTAATGCTCTCAGAAGGATAAGAGAAGTTATCACATCTATAAACAAGGAATATGCTGATGTAAAACAACCAATTATAGGACCTAGCAACTACATAAAGAACCAAAATAAGTAACACAATGAATATATGAAATAAAAAATCAAATCTTAAGCTCCTCAGTCAACTGAATGGACTCCTCTTGGCCAAAGAGACCCCAGAAAATCTTTAAAACTAAGTTTCTCAGCCATGATTAGGCATTAAAGTCAGTCACACTTCACTGCATTCCTTCCTCACTACCCTTTCAAAACTTTGTTTCCTACGAGTTAAACAGAAACAAGCCTCGGAAAACAAAGAATGAAGACTCCTCCACTGACCAGTTACCTGACACTGTAGCCAGATTTACCTCCTTTTTTGCGGTTTCAACATGACAACTGACCAGCTTTCAAAGTATTGCTTCCAGATAAATGACCATTGATCATGGACTAGTTCTGGCCCGTTTATGGAGACTGTGCACAAAGTGCATTTGTGTCCTAAGTTTCTGTCTTTGATGGATATAGCCTAATTATACTGCATTTGGATGCTACATCTCCACCTCAAAGTGACTGTGTAATATGTATGATTGCTTATCATACATGTGTGCAAATTTCTTTCATGAATATTCATATCTCCTCCTATAGCCTGTTAAATATGTAGGTTTAGCCAACCCATTTATCATAAAACTTCCTTCCTTGAAGTGCCTACTTTTGATCTTAGCTGGAGGCTCCACTTTCCAGTCTGCAGATTGCAACCTTTCTCAGAAATAAAGTTCTCCTTCCCAAATTTATAGATCTTGTGATTTTAAGTTGACATAAATGGTGATGATATGGAGCCCATGGAGACCCCCAGGTTCCCCCCAATGTGATCACAGTCAATGCCCCAGTATCTGCAAGAGGTCACTAACAGATCAGTTGTCTCCCCAACTGCATTGGGAAGGACCCAGGTAAATTCTCCCTGGATTTCTAAGATCTCCAGCTTTTAGGTTGAGATCTCAGAAATTTTATTTATTTCCTCTTATACCCTTCGCCTGGACCCCAGAGGAAATGTCTTTGTTGGCCCTGGGATTCTAAGGAAGTGACCTTTTCATGGGACTCAGCTGGTTGATCAGGTTTGGCAAAGATACTTGTTATCTAGTGGTGCTCAAAGGGATGCCTTCAGTAAGTACTCTCATGGCAAACCTAAGTTCTAAGCCTGACAAGTGGCCAGCCAAATTAGCAAACTGACAAGGGATTCCGATGGCCCAGTTGGGGCTGTGTTGCCAGACCAAGGCACCAACAGGTTCATATAATCCTGAGTAATAGAGATCTGGGCATCCAGGCCAGTAGATGGTAATATATTAAATTAGCTAGCAAAGTCTAAAAAGTTGACTGGCTGCCATCAGGGACTCCGGTACCTTACATGTTAAGAACTATGGTAGAAATTCTTGGGAATATTTGGGATCCTGGATAAAGCTAATCTGGGACAATTTAAAACATTGTTGGCAACAATGGGAATCTTATGAGATTTATAGACTAGTTTATCTGTGCATTCAATTGGAACAAAGAGGCTATCAAACCTTCCAAAAACAATAGGAATAATTCTATAATTAGTATTTCTAGTCTTCTAAAAAAAATCGTGTCTCCCATAGCCTTCCTTAAAGAGAATAACTTGAAGTTAAATGAGTTTGTATACTAGAAAAACCTAAAGAAAATGGTGCATGCAGAAAACCTACAAAGTCAACTTATCTTCCTTTTTCTGTTCCTACCTCTCCTTCCCCTTCTCCCTCTCTTAGTATTCCTTTCACCTCTGCTCTTCCCTCTCCTATGGCTCCTGTGGTCCCTTCTCATATACCCAGACCACTCTGAACTACTCCTTTACCCCTCTGATTCTGCAGGCATGTCCCTCCTGGTCCCCTTAAGGATTATGAGAGGTGATGGTTATACTAACAGGTCAGAGTTTGTTCCCTGGAAAAATCTGAGCTTCTGACTTTTGCAAAGCACTTTCCCCATTTAGACTCTTTAGACTTTGCTAGCTAACTTAATATACTAATTACTATCTACCTGCCTGGATGCCCATATCTTTATTACTCAAGATTATACGCACCTGTTGGTGCCCTCGTTAGGCAACACAGCCCCAACTGGGCCACTGAAATCCTTTTTCAGGTTGCTAATCTGGCTGGCCACTTGTCAGAAATCATGGACAGGGAGGGCTGGGTGGTGTGCTGCCTGCTTGATGATGCTAAGGTTGTGGCAGCTTTGGACAGGCCCTCAGACAGACCCCTCAGACATCAACAGGTTTTTGGTCCAGGGAAACCAACATCTCTGCTTCTTTTGTGGGCACCCTGCGCATATTGAGAAGGCCTGCCATGAATGTCAGCAGTGGTTGAAATTGAACCCTGGCAAGGTTCATCTACCTGGACTTTCAGAGAAGCAGCCATGGAACTGCTCTGGGTAAATTTTGGGGACGTTTCTTGTACTCAGGGCTGATCTTTTGGGAGAAGTAGAAGTTCCTGCTGCCTATGAGATCATGCAGTTTTGGAGGTAGCTGATAATAGTTGTTTATGGTGGGTGGTTGTGTTGTAGGCAGCTACTTGCTTCTTTGTGCATCTGATTAAGAAGGACATAGACACAGAGATGTCTTTATAGCAGTGTGTTGTGAAGGAATTGCACAGCCTGGTCCAATGGTGTTTCTCTTTTGGGGGACCCAAGATTCGGTGTAAAAGTGAAGTCTTTGATTTCAAAGGTCTGGATGCTTTGCCTTCTAACTGTGCCTGCTTTTCACACATTTGGATTGTTGGACCCTAAAAGCTGCAAGACTTTTTTGACCCTGTTCCTTGATGGACTTCATTCTAAGATCAGTGATCCAGTTGGAAAAACAGAATAAGTTAAAAACTTCCATCTAAATGAATTTAGTCTCCTTATAGAATGCAATGGTGAATTCCTGTGATTTTATGTTATCTTAGCATTCATTTTTGGTCTTCTACTAGCACACCCAAACTCCTTTTTGAAGGGCTGGTATTCTCTCTGTGTGTGTGTGCTTTGAGATCAGGGGCTTGGTGAGGACTTGGACCATGGAACAAGTGAGGCACAGTTTGAATCTAGCTCGGTTTTTTTTGACTAATGAGTTTTGCCAGTCTCATGGCTGCAATTTTGAAATCAAGGTTGTGGGGTCTTTGTGTCTGTATCTTTATGTATGTATATGTGCATGTCTGTTTGTGGACTTTCTATATGAACTTATAAATGAATGAATGCTCATACATTAAGTAAATAAGCCCAAATGCTTCTCAATTTTATGTTATTTTAGCAATTATTGGTAAATAAAAATACTTTAAGATTTGTTGTTAAAATAAAAATGTTTTCAAAATTTAATTCAAACATTTTTTCCTGGGTCTATTGGTAAGACAGATTTATACTGTCTCGCTAGGTGTTTTAAGGTCATAATTCTTGCTCCTATGATATTTTTGATACTTGCCCAATTTGTCTGTGAGCTTATACCCTTTAATTTAAGCCTTTAGATTCTAAGGTCTAGACAAGTGGCCCTAGTGAGGCCCAGTGAGTTTCCCTGGTCCATCATCCTTGGCCCAGCTGTGCCTCCTGGCCATGCTGGGAGTGATTGGATCCTCCAGACATCATCATCACATCTCTGTTCTTTGTCCTAGGCTTTGTGTGTGGTACATAATTAAAATTGCTTACTTCCAAAATTTTTCATTAAAAATAAGGGTTACTAAGAGCTGATATTGTAAGTAATATATGCAATTAAGTTTACTAGATAAAAGAGAAACAATTGTATATATAAAGTCTATGATGAAAGTAAGATGTGTTTTTGGCAAAAATAAAAATTATAAGAAGAAATGAGAATGAGATTTCTGTTAAATGGAAAGTTATTTTGTCTACTTTAGAACTTTTAAAAGGTTGCTTTAAATTGAAATTGAAGGAATAAAAATGGAGTGATAGATAAAACTGAATGGATCTAGAAAGTTGGAGAGAGAATGATAAAAATTGTAAAAGGTTAATGGAAGTCTTATTTTTTATTTTTATTTTTAAGTTGGGGTCTCACTCCATCACCCAAGCTGGAGTGCAGTGGCACGCTCACGGCCATCCCAGTGTCGACCTGCTGGAGTCTGACGATCTTTCCACCTCAACCTTCCAAGTAGCTGGAACTACAGGTGCGCACTACCACACTCAGCTAATTTTTGATTTATTGTACAGACGAGGTCTCACCAAGTTGCCTGAGCTGGTCGCAAACCCGGCAACCGGGCAAACCACTTACCTTGGTCTCCCAAAGTGCTGGGATTACAGGCTGAGCCACTGAACCTGGGCAGAAGTCTTATTTTTTATAGTCAAAACTGATTGAAATAATCCCTTTTACTTCTGATGCCCCCCCCAGGACGCAAGCTGCAACCCAGTGGAGTGTAGCTAGATGGCTACCTCCCCTGGGCAGAAGAGATAGCCTGCCAGGTGAGGTGGGTCAATACTGTAAACTGTTCTGTGAATAGAAAAAAGAAAGAGAAAAAAACTGGTTGATATTGGATAAATTCATTTATAAGATTTTATTAAAATTAGCTTTAGCATTAATAATACACTGATACTAAGGTAAAATCTGGTATTCTCTTTGGAAAAAGACATTTTTATACTATTAATAAGCAATAGTAAAAGATCTTTGGTCTTTTTTTTAGTAAACTTCAAAAAGAAAAGGGAAGAGAGGAAGATACAGATTCGGTTTGCCTCATGCTGTCTTCAGTAAGTCTTTTGATTGGGAACCTGAGTCTCCACTCTATCAAAGAGTAAATTTTTTTCTTTTTGATTATTTTGGCTAAATAAGTGACTATTATTTTACAGTGACTAGGGATCCTATTTTGAGAAAAAGTTTTAAAACTTAGATAATTGACAATCTTTACAAACTCAGATTTCAAACTAACTTTTTGGATGTTAGGACTCCTGGAAGACCAAGAGGGACTTATTAGGCTTATTTGATATGTTAAAATCATACAGGAAACATTGGCAAATAAGAAATGATGGTTAACTTTCTTTGGGTTATATATGTATAAATGTGTTATTAATACGTGTTCTGGCCCATTCTCCTTGGCCCAGTTGTGCCTCCTGACCATGCTGGGAATGATTTGTGTCAGGATCCTTTACAAAGAGAGCCGAGACACTGAGGCTTTTTTTGCCAGGAAGCTGCGTTTATCTGTGCTGGCACTGGCCTAGCAGATTTACATCCAAAGGGTTAGCCCTGAATGCAGCAGGGTGTTGCCTTATATTATATTTTATCCCCCTTTGTCTCACTTATACGGCAACCTGCATTTTTGATTGGGTATTTTATGGCACAGGGTTGTAACTGGGTTACTCATGCCCATTTATACATTGACTTTGCACGTCACTTTCTCTTTAACACATTTTTTGTATTCTGGGAAGGTCCTTATCTTTTTGTTTTAGAATGGCCCCTGCTTCATTCCCCCCTTGGATGCTCAGACCCTTTTAGGCCCGAAAAGCATCTTCTTGGTTTAAGGGCTGGTATTTCCATAACATCATTACATGTGTTATCATTTTCCTTTTGACCATGGCCTCAATGAGGTTGGAGGCAGACCTTATGACTAAGGGGGCTAGACAGGGCAGAATTAGACATATTCCCCAAATTATAAGTATAATATCTATGAGGGTTTTAATTTTCAAAAAGTTGAGAACTATTCCCCAAACAATTTCCTGGGGCCCCAGTCTTTTCAGATCTGGATTGGGACATGAGCAATTATTTTTAATCCAGTCAGTGATTTTTTTTTATGACTTTTCCTTTATCATCTGTTTATAAGCAGTAGTTGTTTAGGCTAAATTTTTTATAAACTTTTTTTAGAAGCAAGTAAGTAGTCTAAGGCTAGGCAATTTTGATAAATAGCATTGTGCATCTTGGTTTGTTGTTTGACTAGTATGTTAAGGGCTTTTGTAGTTTCATTACTTATAATTTTAACAATTACCTGTAATCGAATTACATGGTTTAGCATGTAAATGGAGGTCTGATAGCCCCAAGACCCATTTTCTACCCAGTTAGCTGAGCCATAGTATTGGATCATACCTTCAGGGAACCACTCACCATTTTTCCAGTTGCCAATTTGTAAGGCATGCCATTTTATTTGGATGCCCCAATTTTCATATACTTGGACTTTTAAATGTTCCCCGTTGACAAGTGGGAGCAGGAAGATAGACCCTAACACACAAGATTTCAACCAGTTTGGGGAAGTACAGTATTGTTCTCCTAGCATGACATTTATTTTTTCCACTTTTTCTGCTAGCATCATGTCTAAGGCCATATGATATTTTAATATCATTTTACTAGTAGCATTTAATTGTTTAGCAATTTTTAAATAGCATCTCTAGTATGGTTAATTAATCTTTGTTGACTATATGTACAATTATTGTTTACATTTTTATTTATAGTAACCCACCAAAAGATAGATTTAAATTCTGCAGCTATTTGATTTTGAGCTTTATATTTATTAGGAACTTTCCCAGGGGCTTTTATAGCATTTAGATATATATTAGAGTCAAATGAGCTCGGTACTGGTGGTTTAAGTGATGATTGTTTGACTTTTTTAGTAGTTATTAGTGGGTTTTGAAACGCCAGAGTGAATGGAATAAGCACTGGTTTTCATCCATTTGAGTGGCAACAGGGCTCAAACTGTCCCACCTTTACAGTACCACCAAACATCCGCTCGAGGGATGTTAAAGTTCAAGTAGTTGCCCTCAGTTGACCCAGAGACATCAAGGACATGGATACAGGTTTGCAGATGTTCCACAGGAGTGGTGAACCATCTCCTCGTCTGGAGAGAAAAGAGGAGTGATTCACCTTACCTATGGAGAAGGATGGATACACCTTCGGATCTGACATCTATACGGGTGGATCAGGGAGAGACTGCAGCAAATCTCGTTCCCCCATGTGTCCTTATTTTGATATAGAGTCAACAGACAATTTATTTCTTTGGAGTCTGTATCCCAGTTAATAGGAATGGGATTATTTGAGCCTGTTAATAGGGGATGGGATTATTTGAGCTTATTAACTGTGGCACAAACCTAACAATTACTTGTGACAAAGGTTGTTACTGTATATTTTATCTGTTTAACCCATATCCCATTTGTGTCCCCATATCCTGTTTTAACCTTTAAAGTCTGTTACTTCCATAATCATTACTTTGCCAGGATCATTCTTGGGGTTAGTTTGGTTTGATTTTTAAAGCTATAAAGGGTTTGGATGGGGAGTTGGGATAGTATTGATGGACAGTGAAGATGCTGGAGGAGTTGCAATTAATCTTATCCAAAATTTACCTAAAGGATCCTGTCCAGATATGGGTACTTTTAACCTGTATTTTTGAGGTATCATAGGATTTCTATCTATGAGTTGAGGTTGGGTTATTGTTAATAACAACGGGTTACATTGTAAATTTTGACAACTGGGAGAAGTAGCCCCTCTTATAAGTTGAATTTTATTTTTGAGTTTTTTCTTCTTTTTTTTTTACTGGAGCTGTCCATTTTTTAAACTGAGTGGTTTAAAAGACACCAGACCAGTCCCGGCAAGGGTCTAGTAAAGTTATGTCATTTTTAACACAAGGGCCAGCCCCCCATATTTTGTTTTGATACATTTTAGACCATCTTCAGCAGTGGTATCAGGACAAAGGTATTTGTCAACCATAGATACTTTTTTTTGGTTGTGAAGAATTCCACATGACAGGACAGAATGGGCATCAAATTTAATAGTTATTGGGGAGTTAGTTTTAGTGATATTAATAATAAACCATCCTTTGCTTTTATTACTATGGTTAGAGTTAGTAATACCTTTAAGATAAACAAAGTTTTCATGGTTATTCAAGATTGAAAAGACCCTTGTAAATACATTTAACAATAAAAGCAATAAACATACATATGATAAGAAATGCAATTGGCAGTGCTATGAGAAAAAGTACAAAGAAATACATTAGGTTTTCTTGAATTTTAGTTTTAGTAGTTTAGTTTGAGAGACTTCCCATTTAATGGGAGTGTTCTCTGGTACTGTAACTTTTTTTGGTGATTTTTTGATGCGGGTATGATGCGTCCACCCTTTTTTAGCAGTTCATATGGCCATCTCAGTTGTCAGAAGCACCTGATAAGGCTTTTTCCAGCTTGGTTGGAGCCTAGTTTCCTTTTAGGACTTGATCAGCATCCAATCTCCGGGTTGGAACTGGTGAACTGTAAACTCAAGAGGAGGGGTTTGAGCAAGGAGCCCTTTCAATCTAAGAGAGGATAAGGTAGAAAAACATAGCCAAAACATATTCTTTTAAAAATTGTCTTTTTTTTAAAGAAGAGAGGACTAGGACAGGAGTAGTAATTAAGACTTGCTTTAAGTTTTGTTTTTTTAATTTTGTAATTTTTTCTCAATCCACTCAGGAAGGTTTGGGGCATCTTTTAATAGTTTAGAATATAAGCTTCTAGTTTTAGTTGCATAAGATTTAATTCACAATTTACAATATCTTATTAAGTTCCCAAACTTTTTTAAGTTCCCTTTGTATTAAAATTTCCTGTCCCGTTCCCCTTAGAGTTCTTTTCTTTCTTTCTTCTTTGTCTTTCTTTCTTTGCTTTTTTTTTTTTTTTTTTTTTTAATTGAAGTCTCGCTCCACTGCCCAGACTGGAGTGCAGTGGCACACTCACGGTCACCCCAGTGTTGGCCTGCTGGGTTCCAGCAATCCTTCCACCTCAGCCTCCAAGTAGCCAGAACTACAGGCACGTGCTACCAGGTCCAACTAATTTTTTAAAATTTATTTTAGAGATGAGATCAGTCTCGCCAAGTTGTCTGGACTGACCTCAAACCCGCGGGCTGGTCTTGAACCCGTGGACTCAGGCCTCCCAAAGAGCTGGGATTACAGGCTGAGCCACCAAGCCTGACTGGGTTGCTTCTTTTTAGCTTGCCCTCTCTGGCTTTTGAAGCCCATCCATGGGGGCCTCCCATTCCTTAGTTTCTGAACCACCTTTTTGACTGTTTATCATAATTTGAGCTTTTTGCCTCTGCTTTTTTTTTTTGTCTGTCTAACAAAGACTTTCTGTGCCTTCCTCAACAGTTCTGTAATGGGACTTTTGTTTTATTTATCTAGCTTTTGTAACTTTTTAGCAATGTCAGGCTAGCTTCTAGTAACAAATTTTACTTTTAACAATTCTTGTCCTACAAAGTTTTCTGTATCTAATCCAGAATATTTTCTCATCTGATCCTTGAGCCATTGTAAAAAAGCTGCAGGAAATTTTTCCTTTTTTTTTTTTTTTGCTGAATTTTAAAAACCTTAGAAACATTTTGAGACCTTGGGGCAGATTTCTGAATGCCCTTCATCATTAGTTCCCCCAAGTCTTTTATTTTTACCCTATCTCCTTGGCTATTATTGTCCCATCTAGGGTCAGTATTTGAATACTTTTGTTCAGCAGGCTGCACACCTAGGGCTGGGGGATGATTTTGTTCCCAGATGAACATAGCCACTTGCCTAATCATTTCTCTTTTTTTCCCAGTAAGCAAAATATTCATAACTGACATTACTTTTACCCAAGTATATATGCTAGGTTTAAGAAATTGATTAACTTGATCAGCCAATTTTAGTGGGTCCTCTAGGAGTGATTTCATTTTTTTTTTTAATGTCTTACTTCTGTACTGGTGAGTGGAGCATTCATAAAACCAATTTCTTCTTGTCCCAGTGGGATTTCCCTTAAGGGGAATAGTTTTGACTTTTTGCCTGAAACCTTAGGAGGAAAGGGAAACCTTTTAATATATTTCTGGCATTGTTTAAATTTTCTTTTCAAGTTAGGATAAATATGTCAGGAACTTGGGAATTTTGACTCCCTAATTCCTGATAGATCCTTGTTCCTGCCCATTCTCCCCCCCTTACACTCCTGATCTTCTTGAGGATTATAAAGTGAGAGAATACAGGAAAATGGATTCCAAGGCTTTTCCCTTTCCTCTGGGATTTCAGTTTTTTTTTTTTTCTTTTCACATTCCCTGTTTTAATGGGGAACACGGGAAGGGCCTGCAGTAGTCAGCAAAGGGCATAGTCTTTTTCCTCAGATGAAACAGAGAACTTATTTATTTACATAAATTATTAAAGTTTGGCAAAGCCAATTTTTATTATTAGTTCTGGCATCATTTCCCCAACCTTCCAACATTCATCCCAGCGAACTCTCTGGGGGAATTTTAAGGGAGTCCTTCCGACCTCCCTTCCTAGGCCTAGACTGTTTATTACCCATTCTTGGTTACTGGGTCAGTCTGTATAATTCTGGAGTTTTCCAAAAGGGTGCTCAATCTCCCATAATAGAGATTTTATTTTGCAGACTTTAAGACTCTGGGCCCTCCCTGAAAGGCTCAATCCCCCTTACTGGAGGTTTTTTACAAATTTCAGGATTTGTCCTGACTCTACTACGGCCCAAAGCTGTATGAGGTCGCCAGGGATCCGCGAATTGGCACTCTACTTTCGTTTTTTCACTAGGTAGCATCTCATTCACTTGCATTCACACAACATCTCCAACCTGCCTCCCAGTGCCCTAGAGTCATGGTTTCTTCCCCCTGTGGGGCTACTCAGGCAACTCTGGGAGGAGATCAGCCTCCCCTTCTGCCTCTTAGGGGCAGGCCGTACCAAATCCAACCCGGGTTCTTACCAGTCTGATGGGCAGTGCTCCCTTGGCTCCCTCACTTTGTGCTCCCGGGGTCCTTGTCCCAGCACGCCGGGAGGGCTAGTCCCCTACGGATTAATCAGTCCGCTGGCACCAGGTGAGGTCACCTCTTCCAGCATCCTGGGGAGTAGGGAAGTAAAAACACTGTCTCCACCTCTGAATTTCTCAGTCAATGCACCAGAGATGTGGCAGGATCCTTTCAGAGACAGACAAGACACTGAGGCTTTTTTGCCAGGAAGCAGCATTTATTTGTGCCAGCACTGGTCCAGCGGATTTATATCCAAAGGCTGAGCCCCAGATGCAGTGAGGCATTGCCTTATATTACAATTTAGCCCCTTTGTCTCTCTTATATGGCAACCTGTATTTTTGGTTGGGTATTTTATGGCACAGGATTGTAACTGGGTTACTCACGCACACTTATACATTGACTATGCCATGTCATTTTCTCTTTAACACTTTTTTTTGTATTCCGGGAAGGCCCTTATCTTTTTGTTTTAGAAGGGCCCCTGCCTCAGATTGGATCTCCAGACATCATCTTCACAGCTCTGTCCTCCAGAAATCCTCTTCACAGCTCTATCCTTAGTCCTAGGCTTCTTAAAAATTCTGATATGTCTTGGTATATATTATCAGTAATAGTGATGACTATTACATTAAATTGTTGTATGCCACAGAAGTGACCAATTTTTTTTGCCAATTATGTCTTTAATCATGGTTATTCTGTCTTTTGTCATCCACAGACAATTATTGTTTTAGTTTAATTCTTCTAAAAAATCTGTTTGCAATCAAGTACAGTCCAGAATTTGCTTATTCTTCAAGGAAATTTGTGGAAAGGACCCTGACAAGTACTTTTGAACACAGGTTTCTTATAGCTTTGAAGCTCATTCCATTGGACTAGGTAAAATCTGCCAATACTAACTAAAAAGTGGATGCATTCATGAAGATTGCCAATCAACAACACAAAAAGCAATAGTTAATTACATGGAACTGAACTGATACAGGACTAAAATAGCTTTTGTAATGACTTTTTTGTTTGAAACATTATTGATTTTTTTTTTTTTTTTTTGAGTTGTAGTCTTACTGTCACCCAGCCTGGAGTGCAGTGGCACACTCACGGCCATCCCAGCTTCAACCTGCTGGATTCCGGTGATCCTTCCGCCTCAGCCTTCCAAGCACCTGGAACTACAGGCGTGTGCTACCACACCTGGCTAATTTTATTTATTTATTTATTATAGAGACGAGGTCTCACCAAGTCGCCCAGGCTGGTCTCAAACCCGCAGGCTCAGGCAACCTACTCACCTCAGCCTCCTAAAGTATTGGAATTACTGGCTGAGCCACCAAACCCAACTTGTTGATTCTTTTTATGTTTTGTATTCCCGAGTCAAGAAGACTTTTTCTGTGTAGCTATTTATAGCTTATAGCAATTGGATAAAGTATACTTTTGTGAGCAGAATCGAAACACTTACCCTTCTCTCTATTTGACTTCTCCAGAATTTGGAAATTATCTGTTAGTGTTTTTAATGTATGGTCTATTTGCATATGTCCAATATGAATTTTTTTCTTTGTAATAGGACACATCAGGATACAATGCTATTTTGTCAAGACTTTCACTGGCATGACATATTTTCAGATATGACCAGACTGCTTTGGGAAATTGAGGTTGACTTTATAGAGTCAATAAAAAAGCCCATTGGAATAACTGGTCTGTTACCTTATCTACATGGTCTCCTTACAAGATTCCTGACCTTGAGGTAAGTAAAGAATGTCGCTTTCAGACAGGCCCAGGAACCTCAGGATGTTTTGGGACCTCAAGAAGAGAAGAATTCACCAAAGTTATACAGGTATTACAGGCAAAGTCTGATAGTGAATCCTTGGCTTGGATTCCTAACCTCAGGACTTCTAAATGTTTAATCTGAGATTCCTTATGAAAATGTTTCAGCAAAGCCAGCTTCATAAAACCTGGTGCTCCTGTGTTGGGTGCATATGTGTTTAGGATGGATATTCCTTGCTGGTTGATTGAGCCTTTTACCATTATATAGTGTCCTTTTTAACTTTTTATGGCTTGAAGAATGCTTTGTGTGACATCAAAATAGCTACTCCTGTCTTCTGTTTTTTGTTTGCCTGAAAGATCATTTTCCAGCCTATAATTTTGAGATCATGGTTTGTTTGGGTTTTTTGGGTTTTTTTTTTTTGTTTTTTTTTTTTACTCAGTTTGCCTCTATGTCTCTGTAGTGGCACATTTAGTCCATTCATGTTCCAGCTGATTATTGAAATGTGAACATTTCTCCTTTTCATAGGACTCTGAGGGGGTTGCCTTGTTTCCTTTTAACTTTTGTATTTATATATATGTGTGTTTTCATTTTGTGGGTGCTCTGTAAGCTCTGTTAACTTTGTGATTGCTTGTACTTTTGTGATGGCATGACGATTCTTTTTTTTCCTATGTTCAACACTATCTTAAGCATCTCCTGAAGGGCTGATCTGGAGGTCATATATTCTCTTAGGGATTGGATGTCTGTGAAGGATTTTAATTCTCCATCACTGGTGAAGCTTAGCTTGGCAGAGTAGGAAATTCTTGGTTGGAATTATTTATCTTTAAACATGTTAAAAATTGGACTTCAGTCCCATCTGACTTGTAGTGTTTCTGCAGATAAATCTGCAGTGAATCTGATGGCTCTTACCCAGCAGGTAGTCTGACCTTTCTATCTCACTGCCTTTAGGATATTTTCTTTCATGCTTACTTTTGTTGAGGCTGATTACTAACGTGTCTTGGGGTTGGTCTTGTGTGATAACTTGCTGGTGAGATGAGGGAAGTCTTCTTGAATGACCTCATGGAATGCTTATTTGATGGTGTTCTCTGTTTTCCCTTCTGCTTCAGGGATACTAATCAGGCATAGATTTGGATTCTTGATATAGTCCCACATCTCTCAGAGGCTAGCAAAGCCAACTTCAAAGGAGCCTATATGGCCAATCACTGTTCTTGCTGCGTATTATGCAAATAATCAGGTCATATATAATGAGACTAGAACTTATTTTGCAAATAATTGGCCCTACTATAATTTGTGCTTGATAAAAATGAAAACTGAGGATGAAAAAATATTTTTAGAAATGTTATAGAAAAGCACTTTTTAGCTGGGCTCGGTGGCTCAGCCTGTAATCCCACACTTTGGGAGACCGAGGTGAGTGGATTGCCTGAGCCCGCGGGTTTGAGACCCGCCTGGGCAACTTGGCGAGACCTTGTCTCTACAGTAAAACAAAAAATTAGCCGGGCGTGGTAGCGCGCGCCTGTAGTTCCAGCTACTTGGAAGGCTTGAGCGGAAGGATGGCCAGAGTCCAGAAGGTCGAGGCTGCGGTGGCCGAAAGCGGCCACTGTACTCCAGTCTGGGAGACAGAGTGGGACTTCAACTCAAAAAACAAAACAAAACAAAACAAAACCGAAAAAAACACTTTTTAAATGTTTTGGATAAAACCTATAGTGCATCTGTAATTAGATTTTAGCCTTCTCCATTGTTTTTGAATTTTTATTACTCACCTACAATTTGTATTGAATTCTAAATTCTTTCCTGGCTACAAGTCCCTAAACTAATGTTTCCAAAGTTTTCTTCCATTTTTCTGACTCAAAATCTTTAGAAATAAAAACTTCTTTTTCTTGAAACCCTGCAAAATGAAGCTAGACAATTTGATATAAACTTCAGGAGAGCTCACCACAGCAACTTATATATAAATAGCTTTTGCACCTGCTGATGAGTGGACTGCTCAGAAGGTTCTCTTGAATACCTGACTCAAACTGCAAACTAGAAAAATTTGTCAGACAGCCACTGCAATTGGAATATGCTTCAGAGACTCTAGAAAAACTAGGTTATAAACTAAGCTGGGCATTAACTGTTGTTTTTCTTCTGTTTTCATAAACACTTGGAGATATCTTGCCTTCCTGGGCTGAACCAATGTAAATCTCATATGTATTGATGTATGCTTTTTTAATTACTTCTATCTTCCAACGATGTATATTACCAAGCTGCAATTCAAGCACCTCAAGCACATGTTCCCAGGACTTCTTGGGATGGTGCCATGGACCTAGATCACACACATTTTGGCTCAGAATAAACCTTCTTAAATATTTTACAGCACAGTTTGGCATCTTTTGTCAACAATGTACATCTGAATATTCTCCTACGAGAAAAGAGAACATTTATTTCAGGGATGCCACTATCACATAAGAAACCTTTTACTTTTTTTGCAATGTCTTTCTAAGCCGGTTTATGTCACAGAAAAAGAATCTTTTTAAAATTTATAGTCATATCTCATATACAACTGATGGGAAATTTTAAATCTGTATGCAGCTAGTACTTATGGTCATAAAAGCTAAAGACGTTGGAACTGATTCCATGGAAATGATTAAAGTGCACAATTAATTAGCAAACACCTAGACTGGGTCAATGATAAATTGTAGTACAAGAAGTTGGCATAGAATATAGCTGAGTAATGTGCTTTAAGTGAAACTTCATGATACTGTGGTGAGTGAAAAGGGCAACCAAGCTATAATAAACCTGCAGGCTGTGAGATGAAAAATTCTGAAATTGACCTGTAAAGCAAGTACGCTAAAAATTAGACAATTGTTTTGCTGAATTTTCACAATAACGTTACATCAGAAATCACAGAACAATAAATGAAGTGTTGTGCTTAATCAGTCTTACAATGTGATCTTAATGTTCTTTCTGTGATGCTATTTGCTTTACTGCCCATATGGTTCAAAAGGTTTTTAGCTGTAAAATAGCTACCACTCTAGGTCTCCTTTGAGGTTGATGGAAAGTGTTTCAGGACTAGATAGAGGTAATGGTTGTACAACAATGTGAATGTAGTACATTTCACTGAATTGCAAATTTTGAAGTTGTTTATTTCATGTTTCATGAATTTCAATTGATTTGTTGTTGTTGTTGTTGTTGTTGATGCTGTTAAAAAGCTACCACTTTCCGAACATCTATGTTTCAGGTATCTTGTTTGGCCTTAACATACAGCATCCTACCCTCCCAACAACCCTGGAAGATGGACATTATTGTCTTTATTTTCCAGTTGAAGAATCTGAGAATTTGTGAAGTTAAGTGTTTTGCCCAAGGTAGTTTAGTAGAGGAACTGAGGTTTAAACCTAAGTCTATCTGATTCTGACTCCTGGGTTTGAACCTTTATAGGAGTCCATGAAGAGGGTGGTAAATCATTTAGATGTAAATCCTTGAAGAAACTTAATTAAATACGAAAAGAAAAATATGCTTGCTGTAACTTTTTTTCATTCAATATTTTGTGTGAAATTAATTATAATTTAAAAGTTGTTGGTACCCTCAAAACACTTTAATTCTTGAGAGAAGGGTGACTGTGATCTGAGTCACAATTGGTTACAATTTCTCTTAGTTAGATTATAGGTTGTCACTTTCTTATTTTCTTTGTTCTGTACAGTGATTAGAGAGAACTGAATGATGTTGAGGACAAAAAACCTCCTGCCTTCTTCTTCTTCTTTTTTTTTTTTTTAGTTGGGGTCTCACTCCATCGCCCAGGCTGGAGTGCAGTGGCACACTCATGGCCACCCCAGCATAGACCTGTTGGGCTCTGGCAATACTTCCGCCTCAGCCTTCCAAGTAGCAAGAACTGCAGGCGCGCGCTACCATGACTGGCTAATGTTTTTTTATTTATTGTAGAGACGAGGTCTCACCAAGTTGCCCAGGATGGTCTCGAATCCTCAGGCTCAGGCAATCCTCTCGCCTTGGCCTCCCAAAGTGCTGGGATTAGAGGCTGAGCCAAGCCCGGCCCCTTCTGCCTTCTTAATTAATGATCCTTGTTATAGACTAAGTTTCCTTTGTTGCCTAGACCAGATAATAAAAAAACCAATGACTATTACACCCTTTGTTTAAAAAAAGTTAAACATACATTTCTACCCAAGAAATGCTGCTTATAACCAATCAAATTGCTGTAACTATACACAAACTTTGTATGAATAATGTTGTAATTCTGATAAAACACTTCTGTCTCTGCCTATTTACATAAAACTCTAACTTCCGTACTTTGGTTACTGACTCCATTCCTTTAGAGTTGGTGTTTCCTGGTGGTCTGTCCTCATACTTTGAGCCTGAATAATCTTTCTTTAAATTAGATTCTGACCTTTTTGATTATTTTAGATTGATACATGGAAGAGAGAACTAATGTGAGAACTATTTGTGTGGAGAATTTATTAACTGAACTGGATTATAAAGTAAAAAATTATAAGAAACAAGGTAAAAGCCCATTTATTGGTCTACAATATTAAGTCAGAAAAACTTTGGTAGAAAGGCTGACTTTATACTGAGTGATTGAGCTATGAATCCAGAAATCTTTACATTCCCCTCTTTTTGACAGCCAGATGACTCCTAGAGATTGAGCCAAAACTGAGCCTGCGTTTCTGGATTAAATGGCAGAAGCTATAAGAACTAAAATGGAATTGATCATTTTACCTAGCTCTTCACCTCTAGGAACCATTTATCTCTAAACAACTGGTTCTTAAATTTCTCCTACGGCAAGGAATCTACATATGCAGCCTTTAAACCTTTAGTCCTATCCTATATTTTCCCCTTGAGTATTTACAATGTCTGATAGAATGAGATTATAATATCATGTGCTTCCTATTATAATATCATATGCTTCCTGCTATCTGACATATTATAATCAAATCTAAAAATATTAAATAAAACTGAATTCAAGAAACTATCACTTTTCCATGTTTCTGAAAGAAATAATATTTCATCCCAAAATATACTTCTTTGACATATTTTGCGATGGCTGTTTAGATAGCCACCAAACAGAAAAAGCTCTGCAAAGCTGTCTTTTGTGGGGGAAATTTGCATCTATAGAAAATCTGCATTGATACAGCCAGTCTTTCTCTGAGACCCTCCCTTGTCTGATCTAGGAAAGATTAACTGGAAGTCTGACACCTTAAAAATCTGAGAGAAATATCTACCATCTATTCTCTCCAAAGGCTACTACCCGTGACATTTCATCTACATAACATTGCCAACATAGCCAGGCCTTCTCTTTTCATCCTCCCATAACCTGCCTTGCCACTATAATCCGATTTACCACCATAACATGTTTTTGACCATGCTGTGAGCCCGCATTCTTTCTGTAACCTCAAGATTATATATAAGCTTCCAAACACTGTTGGGGAATTGGGGTAATCACTCTGTGGTTCTCCCCTGTGCATATTAATAAATGTATATGCTAGTTGTTTTATTAATCTGACTTTGTGAATTTATTTTTCAGCAAATCTTTGGAAGGTGAAGGAAAATTCTCCTTTAGAGTCTCATGTTTAATTCTGAATATAATATTTTCTCAAACAAATTACACAGGCATTGACTGGATTTCTGAATCTCCTTCAAGGCCACATGGTACAGCAGAAAATGCTTAAGACTTTGGAAACATATCTGGATTCAAAATAGGCTTCTATTCATTAGCTGTGTGACTTTGAGCAATTTACCTAGTGTCTCTGACCCTCAGTTTCTTCCTCTGAAAAATTTCGATGCTGTCTCAAGGTTAATGTTATTTGTAAATTATATCATATATTACTATACATACAGCAGTGCCTAGTATATCAGTGCTCAATAAATGTTACCTTCCCTTCCTTCTTATCAAAATAGTATTAGAAAATGTTTGTGTATACAGTAAAGACTAATCAAGAAAACATGGAGAAAATGGGGTGGGGCAAATAAAGCTTCTAACTGAGAAAGAGAAATGTAATCCAACCAAAGTTTCCCTGTCTCTGCCTGTATATATATATATATATATATATATATAAGTGAAATTTTAACTTCTCCACTTTGGAACTCTGGCTTCATTCTTTTGGAGTTGATATCTCCCAGTTGACTATCCTCAAGTTTTGTGCTCAAATCAACTTTGTACTTAATCATATTTTCTGATTTTCATTATTTAAGGTTGACAGGGAAAATATAAACATTGTTCAAGCCACAAAAGTGACCAAACATCTCTGTATCCTGGCTAATATGAGTGACTGCTGCTTCTGTACCAATTACAGCTATAACCTCAGGCTAGTTTTCCTTCTCCTAGGTAAGATTCATTAAGAAACTCAATCACAGAATTACACCCATTTCCTGGCACCTGAGACTACTTCCTTATACCCTTCCCAAATTCACCTAACACAAACCTAAATTTTATCTATTAAGGCTTTTATACCACCCTCTTAACTGAAGTACCCCATGAAACCCATGATGTTCATCCTCCCTCGCTGAAAAAAACAATAAACCCAACTCGTCCAACTACAAGTATGTTTCTAGTGGCCTTTGGCTGGAAGACATCAGGACAACTGCTATTACAGTGTTGACTGTAAGGTCTGAATAAATCAAAACACTTCAATTTTTTTCTTTCAATATAAGCTTCTTTCCATTGTTCTCTCAACACACCTTTTTTGTTTTTGTTTTTGTTTTTGTTTTTTGAGTTGAAGTCTCACTCTTGTCACCCAGGCTGGAATGCAGTGGCACACTCACAGCCACTGCAGCCTCTACCTGCTGGACTTAGGCGATCCTTCCACCTCAGCCTTCCAAGTAGCTGAAACTACAAACACACGCCATCGCGCCTGGCTTATTTTTTGATTTATTGTAGAAATGAGGTCTTGCCAAGTTGCCCAGGCTGGTCTCGAATCCCCGGGCTCAGGCATTCCTCTCGCCTTGGCCTCCCAAAGTGCTGGGATTACAGGTTGAGCCACCGCGCCAGCCTCAACACACCTTTTAAAACTACTTAGTGCATTTAACCTAAACTTTATTAAAATATATTATGAAATTTAATCTATGCAGAAGATATTCAAAAGCTTCCTTGAACTCTGCTGTAGTTTTTGGTTCTTTGTTTACATAGCTGATTGGTGGATGGGTTAGTGATTAAGTAGGGCACATGATGGGGTACCTCTGTATCTTAACAAATTTAAAGCCATAACTACTGTTTTCTCATTTTCAGCAGTAGCTTCTGATTAATAACTCTTTCCTACTGTATTTAATACACAAACCCCCTTTTTCATCACAGTAATCTTTTGAGTGTTATGTGCAAATGCCATTGTCTGTTAATGTAAAATTTTAATTATATCCCCTATCTACTGAAACTTGGAGGAAATTACACGATAAATGTAAACTTTTTAATAAATATGAAAAGGATAAAAGTGAGCAATAAAATGAAATAAATAATAGGAAACACATGAAAAGTAAAAACTAGAAGTCTGGTAAGATTTCTGTAAATGTTTGAATTAGTAATGTATTTGGACTTACAGAACAGGGAGAATTAGGGCTAGTAAGACTTTTTCACTTGACTGGGACTGTAGAACAGAGGACCAGAAAGACTGGTGAAAGAAACTGCTTATTGAGAATCTACCATGTGCCAGACTTCACACTAGATACTTCGTTATAACTTCATTGTTACAATGATACCTTGAAATACATTACAATTCCCATTTTACAGATAAAAAAACAACTTCAGAGAAGTTAAGATCACACACAGCTGATTAAGTGACAGTGGTCAAATCATGGTGACACCTCTTCCTCCCTCCACCCCTAGGTTCATTTCCTAATATAATGTCATCCCTTGAAATTGCATACCTCAGAATCAAGAAACTCATAATCTAATGAGGGAAAATAAATAAGTATGGCAAAATTAACAAAGGGCTAACTAAAAAGACTGAATTCAAGCATAATTTAGTAGTAGAACCATAGTACTCCTGGGAACAGAATCTAGACACCTCTGAACCGTATAGAGAAGTACCTAGGTTAGGAAGGGTTATGTTCTGAAACTAAACTGAAAATATGGAACTAAGGAAATTTCTAAATAAAGTACTTCCTGTGGTAGGTTCTATTGTTTGCTAACTCAACAGCTTTTCTGCCTTCCTTTTCTTTTATTAATTCAAAACAAAGTCTAATAATTCTTGTTACATATTGCCATTATGTAATGATTCACAATACCACTAGGAAGCAGTTCTTCCTACTACCCTATAATTCTGACATTAATTTCTTCATTTAATTTTTTTTACATAGACAGATATACACGCATTTTAAAGTTATCCAAAGTCATACTTATATATTTTCTATATGATGATTTATTTTCTTTATTTAATTAGCTATAAGTTCTTTTTTCCACTTTTTTTTCTTTTTGAGTTGGAGTCTCACTCTGTTGCCCAGGCTGGAGTGCAGTGGCACACTCACGGTCACCCCAGGATTGACCTGCTGGGCTCAGGCAATCCTTCCACCTCAACCTTCCAAGTAGCCAGAACTACAGCTACCACACTGGACTAATTAAAAAAAATTTTATTGTAGAGATGAGGGCTTGCCAAGTTGCCCAGGCTGGTCTCAAACTTGTGGGCTCAGGCAATCCTTTCACCTCGGCCTCCCAAAGTGCTGGAATTACAGGCTTCAGCCACCACGCCCAGCCTCTTTTTCCCACTTTTTAACAGCTGGATTAGAATGCAATTCACATACCATATATTTTATTTATTGAAAGTGTACAATTTAATATTTTCTGTTACATTTAGGGGTTGTGAAACCAGCTTCATAGTCTAATTGTAGACATGTTTTCCCCCTGAAAAAAAAAACACTGTATCTATTAGCAGTCATTCCCCATTTCCCCCAGTCCCTGACCTCAGGTCTAGGCAAACATTAATGTACTTTTTGTCTCAATGAATTTGCCTGCTCTGGACATTTCATATAAATGTAACAATACACTATATGGACCTTTGTGACTGGCTTTCTATATTTATCATAGTTTCAAGGTTCATCCTTATTGTAGCATATATCTGCACTTCATTCCTCTTTATTGCCAGTTAATATTTCATCTTTCCCTTGCCTTTTCCTTGCCAACAGGGCCCTGATTTTGATCAAGTATAAAGTAGGCTTGTGCTACAAAGTAGGTCACATTCCAGAGGGCAAATCTTGATTGATACAAGCTAAGCTTTTTCAAAATTAGGTTGTGACCCATTAGTAAGTCATATAATCAATTTAGTAGATTACAATCAGCATGGATTTTTAATCATGGTAAAAAATGCATAACATAAAAAAGTACCATCTTAATATTTTTTATGTGTACAGTTTGTTAGCATTAACTATGTGCACATTGTTGTGTAGTGGATCTCTAAAACTTTTTATCTTGCATAACTAAAATACTGTAGCTGTTAAATAGTGACTCCACATTTTTCCCTCCCCCCAGGTGCTGGCAATCACCATTCTACCTTCTGTTTCTGAGTCTGACTACTTAGCTCATATAAGTGGAATCATGCAGTATTTGTCTTTTTGCAGCTATTTTATTTCACTTAGCATAATATCCCCAAGATTAATCCACGTTGCTGTATATGAGAGGATTGTCTCTTTTTAAGACAACATTAATTTAATTTAAGACATATTTTAGACATAATTTAAGACAATATTCCATTGAGTGTATATCACATTTTAAAATCCATTTATCCATTGAAGGACATTCAGCCTTTTTCCAACTCTTCACTATTATTAATAACTCTGCAACAAGCATGAGTGTGCAAATATCTCTTTAAGATACTGTTTTCAATTATTTTGGATGTACACCAAGAAGGGAATTTGCTGGATTATGTGGTAATTATCTTCTAATTTTCTGAAGAATCTTCATACTGCTCTCCTAACAGCTACACCATTTTACATTCCTACCAACAGTGCACAAGGTTTCCAAATTCTCCACATCCTCACCACCACTTAACTATTTTGTAGGATGGATATAATGACCACCCTAAGGGTTTGAGATGATAGCTCATTGTGGTTTTGATTTACATTTCCCTGATGATTAATGAAGTTGCACATATTTTCACATGCTTGTTGGCCATTTGTGTATCTTTTTTGGAGGCATATCTATTCAACTCTTTTGCCCATTTTTAAATTTTTTTGTTGTTGTTGAGTTGTAAAAGTTCTTTACATGTTATGGAAATTAACCCCTGCCTTAGTCTGTTTTGTGCTGCTGTAACAGAATATCACAGGCTGGGTTATTTTTAAAGAACAGAAATTTATTTCTCACACAGTTCTAGGGGCTGAGGAGTCTAGGATCAAGGTGCCGGCATCTGGTAAGGACCTACCTGCTGAGTCCTCAAATGGCAGAAATTGGAAGGACAAGAGTGTAAATGAGTGAACCCACTCTCACAAGCCCTTTTTATAGCAGCATAAATACATTCATGTTAATGGAGCTCGCATAACCCAAACACTTCCCAAGAGACCCCCATCTCCCAACACAGTTGGATTGGGAATTTGGTTCCCAACATATGAATTTAGGGGGGCGTATTCAGACCATAGCACCTTTTATCAGTTAATGTGATTTGCAAATATTTCTCTGATTTATAGGTTGCCTTTCACTCTGTTGATTATTTTGCTGAACAGAAGTTTTTAAGCTTGATGCAGTACTATTTGTATATTTTTGGTTGTATATATTGCTGCTTGTGTTCTTGGTGTCATATTCAAAAAATCATTGCCAAATACAGTGTCATGAAGTTCCCCCCTTGTTTTCTTCTAGGAATTTTGTAGTTTCAGGTGTTACACTTAGGTCTGTAATCCATTTTGAATTAATTTTGGTACATAATCTAAGGTAAAAATCCAACTTTTTTCTTTTGCATGTGGATATCCAGTTTTCCCAGTTTCATTTGTTGAAGAGATTATCCTTTTCCCATTTTGTAGTCTTGGCATCCTTGTCAAAGATCATTTGACCATATATGCAAGAGTTTATTTCTAGGCTCTCTATTCTGTTCCACTGCTCTATATATCTGTCTTTATATGCGATTACTATCTTGTTTTGTTTTTATTTTCAAGTTGTGGTCTCACTCTGTGGCCCAGGCTGGAGTGCAGTGGCTTCTCACCACAGCATTGACCATCTGGGCTCAGGTGATCCTTCCATCTCAGCCTCCTGAGTGGTTGGGACTACAAGCACATACCACCATACTTGGCCAATTTTTCTTTTTTTGTAAAGACAAGTTCTTGTTATGTTGCCCAGAATAGTCTTGAACTCCTGGGCTCAAGCAATTCTCCTACCTCTGCCTCCCCAAGTGTTTGGGTTATAGGTGTGAGGTACCACTCCTGGCCTCATCTTGTTTTTATTACTGTATAGCTTTACAATCTGTTTTGAAGTCAGAAATTAACCAACTTACTAAGAATAGCAGATTGTGAAAAATCACAAGGAGTCTGGGTGTTAATTACATGTTGAATCTCTCAAACAACCACTCCTGAAACTGCCCTACCTTCCAAATTTCCTGCTATGTAAGATGAAATAAATTTGTTTTCATATTGTTTAGCCACTTTAAATTAGTCCTGTAACTTTAATTTTATAGTACATGCATCAAGAATAACAATATTTTCTTTGACTTTACATTCCTCACATCGCTTGTACCTATTTGGTCATCTGCAAATTTTGGTGATCTGAATTCAATCATAACGTGATCAACAAGAGTAGGGTGCCAAAGTAGGTAAGGTGTTTTTGGAAGTTTATCACATGTGTTGCAATGTTTTTGATTAAAAATAAAATCAATCTGCTTATTTTTAAGGAAAATAAATCCAGAGTACCAAGATTAGGTTTTGTATAAGCAGAAAGCTAAAATGGAGTCAAAACAAGTAAGGAGCCACCATGTGCTAAGCATCATTAAATAAAATGTCTAAGTCCGGGCTCGGTGGCTCAGCCTGTAATTTCAACACTTTGGGAGGCCAAGGCAAGTGGATTGCCTAAGCCTGCAGGTTCAAGATCAGCCCAGGCAACTTGGCAAGACCTCATCTCTACAATAAATCAAAAAAATTAGCTGGGCACGGTAGCATGCGCCTATAATTCTGGCTACTTGGAAGGCTGAGGTGGAAGAATTGCAGGAGTCCAGCAGGTTGACGCGCGGTGGCCATGAGTGTGCCATTGCACTCCAGCCTGAATGCCGGAGTGAGACTCCAATTCAAATAAAATAAAATAAAATAAAATGCATAAGACAAGGCCAGGTGCATTGGTTCATGCTTATAATCCCAGCACTTTGGAAAGCAGAGGCAAGAGGATTGCCTGAGCCCAGGGGTTTGAGACCAGCCTGGGCAACTTGGTGAGACCTCATATCTACAATTAAAAAAAAAGTTAGCCAGGCATGGTGGTGCATGCCTGTAGTTCCAGCTACTTGGAAGGCTGAGGCAGAAGAATTGCCTGAACCCAGCAGGTCGAGGTTGTGGTGGCCATGAGTGTGCCATTGCACTCCAGCCTCGATGGCAGAGTGTGACTCCAATTCAAAAAAAAAAAAAAAAGCCTAAGACAACAGTCTTTATCCTTCTAAAAGTAATTTTAATCTCTTAAGGAGATTAAAAATGGACTTGATGTTTAACCAGTGTATGCTCAGTGCCTCACTCTATGGCAAGCTTATTCAACTCTTCAGTTTGGTGCTACCGATAACACTGTGAGCTATTGTAGCCAGCGCCAGGAAATGTAGACCATAAATGTTACTGTTAACAAAATGTGACTGTAACTTAAGTTCTATACAGTGCTCTGTCAGTCACATAATCAATGTATAGATACTGGCAACCCTAAACTTATAAAAACGGACTGTGAAACCTAGGTGGTGAGCAGACCTGTTCCAGAAATGTCAGGTGACAGGTTCTGTCTCCCTGAATTTTAATTCAGAAATAAACTTCTTTCTGCCAGTTCCCTGCCTCTCAATTTATTGGTGTCAAAAGATAGCAGCTGAGCTTTTACTCAAACCGTAACAGAAACAGGAAAAAGAGGAAAGGGTGAACACTTATCTGTACTGTTCACTCATTTGATAATTTGTCATTTACTACTTTGCGACATCACTCCTACTATTATTTTAAAAATGTGTCAAATAGCTTTATTATATTCATTTATTTAGTTCAACTAATAATTATTGAGCATCTATGAGTGCCAGGGACAGTTCGAGGGAGTTAACAGAGCCTATTACAAAGTAAAACATTATTCATTGCAACATATTGTTGGTAAGTAGTTATAACATGCAAAAAGTTATATATATTACCAGGCTTATGGTTACATGGGTGCTATATTTTCAAACTTATGACCATTCATTTCTCTCAGCTGAGTGAGCGCAGTTTTCAGGGGGGTAAGGGTTCTTTGAAGTGACTTAAGGAAATGAGGGGATACACTTTCTTTTGCTAATTCTCAGGAATGTGTGTGTGTGGGCCTGCTGGAACATTTTGTCTTTCTTTAAGAGCCCCCCCCCCAAGTCTAATAAAATGAGGCCCCTCCCAGGATAGAGAAAGGGGCCTCCTTACGGTAAGATAAAAGCCTTCCCAGAATAGTGAAAGAGTCCTTCTAACACCATAAGATAGGAACTTTCTCAGCAAGATTCATGTTATAAAGGAATGTAACCCCAATCTGTAGTGCACATGTGTAACTCTGCTACAACCCTGAGCTGTGAAATACCCAATTAGAATGTATGTTACTAATATGTAAGCCTTATCAGGGGGGACAAAGAAGCTAAAAATGTATAAAAGGCAATGTCCCCCTCTGCTTGGGGCTCAGCCTTTGGATGTGAATCCACTAAGTTGGTGTCAGCATGAATAAACACTGCTTCCTGGCAAAGTAGCATTGGTGTCCTGTCTCTCTTATAAAATCCTGCCACCTCTCCATCTCTTATGACATGGGCATTTGGGGTTTTTATCAGGAATTGGTTGCCAGTTCCAATTGCCATAAGGTTGTCTCCTGCATTTTCTAAAGTTCTTATAGTTTGAGGTTTTACATTTAGGTCTTTAATCCATTTAGAGATGATTTTTGTGTATGGTGATAGGTACGGGTCTTGTTTTAATTGTCTGCATGTGGTCAGTCAGTTTTCCCAGGACCATTTACTGAAGTGGGACCTGATCAAACTGAAAAGCTTCTGCAAAGCAAAAGAAGACATCAAGAGAGCAGGGAGACGGACCACAGAATGGGGAAAAAATATTTGCCAACTGTATATCTGAAAAGGCTTAACACCTAGGATCTACAAGGAACTCAAATGTGCCGAAAAGAAAGAAACAAATAGCCCTGTTAAAAAGTGGACAGAGCCGGCTCGGTGGCTCAGCCTGTAATCCCGCGCCTTTGGGAGGCTGAGGTGAGTGGATTGCCTGAGTCCGCGGGTTTGAGACCCACCTGGGCAGGCGAGACCTCATCTCTACAATAAACCAAAAAAATTAGCCAGGCGTGGTAGCGCGCGCCTGTAATTCCGGCTACTCGGAAGGCTGAAGTGGAAGGATCGCCGGAGCCTAGCAGATCGAGGCTGCGGTGGCCAGGAGCGGCCACTGCACTCCAGTCTGGGCAACAGAGTGAGACTCCAACTCAAAAAAAAAAAGTGGATAGGCCGGGCTTGGTGGCTCAGCCTGTAATCCCAACACTTTGGGAGGCTGAGGTGAGAGGATTGCCTTAGTCTGCAGGTTCAAGACCAGCCTGGGCAACTTGGCAAGACTTCATCTCCACAACACATCAAAAAATTAGCTGAGAGTGGTAGCACATGCCTGTAGTTCTGGCTGCTTGGAAGGCTGAGGTGGAAGGATTGCTGGAGCCCAGTGGGTTGACGCTGGGGTGGCCCATGAGTGTGCCCCTGCACTCCAGCCTGGGTGACAGAGTGAAACTCCAACTCAAAAAAAAAAAAAAAAATGTGGGCAAAAGAGGCCAGACTCAGGGGCTCAGCCTGCAATCCCAGCACTTTGGGAGGCTGAAGCAAGTGGATTGCCTGAGCCTGTGGGTTCAAGACCAGCCCAGGTAACTTGGCAAGACCTCTTCTCTACAATAAATAAAAAAAGCATTAGCCGGGCATGGTAGCATGCGCCTGTAGTTCTGGCTAACTGGAAAGCTGAGACAGAAGGATTGCCAGAACCCAGCAGGTTGACGCTGGGGAGGTTGTGAGTGTGCCACTGCACTCCAGCCTGGGCAAAGGAGTGAGACTCCAACTCAAAAAAAAAGTGAGCAAAAGATATGAACAGACACTTCTCAAAAGAAGTCATATAAGCAGCCAACAGACACATGAAAAGATGCTCAGCCTCACTAATCATCAAAGAAATGCAAATCAAAACCGCACTGAGATACTACCTGACTCCAGTCAGGATGGCCATCATCAATAACTCAAAAAACAACAGATGGTGGAGAGGATGTGGGGAAAGGGAACACTTTTACACTGTTGATGGGAGAGTAAACTCTGTGGAAAACAGTGTGGCAATTCCTAAAAGATCTGAAAATTGACCTTTCGTGTGACCAAGCAATCCCCTGTCTGGGAATGTACCAGAGGAATTCACATCATTCTATGAAAACAATATCTGCACATGCATGTTTATTGCAGCATTATTCACAATAGCAGAATCATGGAGCCAATTGTGCTGCCCACCAAAAGTGGACTGGATAAAAAATGTGGTACATATACACAATGGATTACTATGCAGTCCTAAAGAAGGACAAAATTATGAACTTTGTGGCAACTTGGATAGATTTAGTCTATAATACTCAGCCATCTATCACAGAAACAAGAACTGAGTACCACATGTTCTCACTTATAAGCAGACCCTGAACAATTATCATAATACTATAAGAAAGGGATTGGCAGTTGAGGTGCTCACACATAGAAAGGAAAGCCACTTGAAGTTTGTAGTAGGAAACTGTCAGGGGAAGGAGGGAGGGGCACACTTTATCAATAAGTGTACCTGATCTCAAGCCAGACGATATGGGGACCAAAGGGAGGTCCAAACTTTACCTGTGCAATGACAATTTGTATACCTTATCCTGATTGTACCCTACATCTTTAAAACAAAATTAAAAATAAAAATATTTGTTAAACAACAACAACAAAAGAGTTGTGGCATATGGACAGACAATAGTGTGTTTCCATATTACTTTGTCATTTGAATTTATATTTTCTCTACATTACAAGATTTTTTCAATATGTGTATTCATTTGTATTGATTTATTTGCTATTACATGATTAGCAGATGCAAAAGCAGGCAGTTTTGTTTCTTTTTTTTTGAGTTGGAGTCTCACTCTGTCGCCCAGACTGGAGTGCAGTGGCCACTCCCGGCCACCGCAACCTTTACCTGCTGGGCTCCGGCAACCCTTCCGCCTCAGCCTTCCAAGTAACCAGAATTACAGGCATACATTACCATGCCCAGCTGATTTTTTGATTTATTGTAGAGATGAGGTCTCGCTGCCCAGGCGGGTCTCGAACCCACGGGCTCAGGCAATTCACTCCTCAGCCTCCCAAAGGCGCGGGATTACAGGCTGAGCCACCGAGCCCGGCTGATATTCATTTTCAAGAAAATGTTACTTAGCTGGAGTAAAGCTAAAGACTCACCCTTGTTGGAAGTAATGAAAACATTCAAAAGGAGGCCTGAAACCACATTCCCCTGCAAGACTTGTTCCTGAAATATGCTATCCTATGCCAAGCTTCATCCCTGCTGACTTCATTGTATGATGCTCACCTCGATTTTTGAAGTCTCCTACTGATTCCAGCCTTTATTTATTTATTTGGTATGGTGGTGTTATTGCTGCTTTAGCATCTGGTCTACTTTGACTCCTGAATTCCTGCTCTTCTCTACTCTCCTGCCACAGGTTGCTCAGAATAATTGCCTAGAATCTAACCTTGCTGGCTAAACTTCAGGATCCTCTCTCATTAACTACTTGCCACAGTCTGTCTGGGTAAGTTCAGTCAGGCACTCTTAGGACCTGCCCTTTTTCATGGCTCTGATCTCAGGGGATTCAGCACCAGATAAATACTATATGGTGGTACTATGGTTTGAGTGTATGTACCAAATCTCATATTGAAATTTAATTGCTGTGGGATTCTGCCAGGGGAGGGGGGACACACCTCATCAACAAGGGTACCTGCATAGTGAACATTTGTATTCTTAACCCCGAACTGTACCCCACATCTTTAAAATTAAAAATAAAAAAATTTACTTGCCATCATAACAATGTTAAGTGGGTCCTTTAAGAGATGATTAGTTCATGAGGGCAGAGCCCACATGAATGAGTTAATGCCATTATCTCTGGAATGGGTTAGCTCTTGTGGAATTGGGCTCTTGATAAAAGGATACATTCAGCCTCCATTTGCTCTCTCTGTCTCACTTTCTGCCATGGGATGATGCTTGTTAGATGCGGCACCATGTTCTTGGATAATCCAGCCTCGAGAATCATGAACCAAATACAGTAAATTTCTGCTTTTTATAAATTACTCAGTTCCTGGTTTTCTGTTATAGCATCAGAAAATGGAATAAGACAGGTGGGAAGTATGCCATCACCCACCAGCACTGTTTCTTACCACTTGGTTATTCATCTATTTTCCCACACAAATTCCCTCTCTCCATATTTTGTCTCTTTATTTACGGTCTACGAAGACCTGCTAGTTGTGTAAAGAGAAAAATCATTCTGCAGACATAACCTTATACACAATGGAAAATGTAAATGTGTGCAATGTGTGTGAATTAGTGTAAGTATATGTTTGCTGTATGAAAGAGGGGCAGCCACCTGGTCAGAAATCTGGGCTCTCTTAGAAAAGGAAGAAGAGGGGAATGAGCACTATGTAGACAATCAATTAATGTCCATGACAGCAAGTGAATGTGAACAACTTATGAAACAAATCTCATTCACAATAAAAAATACATATGCAGTCATGCATCACATAATGACCTTTTGGTCAACAATGAACCGCATATATGACAGTTTGCCCATAAGATTATAACAGAGCTGAAAAATTCCTATTGCCTGGTGACATTGTAGTTGTTGTAACATGAAAACACAATTCATCGCCTTTCTATGTTTAGAAACATTTAAATACACAAATACCATTGTGTTACAGTTGCTTACACACCTCAGTACAGTCGTATGCTGTATAGATTTGTAGCCTAGGAGGGATAGGCTATTTCCTAGATGTAGAATAGGCTGTGCCATTCAGGTTTGTATAGATGTATACTCTATGATGTTCACAGAGTGACAAAATCATTGAACATCACATTTCTCAGAACATATCGTTGTTGCTAAGTGATGTATGACTGTAATTTCATGTGAGTATATGACCATATATGATGCAAGTTAAATATAATTGCAATCAGCCGTGCTTGGTGGCTCAGCCTGTAATCCCGCGCCTTTGGGAGGCTGAGGTGGGTGGATTGCCTGAGCCCGCGGGTTCGATACCCGCCTGGGTGGCGAGACCTCATCTCTACAATAAATCAAAAAATCAGCCAGGCGTGGTAGCGCATGCCTGTAATTCTGGCTACTTGGAAGGCTGAGGTGGAAGGATCACCGGAGCCCAGCAGGTCGAGCCTGCGGTGACCGGGAGTGGCCACTGCACTCCAGTCTGGGCGACAGAGTGAGACTCCAATTCAAAAAAAAAAAAAAAAAAAAAAAAAAATATATATATATATATATAAAATTGCCATCTTGGGTGTGTAAAGTGATCAGTTGTGAGGTAAACAAATGCAGAATACAAGTTATCTAACTGGCAAGTTTTCAGTCTGTAGCTATAAAATTTCCTCCAAGGCTTAGCCCAGGGGCAGAACAGGGAAAGAAATTAATTCCAGTATGTAGAACTTTAAAATTGTCCTGGAAAGAGTAAATATAACATAAGAGTTGTGGTATAGTCAGTAAAAATTACTCTCAGTGAATAATTACTGCCAAGCACCCAATGGGCATTCAATTAAAATCTTACTGTACTAATTTAATAAGATAATTTTCAACAGTTAGATCTGGACTTTTACATCACTAAGTAAATAGAGAACACAGAAATGAACTCTCTCATTTTCTTTTCCTAACACCTCCAAAATAACTTATATTTTATCTAGTTTATCAATTAGCATTTGTATTTGGCTGGCAGTTACAGAAACTTGAAAGCAGTGGCTAAAACAAATTGAGGGTTTATTTTCTTATGTAGCAGTCCAGAGGTGGGTACTCCAGGACTGGTACAGTTACAGCAGAATCCTTAGGGTATGGCTTTGTTGTCAGCTCTCAGGATGGTTGCTGGGATACCAGCTAATATGTCTTCTGGATCTGCCTACCCTCTGTTAAGTTGCTTTCTCAGAAGTTTTAATCAACAGCTTCTCCTTCATATCTTTGACCAGAAGCATAAGAGAGAGGGAGCTGGGAGGAGGGGGAGGTGGGAGAATAAAGAAAGGGAAATGGATATAAAATATCTATGAACATCTTTCTTCCTGTTTATGTATTATACTGGCTTTCCTCCCAACAGAGGTAACAATTTCATCTACTTACTGGATCCAGAAAAAACAACTCAAGATTTCTTCATCACGTTTGAATGTGGCAGAGGGTACTACAATAAAAACTCCCATTCAGAAAAGGAGGGGGGCCAAAAACCTAAGCGTTAACAGTCATTAAGTCATTCTGAACTAGAATAGTGAAATTTGCTTGCCTTGGCAGTAAATTCCTTGGTTAGCCCTGAAATATTTGAAATGGGAAGGTTTCCCTTGTCCGTTTCCCTGATTTCTTTGATTCTGCTTTCTCATATTTCTTCCTCATCCATTATCCTTTTGGTTACATCTGAACTGAGCTTTGTGGACGATGTCCTTTCTGGAAGCCACATAACTTTGGACAGCTTGTTTCCTGTTGGTGCAGGTTCAATACCCTAGGGATTGCTATGGAGTTTAATAGTCACTTATAGGAAGCTTTGTGACTTTTTTGGCAATATACTCCCTTAAAACTTAGTAGATTTACAGCATATTTATTTCTGGTCAATCCATGTTTGGATATCTTTAGCCAAAGATCTTTCCTAGACCAGTGCTACTTAAAGTTCCAGACTGTGACAAGATGTGGTGTTTGCACAGTATATAAATCGGCACACTATTTCTTTCATTGAGACAAACTTGATATTAAAAAGCCATTGGACATCACTAATTATCAGGGAAATGCAAATTAAAACCACAGTGAGTTACCATCTCATACCTGTTAGGATGGCTATTATCCAACAGACAAGAACGGGAATCCTTGTGTATTGTTGGTGAAAATGTAAACTAGTGCTTCCACTATGGCAAACAGTGTGGAAGTTTTTCAAAATAAAATTAAAAATAAAACTACCATATGATCCAACAATCTCACATCTGGGTATATATCCAAAATAATTGAAAGCCATATCTTGAAGAAAAAATCTGCATTCCCCATGTTCATTGTAGCATTATTCACAAGGACCAAAATATGGAAACAACTTAAATATTTGTTAACAAATGAATAGATAAAGAAATTGTGGTATATATACAAAGTGAAATATTATTCAGCCTTAAAAAAGAAGAGCCTGTCATTTGCCATAACATAAGTGAAGCTGGAGGGCATTATACTAAGTGAAATAAGACAGGAAAATAAAGAAAAATACTGCGTGATCTCACTTATATATGGAATCTTAAAAAAAAAAAATGTTGACCGGGCATGGTGGCTCAAGCCTGTAATCCCAGCACTTTGGGAGGCTGAGGGGAGGGGAATGCCCGAGCCCACAGGTTTGAGAACAGCCTGGGCAACTTGGTGAGACTTCATCTCTACAATAAATAAAAAAAAATAGCTGGGTGTGGTGGCACGTGGCTATGTCTCTGGCTACTTGGAAGACTGAGGTGGAAAGATCACCTGTGCCCAGCGGGTCGACACTGGGGTGGCTGTGAGTGTGCAACTGCACCCCAGCTTGGGTGATGGAGTGAGACTCCAACTCAAAAAAAAAAGTCAAACATACAGAAACAATAAAATTGTTGTCTTCAGGGTCAGAAGAGGAGGAGGGGAAGAAATGGGGAGATGTAAGTCAAAGAATGCAAAGTTGCTGATATGTAGGATGAATAAATCTAGAAAGTTAAGGTATAGCATGAGGACTACAGTATTATATCCTGGAAATTTGCTAACAGAATAGATTTTGGGAGCTTTTCCCACAAACAAAAGGGTAACTATGTGAGATGATGCATATGTTAATTTGCTTGACTATAGTAATCTTTTCACTATATATTATAAGTTTGCCACAACATCATATTGTAGACCTTAAATATATTTGATACAAAATGTCAGCTGAACTAAATAGTATGCTTAGTGTCAAAATTGATTTACATTCTGGTTCAGGCTCCTTACTTCCTCACCTATCAGTACCAAAAATTCATGAACTGACAGCCAATCAGTGGACCACACTTTGAATATCACTGGTCTAGACAAACTTGCTAAGCCTGAGAATTTTGGACTTTTGGCTACTTATCCATGTACTCCATCCATTCTCCTCTTCTCCTTTAACTTAATGGTCATCGCCAGCAGGATGTTTTAAACAAGAAACTCTGTTGGAAAAAAAAAATAACAGAATTTGTCCAGCAAAATATCAATCTTATTTTCTGCTAAGGCTGCAGCTTTGTTCTCACCACTGTCAATGGTTCGCTGTTGGAGCATAAAGCCTTTGGTTTTTCCAACCCCTCAAGGCTCCAAATTATAAGAATTTCAGTAAACTTAAATTTCAGGCCAAAGGCTGAAAGTATTTCTCTTAGTACATTTATATTTCCTTCCAATTCTGTAGTCTGACTTTATCACTTTTTTTATGAAGCTTTTCTAAAAGTCATAAAAAGGAGTCAGCATATGCCAACTTCTGAGATTTCCTACCATTTTTCTTCATGCTATATCCTTGGTGAACAACTGGTTTACACTCCAAGCAATAGCAGGCAAAAGTTTGATCATGTTCGCAAACTTTCCAGACTGTAATGGGTGTGTCTTTCATATTCATTTGCCCATCTTTTCAATTCAACCAATACTACATTTTAGATTCTGTTACTTGCAGCACAATTCTTCTGATACCAATTACTGTCTAGGTAAATATTCTTAGACGTAAACAAAAGAACGCATTTTAGTTAGCTTAAAAATTAAACTTAGCCTAGTGTAATAAGGGGTATTAGATAATCCATTGGGAGAACTGAAGGAACAAACGGTAGAGTAAGTTTCTAGAAACAACTCCTTAAACCTAACTATAGAACTCATTTATTAAGGGAGCTGTTATTGAGAAAGCCTCAGAACTATGCTGCTTCTACCATAATTACAAGACAGCTGCTTCCATGGCTAACCCCAGAAAAATAAAATGCCTTTGCCAGTGTATTTGCCAGTAAGTCTAGTCTCCTTACGTGTGGCTACTACCAAACATTGCTCACTTCTTTCTTCCAGGTCTTACCTGCAGAATATGAACTCGAAGAATGAGAAATATAGATTTTAGCAGGAAGCGTGTTGAGGTAGGTGTTGAGTGAGCCAATCCATAGTATTTGCCATACCTAGTCTTTTCTTTCAGTCCTACCTAAGAGGAAGGGGTATTTGTTTTTATGTATGTATGTATTTAATTTTTAAGTTGTGGGATACAATTCAAGGTTAGGTATACAAATGGCCATTGTGTAGGTAAAGTTTGGGCCTCACTTTGGTTCCCACTTCACCTGGTTTGAGATCAGGTACCCTTATTTATGAGATGTGGCCCCTCTCCCTACCCTGGCAGTTTCCCACTACTGCCAATCTCTTATAGTATTATGATAATTGTTCAGGGTTCACTTATGCATGAGAACATGTGACACTCAGTTCTTTGTTTCTGTGACAGATCACTCAGTATTATAGAATCTAAGTCCATCCAAGTTGCTGCGAAGTTCATAATCTTGTCCCTCCTTATGGCTGCATAATATTCCATCATGCATATGTACCACCTTTTTTTTTTTGAGTTGGAGTCTCATTCTGTCGCCCAGGCTGGAGTGCAGTGACATACTCACAGCCACCCCAACATCAACCTGCTGGGCTCTCGCATCCTTTCGCCTCAGCCTTCCAAGTAGCCTGAACTACAGGCACGTGCTACCATGCCCAGTTTATTTTTGACTTATTGTAGAGACAAGGTCTCGCCAAGTTGCCTGGGCTGGTCTTGAACTCGCAGGCTCAGGCAACTCACTCGCCTCAGCCTCCCAAAGTGCTGGGATTACAGGCTGAGTCACCAAGCCTGGCCACCATATTTTTTTTTTTATACAGTAGAGGAAGGAGTATTTCTACCAATCTTTATCTCACATCTTCTTGAGCTTTTTAATACCTGACTCCATCAACTGTTGCTCAACCTGTTTTCAGTCACTTCTTCATTACCTGCTTTTCCTTAATCCAAAATCTTTCCTCACCTATACCTTCCTATCAAGGTACTTGCTGTCACTTTCTTCATCTCATCAACATCAAATTCATAGAAATGATAATTTAACTATTCAGCCCACAGCAATCTAGACAGGTCTGTGTAGACAAAATTTTCTTGAAAATCTGAATGAAAAGAAAGCCATGATTTTGCCTGACTTAGTCAGAATGTAAACAAAAATAGGAGTTTACATGACTCATTAGGACTATGAGATAACAGCACAGATTTGATGTTTATATTTGTTTAAGAACAAAGTAAGATTGCAATAAACTTTACGCTTAAAATATGCAAAGTGTAATTGAGGCAATATGCAAGGAATCGTTTTTCCTTCTGCCTTGGTCTGCATTCTCTGGTTTTTAAATATATATATTTTTTTGAGTTGGAGTCTCACTCCGTTGTCCAGGCTGGAGTGCAGTGGCACACTCACGGCCACCCTAGTATCTACCTGCTGGACTCCGGTGATCCTTCTGCCTCAGCCTTCCAAGTAGCCGGAACTACAGGTGTATGCTACCATGCCCGGCTAATTTTTTTTTTTTTAAATTTTATTGCGGAGACGAGGTCTCACCAAGTTGCCTAGGCTGTCCTTGAACCTGTGGTCTCAGGCAGTTCTCTCACCTCGGCCTTCCAAAGTGCGGGGATTACAAGGCTTGAGCCACCGCCCAGCCACATTATTTTTTTTAATTTATTTTTTTTCAGGTACCTCAAGTTCTTTTACTTCCTTTCAGAAATAGTTCACAAATGTACAAATATACAAACATGTACACTTTTATACTTTTTAAATACAAAATTAGGCTACTATTTTTATATTACTTCTACTTTTATATTATTTTATACTTAACAATATATTACATAGATCACTTATATCAGCAAAAAGGAAGCTGCCTCTTTGCTTTTAAATGTCCTGAGAATTCTGTTTTATAATGGAATGAAATATGTATATTGCATAATTTGCTTAAGTCATTCATCCTTGATGTATATTCTGTCTGCTTTCAGTTGCTTGTTATTAAAAACAATATTATAATGAAATTCATACATATGTCTCTGCGTATTTAATTTTAAGTGTAGGATACATTCTGAGAAGTGTAATTGGGATAGGAAAGAGTTGAGTCTTTTTTATTTTGAAACATATTGCAAATGCTTTCCAAAGTATTTATCTCATAGTAACCTCTCACCGAGAACCGATCCCTCACAAATGACCAATACTGGGTTCTTTTTAAATCATTTATCTTTATGATAGATGAAAACACCTCTTACTTTTAATTTTTATTTATTGCTGAGAGACATCGAGCATATTTTCACGTCCATGAGTATTTGTAATTATCTTTTAGTTAACTGCTTTCCTATCATCTGTTGACTTTTTTCTTATTGCTCAAAGTGATTACGCATATATGAAATTAGCCCTTTGCGTATGTAGTGTTGCTAATTTTTTTCCCACTCTATTATATTTTGGCTTTATTTATGATGTTTTTGTCATACAATTTTCACATATGTAGTTTCCCTTGTGAGATTCTGGACTTTTCCCACTTAAAGATTATGATGATATTCCCCATATTCTCTTCCAGTATGTTTTGTAGATCCTCAGATGATATTTTTATCTCCAATGAGGCTTACTTTACATTTTTTAAAAAAACGACATCCATTTTAATTGTGCTCTTTATGAGTTTTGAGAGTTTTCACCCACGGAAACACTACCACAACAAAAATACAGAATATTACCATCACTCTCTAAAGAGCCTTTGTGCTCTTTTAAGTCACTTCATTCTTCTTCCCCCATACCAGGCAACTACTGGTCTGCTTTTTGTCACTAAATTTAGTTTGCATTTTCCAGAATTGTATATAAATGGAATCATATAGTGTCTGCTCTTTTGTGTCTTACTTCTTCCCATCAGCAAGACGATTTTGAGATTTATCCAAATTGTTGTATGTATCCATGGTTCATTCCTTTTTATTGTTGAATACTATTCAATTATATCAATACCTAATTTATTTATTCATTCACCTATTGATTGATATTTGGAAAATTTCCATCTTAGAGCTATTCTTAATAGTTCTAATTTTTAATAGCACATGCTGCTATAAGCATGCATGTGCAAATTTTTGTGTGGATGTATGCTTTTATTTCCATCAGGTAGATAACTATGAGTGGAATATACTAAAAAACGTGTAAGTTAACTGTTTAATAGATTGCTAAAATTTCTTTAAACCAGTTGTATGATTTCATATTTTTACTGGTAGTGTATGAAAGTTTTACTAGTCCATTTTAGCTAAATTTTATTTTCCTTTTAAATATTTGACACACTTAGAATTTAATTTGATAAAAACAAAGGGATATCAAACATGACATCACTCCGATAATCTAGGCAGTTTATCCCAATACCATTCATTGAATAACTATTTTCTATACTCCCTTTAAAATGGAACTATTTCTGCATCTGCAGTTTTGCTTATGCCTTTTTATGCACCATCTTCATATTATTTTAATGGTAGATTTATTTATTTTATTTATTTATTTTTAAATCAATATTTTTTATTATGATATTGTGGGGTACAGTTAAGGGTTAGGTATACAAATATGCTTCGTTCAGGCTCCCTTGTTGATAAGAGGTGTCCCCCCATCCCCAGACAGATATTATCAGGCCTACCAGGATAATGTCTCTTTTGTTTAACTCAAAGCAACTGACTAGACTTAGTTGCATATGCAAAATCCCTTTTGCCATCATATCCACAGGGTCCACTCATAATCAAAGGGAAGGTATTTGATCCTCTAAAATTCTGTGCCTTATTCTCTAACAGTGGATAGTGGAAAAAATGTTAATTCTTCTTCACGGTTAATTTTTTTTTTTTTTTTTTAGTTAGAGTCTCACTGTCACCCAGGCTGGAGTGCAGTGGCACACTCACTGCCGCCCCAGTGTTGACCTGCTGGGCTCCAGCGATCCTTCCCCCTCAGCCTTTCAAATAGCCGGAACTACAGGCGCGCACTACCACGCCCGGCTAATTTTTAAAAAATTTATTGTAGATACGAGGTCTTGCCAAGGTGTCTGGGCTGGTCATGAACCTGCCAGATCAGGCAATCCACTCACCTCCCAAAGTGCTGGGATTACAGGCTGAGCCACCATGCCGGGCTGAGAAGTCTTTTTTATTCCATAATTCCAGCTACTACTTTGGTGTGAGGAATCTAGCCATTTCAATAAAAGCATGGCATTTTTTTAAAAATTGGAGTCTCCCTCCTTCGCCCAGGTTGGAGTGCAGTGGCACACTCACGGCCACCCCAGCGTCGATCTGCTGGGCTCCGGCTATTCTTCTGCCTTCCAAGTAGTCAGAACTACAAGCACGCGCTACCACGCCTGGCTAATTTTTGACTTATTGTAGAGAAGAGGTCTCGTCAAGTTGCCCAGACTGGCCTCAAACCCCGCGGATTTAGGCAGTCCACTCGTCTTGGCCTCCCAAAGTGCTGGGATTACAGGCTGAGCCACTGAGCCTGGCCAAAACATGGCATTTATTCGCTTATTTTTGCATGCTGAAAACTGAATTGCCAAATAAATAAATAAAATACAGCCTTTTGAAAATTGGGCTTATTATGCTAAGCTGATGTACTCTCACAGAAGAAAAAGACAAAGCACTTGGGACTAATAGAATAGGCTGACCACTTGGATTTCTAAGATTCTGGACCATTTCCTGACTGACCTCTCTCATAGTGGTACATTATAGTGACATCTGAGTAATACGGACTCACACATACTTGACATATACTAGTAACAATCATAATGTTTTACATAGTGTTAATTATGATTTCATTCAGCTTGAAATGTACAGAACATGTATGTACAAATAAAGCTTAATATCGGATTTTTTTTTTCAAAATTGATTGGGGTAGTAGAAGATAACTAAGATGTTCCCTAGCAACAATAACATTGCCTGATTTATGAACACTAGCATTAGCCAGCAGAATCAGACAAAGCAGCCTTCACAAAATTTAAGCTGGCAGGAGCACCATATTGTTGAACATAACCTTATTAGAACCAAGAAAACAAAAGGCTCATCCAATCATCTCTTGATCCTAGGTGGTTGTTATATGGGGTTTTGTATTGTTTCTTTTCTTCATTAGTACCTTATAACCTAAAAGTAGGGACTTAATTATCTCTTAGACTTTATCAATTTTAAAAGAAGTCTAACAGTGCTTTGAAAAAACATTTATTCAGTCATCAATGCAAACTGTTAGTATGCTTGAGCCTTTACTTTACCATTGCTAGGGGAAAGTCTCTGATGAAATATTGTATTATATTTACAAAGCTTCTTTGCTGTCTTGTGGATAGACATGCTTATGTGTATTGATATCAAATCATGGACATGTCTCTTGAATAAAGTAATAGGTTAGGGGCTGAGGTCACAGAAATAATTAAATCATGATTTCTGCCTTGGAGAAGTTTGCAGTCTAGCAGAGAAGGCAGATATATAACAAATTACCATATAAAACACACAATGCAAACATATACACATTGCTATGGAGAAACAAAGGAAGAAGTGATTATGATGAAACAAAGATAGGTATAATGAGAGTAGAAAAGGGGGCTCACAGGAAGTGATTTTTGAGCAAGGGCAAAGAATTACCACAAAGAGGAGGAAGGAAAGGACATTTCTGCCAGAGGAAACAACATTAGTAAAGTGTATGAATATTATCTTTTATGTTACAAAAAATATACATTGCTTTTCATTGCCATTACAAAAATTACACATTTTTTGGCCCCTTGAAATGAAGTGATGAATTTGTTTTCCCCTTTTCAGCAGTAAGCAAGATGATTTTATACCTTGAATGTGGAATTAAATAAAGCGTAATATGCTTAAATCTCACACCTGGGTTACAAGCCCCTAGACTTCTGAATCAGAACATGTGGAGATGGGAGGTGGGCACTTTTTATAAATTCCTCAGGTGATGCTTAGATATTACTTATTTAGGGACTTTGGCCTAAAGGTGCAGCTAAGATACACTTGTTTCCCAGAACACCATAGTACTGAGAAACAACTAAAATTTAATTGCAAAAGGAAATATGCAGAAAGATTTGCCTATAGATACAACTACAGGTATAAAAAGGGGTAAAAGAAAACATTCAAACTTGTTTTATTTTATTTTTTCTAGTAAGAGCAAGAATTCACAACCACATATTTACTCAAAAATGATTCTTAGACTGTTCAGAGAAAGGCAGGCTCACATAATAGTAGGTTACATCATGTTACAATTTTCGACTGTAGGAGAGAAAAAACTTTTCCTCTACCTTCCTTGGATTCAATAACTAGGGGCACATGAATTAAACTGACAAAGGGCATATTAGCCAGATAAAAGAAGTTTATTTTTACGCACAACTCATATACACATGGAAGTGCTCAGTGATGAGTAACTAACTCAACAGAGTAGTTAGGATTTGCAACTTTTATTCCTAAATTAGTATAGAAAAGGGAGGAGAGAAAGAACTTCTTTAGGAAGAACAACTAAGGTTCTTTAGGAGAGATAAATAGGTTTCTAGGGAAAAAATAGGAGATGATAAAGTTTGTGATAATGTTTAAGCAGGTGTAAGTGGTCTTTCTTTTTTCTTCATGGTCATGAAATTCCCCCGGAAAACAGATTTATGGTAAGTTTAGTCAGTCTCTCTCCTGGCAGTAGAAACTACCCCAAAAGAGGGAATTTATGGAAGTCCTCATTTCTCAGAAGTTTCTGCTTTTTGTCAGATAAGGGAAGCTCCAAGAAGGCTTCTTTCTGTATCCACTGAATCTCAAATGTCTTCAAGCATAAAATAATTTTTGCACCAACTCTAGAGTTCTGAGTGGAAGTCATTTTGGAATGGAGTTTGTTTAGGTACTAAAAGTTAGAGCACTACCAATTACACCTCAATAAAGCTGGGGAAAAAGTCAAAGCAGGTATTTCTGCTCTAAAGATGTTAGGCAAACAGAGCAAGGATGTAGACAAATTGGGCAAGGCACATTGTATACTAATCAGAACTGAAACCAACGTTTTTTTCCTTCCCTCTGTTAAATAGTATTACATCAGGCATGCTTTCTTATCCTTAAACTGGGACCAGGCATTAATATTTAGCTACTCACTTCAGGAAATACTTACTCTTGGAAAATAACCCAACTAAAATAGGTTGATCATGAAGATTCACTTCAAGGTCCTCATCCTTGCTATGCTAGCAAATCTCCAGCTATTATATCATAAATTCTGTCCAATCTATATCAGGTCCCTGCCTTGAAATCTCCCATTTCAGGCTCTAAAACCTGAAAGTACCCTATAAATACCCTTTCTTAATTTTTCCATTTTGATATAGTCCTAAGACTGTCATGGTGGTATTCTCATCAGAGTAAGTCCAATAAACTTAGCATTGCTAGATCAACATGTTGCTCTGGTGTCTGTAAAACTTGTGAAACATTGAGAAAAGAAAATATTGCTAGGTGTCTTATGAAAGGAATGCTTGATATTGTCTAGTGGACCTTTAGGGATTCTCTGCTTTTAATAAAATCTGTACTTTTTACTCTTTTGGGGCTATTTTACAATTGTGCATGTTGTAAAAAAAAAATCTGATAATGCAAATTATTTTTATCCATAGAGATGCAAGTAAATTTTTCTGGTTGAGGATACAATTGAGAAGATGAGATGATTCCAAACATTATATTTTTATTTTCTTGTGGGTATTGATCAGTTTAGCATCTATTAGAAGATGCATTCGATTACCTATATAAATGTCTGTTCTTTGGATTCTCCTTTGAACTGGTTTTAAGACTTTTCTTTCATACTAAGTCATTGTGTGTGTGTGTCTGTGTGTGTGTGTGTGTGTGTGTGTGTGTGTGTGTGTGTGTGTGTGTGTGGTGTTGTTCATTTTTTCGTTTTGAGATAGGTTCTCATTCTGCCACCCAGTGCAGTGGTGCAATCATGACTCATTGTAACCTCACACTCCTGGGCTCAAGCAATCCTCCCGCCTCAGCCTCTCAAGTAGCAGGAGTTATAGGCATGTACCACCACACCTAGCTATTTAAAAAAATTTTTGTAGAGATTGGAATCTCACTATTTTTCCCAGGTTGGTCTCCAATTCCTGGCCTCAAGTGATCCTTGGCCTCCCAAAATGTTGGGATTACAGGAGTTAGACACTGTACTGTACCTGGCCTCGTACCTAGTCTTTGAAATTCAGTGTATTTTATACTTGCAGCACATCTCAGTTCATACTAGCCATGCTTTGTGTACTGAATAGCCACATTTACCTGGTGGCTATCATATTGGACAGCATAGGACTAGCCCTTTCATGTAGGAGCCATAAAGGAACATCTGGTTGACTATTTGACACATTTCCTTTACTCACCTTCTCATTTCTTATTTCAGATAAATCTTTTTAAAAAGATTAGTATTCAAGAATCCAAGTGTGTTTGGGCACAGATATTAACAACATCCGAGCATGAAGCTGAACTACGTAGACCAACAGCAATTTTTATTCCTTTTTTTTCTAAGAAGTAGAGAAAAATCTACATTCAGTAAAAGACATAGTAAGAGATGAGAACCTATCAGTACGTGATGGTTGACTGCACAGATACACTCACCCCATCCTCTCATGATCCTGCCAGCTGAGACTGAGGTCAATGCAAGGATTCTGGACCATAATGCTGGCATCTCAGTAAAGCTGATCAAGATAACTGGCTAAAGAAGATGTTCAAAGGCAACTCCAGTCCCATTACAGTGCCCCTACATTTTCCAGTACTCCAGTACTGATGCCTTTCTATAGCCTATTCCATAGCTAAAAGAAAGATCCCACCTGCTGTGAAGAGGAAGTGGATCATGGAATGCTTTACTGAGGGCTAACATTAAAGCTGGCACATGCTAGCTAGCAAAAATTTCACAGGACAAATTGGAGGAAAAGAACATTCTAGAAATTGGAAACAATATGAACAAAGGTATGTGTAAGCCTGAAAGTAAAGAGGATGGGCTTGAGTTTGAATCATTGCTTTAACACATACAAGCTCTACTGTGATTTTCATCCAATCTACTTATCAATGTGAAAGTTCTGTCTTATTCCTTCTAGTTTCTTGCTCCACTGTTAGGTAGCTCTATCCCCATAGCACATGCCCAGTTAGTTAATTTGTTGGTTATTTTCTATCTCAAGGTAGGACAAGTCCTTATTTCATCTCTTTTCATCACCACCTGTTATTGCACAGGCAAAGTTATCTATTGGGTAGCCATTTGATTTCACTCCTTAAGATACAAAAAAGAGCTAGGTGCAGTTGCTCACGCCTGTAATCCTAGCACTTTGGGAGGTGAGAGGATTGCCTGAACTCAGGGGTTTGAAATCAGCCTGGGCAACTTGGCAAGCCCTCATCTCTACAACAAATAAAAAAAAAATTAGCTGAGTGTGGTGGCATGGACCTGTAGTTCCAGCTACTTGGAAGGCTGAGGCAGAAGGATTGCCTAAGCCCAGTAGGCTGATGCTGTGCTGGCCATGAGCGTGCCACTGCACTACAGCTGGGTGACTGAGTGAGACTCTGAGGAAGGAAGGAAGAAAGGAAGGAAGGAAAGAAGGGAGGGAGGAAAGAAGGAAGGAAGGAAGGAAGGAAGGAAAGAAGGAAGGAAGGAAGACAACTAGATTTGAATTCAGAAGAATTATGTTTATGCTTATCTTTAGTTTTTCTATGTTGCCTTAGGTAATAAATGCAACATTTTTGAACCATTTTGAACCATTTATATAATACTTATAACAAAGTCTTCCTCACACTTTGGTTAGCATGAAATACAATATGTAAGTGAGAATGCTTAGGAATGAGAAGATTCTCAATCAATTATTTTGTCCTCATTTATTAAAAAAAGTTTGAGTGAGAGAAATGAGCAATATTCAGAAGGCAGGTCCTAATAGATCTTAGACCTTTCTGAGATTGAGAAAATTTAAGGATTAAAAGTGTTTTTCAGTCAGGTAGCTTTTCTTCACTATAGCAAGATCAATTTTTTATCATCTGGAATTATTTCTTATTTACATTTACAGTTAGAACTTCAGCGCATAATTGTAAATAATAACAAATTAAAATCTATTACATGCATCTATACAACTCTAGGGAACTTATTCAGGGTTATGCTAGACAACTAACACATATAGCTTAGGAAACCCTAAATATGAGAAACAAAAGTACATAAAATGTAAGTGCTTACTATGCAAAAAACAGGGCCCACCACATAGTGACTATTTCAATAAATATTAGCCAAGGTAAACATCATTATCTTTTTTATTCTACAGATGAGGATATAAAAAGTCATGTTATGTAATGTTAAGCAACACAGCTGTTGAATTGTTAAGGTAGAATTTGAATTCTGGTCTGAACTCTGAAGATTATTTTTTTCTATGTGACACTGCTTATCTGTCAAATCACAAGTAAGATTTCTCTAGTGATTGGGAAGTTAGACTAGATGACGTCCCTTCCAATTATGAGATCTTATGAGAACTTTTGATGTAAAGAATCATTCATATCTGTCAGTGGTGATTTTCATAGTTATAAACATCTAGAGGCAATTTTTTGTCTTATTGCCTTTAAACAATACCCAATACAATGACTGTATAAGTGGAATTATAGCTGTCATAATGGTAATATGCCAAACATTGAGTTAAAGCCAACAAAAGCAGAGATAAATGATAATGACAATTTTTGGAGTTTTTATCATTGCTTATGTGATAATCTTTACAAATTTTGTTTATACTTAGTATAGTCAGAATGCAAATCTGTATTTATAATTTGTATGTTCCAAATAAATGTAACATACTTTCATTTTAATAAAGAACTCATACTTCATGTCTAAGTGAATGAGATGAATGGATTATGGCATGAAGATCACTTCATTTCAAGCAACTAACTAATTTTTACAAATCACCACACAAATAATTAAGCAATTTTCATCAGTATGAATGAAATAACCATACTGATATCTAGTTAAGTTATAACATGTAAGCTTTACCAATAGTCTAGGGGCTATAGATTATATTGCTACACAAATCATATTATGAGTAATAAATCCTTTTCATACAGACAACAAACTAAATGAGAGGGAATAAGAATGCATTATTCTTTATGAAATAAAGTTCATTTAATTTCACTCATTAGCAGAACACACATTTTTAAAAACCTCCAAATTTAGTGATGCAGAATCAGGCTATAAAGTCAAATGAGCTATTTCATATATCCAATGCTTTTACTTGCTTGCGATGTAGTTTTTCTTTCCCTTAACTTCCATCCTTTTTATGCACTGATTGGTGCATGCTTTCTTTGACAAAGGTATTGAGAAATGTCTAATAATTGGTGTTCTACAAGATATAAGATTTCTGTTGGGAATTGCTTCTTTACAGATGAAGGATATTTTTCCCATTGAGGGATTTATACCATAATTAGAAAAATGATGGTCTAAACCCTAGTGGAAAGATCATACTTTAATTGGTATTCATTTGTTTCAGACAAGCCCATGGAGAAAACCAGGAACTGCTTTTTATTGAAGTTAACAGTAAAATCAACTAAATCACATTCTCACTTAAATATCTGAAGTAACTGGACCATTTAATCTTTTTTTTCTTTAAAGAGCTAGTATCTGACATTAACTGAACAATCTTTCAGAACAAAAAAATTTAAAATCCTTCATATAAAAACATAGGCTCTGGTAAACTTGAAAAGGCAGTAGAATATTTCAAGTACTCTTTTAAGATATTTTTCATACATTTTACAAATATCTCAAGCTGAAATAGTTTATTTCGTATTTTGAGGGTTTCTTTATAGAAATATTTGGCAATGTCAGATGAGCCAGAAGAAAAGCCTGCTAATGGCAATCAAACTATACATGAACTCACTTATAATACAAAAATAAAAGTGTTTGCTACTTAACCATTTCCTAGCTCTCCATGATAGGATAAAACCATATTTCAAATTAATTCAGATGATATTTACTGAGTACAATTTGCATGATGACCTAGAACTTTAGGACAGTCAAGGTAACATTTAGTCTACTTGTCCTCATAAACCACCCACATGTCCTATAAAACCCACAGTTTTATTATCCAAACTATAGTTGACCGTTGAACAACAAGGATTTGCACTGCATAGGTCAACTTATACATAGATTTTTTTTTTCAATGAAAGTTACACCAAGAGTGACTGCCTTTCCTGTCTCCCCTTCCAACTCCTCCACCTCTGCCACCCCTGAAACGGCAAGACCAACCCCTTCTCTTTCCCCTCCTCCTCAGCCTACTCATGTGAAGAGAATGAGGATGAAGACTTTTTTTTTTTTTGAGTCGGAGTCTCACTCCGTCACCCAGGCTGGAGTGCAGTGGCACGATCATGACCACCCCAACGTTGACCTGCTGGGCTCCGGTGATCCTTCCACCTCAGCCTTCCAAGAAGCCGGAACCGCAGGCGCGCGCTACCACACCTGGCTAATTTTTTGATTTATTGAAGAGATGAGGTCTCGCCAAGTTGCCTGGGTTAGTCTTGAACCCACGGGCTCGAGGCTGCAGTGGCCGGGAGTGGCCACTGCACTCCAGTCTGGGTGACAGAGTGAGACTCTAACTCAAAAAAAAAAAAATTGAAATAGATTATTTCATAAACACAGTTTTCAACAACTTTGCCTCTGCCAATATTTATTGACCAAACGTCTTAATTTTTAGTACAAATAGGTACTAATAAAATACAAATTATTTATCCTGGGTCTAATGACATTCTGCTATAGTTTGCATATTTAACCTTCCAAATCTCATGTTGAAATTTGATTCCCAGTGTTGAAGGTGGGGCCTAATGGGAAGTTTTGGAGCCATGGGGGAGGATTCCTCATGAATAGCTTAGTGTCATCCTAGCAGTAATGAGTGAGTTCTCAGCTCCATGACAGCTAGTTAAAAGGAGCGTGATACCCCTCCCCACCACACACACATTCTCTCTTTCACCACGTGATCTCTGAACTCATTGGCTCCTCTTCACCTTTCACCATGAGTGGAAGCAGCCTGTGGACCTCACCAGAAGTAGATGCTGGTGGTATACTTCTTATTCTCCTTCTCCTTTTTCTCCTCGTCCTCCTCCTCCTCTTCCTCTTCCACCTTCTTCTTCTTTTGGTAGAGATGAGATCTTGCTATGCTGCACAAGCTGGTAGTAAACTCCTGATTTCATGTGATCCTCCTGCCTTGGCCTCCCACAGCACTGGGTTTACAGGCATGAGCCATCACAGTGGCTCGTACATGGCCATGGCACCATGCTTCTTGTACAGTCTGTGGAACTATGAGTCAAATAAATCTCTTTTCTTTATAAATTACCCAGTCTCAAGTATTCTTTCATAGGTAACTGACACATAATATTCATAACAGAAATGGAGAAACTATGGCATATTATAGATAAGGAATGGGACCTTGAAGATAATAAATTCAGCTAAAGATTTTGTAATATTTTGCAATATTTTCTCAGCCACTCACCCCTGCCATCCCTCCTAAGCAATCCCGACCTCCATTCTTCTCTGAACTTCACATCCACATTTTCATTTCAATTCAATTCATTTTAACACAGATGTATTAGTACATAGTGCAAAGCACTATGCTAAGTGTTATGGCAGATACAAAGATGAATGAGATGTTCTCACTAAGTTTAAATCTAGTAGGGAAAAAGGCCAGTTGTGGTGGCTCATGATGTAATCCCAATATGTTGGGAGGCCAAGGCAGGCAGATTACTTGAGCCCAGGAGTTCCAGATCAGCCTGGGCAACATAGCAAACAAAACAAAACAAAACACAAAAGTCGGGCGTGGTGGCACACACCCAGTAGTCCCAGCTACTTGAGATGCTGAGGTGGAATGATCGCCTGATTGTTGTGATCATGCCATTGGACTCCAGCCTGAACGACAGAGTGAGATCACGACTCAAAATAGAGTTACAAATAAATATGTGAACCCAAAGAGAGAGAGAGTATTTCTACTGGGGCAGAATCAGAGCAGTATTAGAAAAATGGTCTGAAACTTAAAAATCATGCAAAAAGCTGGTCACAGTGGCTCAAGCCTGCAATCCTAGCACTTGGGGAGGCTGAGGCGAGGGGACTGCCTGAGCCAAGGGGTTTGAGACCAGCCTGGGTAACTTGGTGAGACCTCGTCTCTACAATATATCAAAAAAATTAGCGGGGTATGGTAGCACGTGCCTGTAGTTCCAGCTACTTGGAAGGCTGAGGCAAAAGGATTGCTGGAGCCCAGCCGGTCGACACTGGAGTGGCCATTAGCGTGCTACTGCACTCCAGCCTGGGCGACAGAGTGACTCTGACTCAAAAAAAATAATAATAATAATAACAACGCAAAAGAGTTAGGAGGGCATTTTTTTTTCTTTTTTGTTTTTCTTTTTTACCTTAATTTAATTTTAAAGTTGTGGGGTACAAGTCAGGATTGCTTACCTAAGTGGTTTAGGTACAGATGAAGTTCGGGGTCTCCCATTGGACTTCACTTTGCCTGGATTAGGATCAGGCAGCCTTATTGATATTATGTGCCCCCCCCCCGGCAGTGTCTCGCTACTGCCAATCCTTTTTTTTGTAGTATTATGATAGGTGTTCAGGGTCCACTTATGAGTGAACATGTGGTACTCGGTTCTTTGTTTCTATGAAAGATCACTGAGTATGATAGACTCCAAATTCAACCAAGTTGCTGTGAAGTTCATAAGAAGGTGAAGGCAACTCAAGGATTCACTATAGGACAATGGTCAGAAAACTTTTTCTGTAAAGCTCTGGATAAATATTTTTGGCTTTGTGGGCCATATGGTCTCTGTCACAAGTACTCAACTCTGCTGTTGTAGCATGAAAATGGCCATACACCACACGTAAACAAGTAAGAGTAGCCAGATGGACTCACAGGCTGTAATTTGCTGATTCTTGGGCTAGGGGACTCAGCTTCATAATTCATTCAACTCACTGTTACTATCTTTGTAAGTTTCCAGATATGGTGAAGTTGCATGTTAACATGTAGATTTTTTCTAGTCTAAAGGCAAATAATTTCTGTGTAGACGGATAACTTCAAAGTTTTATGACCTTTTGGAAATTACCCAGTTTGAATTTAATCCAGCAGTTTTATCTTCCTGTCAATACTCTATGTTGTAAAATGCTGCTTGACCCAGTCATGACATCTTAATAGTTTCCTCGCTAATTAATAAGTTAAATAAAATCTTTGACATTTGTTCATTTTATATTTGCCCTAATGTCTGATTTAGCTTGGTTTGAAACTATACTTCCACAGTTTTGGAAGGTAAACAGAGATGTCCCAATTGACTCACCTGATGGAAACAAGTAACAGAGAAATGTACTCATAGTCTGTTTAAGCCCAAGCATATGTTTTTTCCCCTGGCTGTCAGAGTGTCATTTACTGAATCTAAAAAGAAGTAATAAAATGGGTTAAAACTTTGCCAAAGTCTGACTCAGTCTTTACGAATTTGTCGTCAGGAAAAAAAGCTTGTGAAATTTTCCTGCCAATATATTATGCAAAGCTAGAATTTGGTTCTCCCTCTATTAAAATGATAAATTGGTAGACAAATAAATCAGTGGGCTAGAATCCAGAATCCAGAAATAGATCTCCAAGAGTATGTGCAATTAATTTTTGACAAAGAAGCAAAAATAATTCAATGGAGGAAAATAAACTTTTCAATAAATGGGGTTGAACAAATTGAATATTCATCAGCAAAAAGTAAACCATGACCTAAAGTTCACACCTTATATTAAAATTAACTCAGAATGAATAATGAAAATAAATGTAAAGTGTAAAACTACAAAACTTCTAAAAAAGAATGTAGGGAAAAATCTTTGGAACTTGAATAAAACTAGGTAAAGTTCCTAGAATTGACAACAAATAGCATGATTGATTTTAAAAACTGATAAATTAGACCTCAACAAAATTAATTTTCTTGCCTGCAAAAGATTCTGTTAAAAGAATGAAAAGACAAATTCCTGTCTGGAAGAAAATATTTGGAATTCCATATCCAACAAAAACCTTGTATAAAGAACATTTAAATCTTAATATCAAAACACACAATTCAATTAAGAAATGGATAAACAACATGAACAGACATTACATCAAAGAAGATGGGCAGATAGCAAATAAACATGTGAGAAGATGTTTAACATCATTAGCCATTAGAGAAATGCAAGTTAAAACTACAATGAGCGATCACTTCACACCTATCAAAATGGCTAAAATGAAAAATAGTGAAAACACAAAATGCTGGTGGGGATGTGAAGAAATTTGAGTATTCATACATTCTGGTGGGAATGCAAAATGGTATGGCCACTCTGGAAAATAATTTGACAATCCTTTCAAATCTAAAAATGGACTTACCATTTGATCCAGCAATTGTACCCTTGGTATTTATCCCAAAGAAATGAAAAGTTATTTTCATACAGGAACTCACACATGAATATTTCTTGCAGTTTTATTCATAATCGTCATGAACTGGAACCTACCCAAATGACCTTTGGTGGGTGGATAGTTAAATAAACTACTTAGCAACAACAAAGAAAATAAATTATCAATACATGTAACTTGGATGGCTCTCAATGGCATTATGCAGAGTGAAAAAAACCAATCTTAAAAGCTCACATACCACATGATTTTATTTTTGTAGCATTCATTAAATAGTATAACTACAGAGATGAACAAGAGATTCATGATTTACTGGGATTAGGGATGAAGGGGAGAATATTGGTGTGACTATATATGAGTAACTTGAAGGAATCTTGTGAAGGCACAGTTGAGTGTGTGACTTGTGGTAGTGGTTATGCAAGGCTACCCATGTGATAAAACTGCTTAAAGCTACAAATACACATACAAATAAGTGCTTGTATAACTGTTGAAATTTGTTTGTTTTTTGTTTTAGTTGGAGTCTTACTCTGTCACCCAGACTGGAGTGCAGTGGCCGCTCCCGGCCACCGCAGCCTCCACCTGCTGGGCTCCGGCGATCCTTCCGCCTCAGCCTTCCAAGTAGTTGGAACTACAGGCACGCACTACCACGTCTGGCTCATTTGATTTATTGTAGAGATGAGGTCTTGCCAAGTTGCCCAGGCGGGTCTTGAACCCGCGGGCTCAGGCAATCCACTCACCTCAGCCTCCCAAAGTCTTGGGATTACAGACTGAGCCACCGAGCACGGCTGAAATTTGAATAAGCTTTATAAACTGAACCAATATCAATTTTTTGTTTTGATATTATTTCAATATCAAATAAACTGGAACAAATATGGTGACAATTATTTGTTTTGATATTGTTAAGTTGTTAACACCGGGAAAGACTAGGTGAAGAGTACACAGAACTTTTCTGTATATTTCTTTGCAACCCTCTGTGAATCTATAATTATTTGAAAGTAAAAAATAAATTTAATGAGAAATTGATCTCTAATATTTTCTCAAGGGGTAATAAGAGGATATATTACCTTCTGTATAATCTACCTGATAGCAGAGATTTTATAAATCACAAGAATAATTTAATCTTCATATTATTGATTTTATCATGCCCTTGATTCAACATATATATAAATAAAATTTATTATATTATTAATATGATATTAATATAATTTATTGCATTATAATTTATAATGTAGTTAATATAAATCTATATATATATATACTCAAAGATGGAAACAAAGAATATAGGTGAAAGAACTAAGTTTTCTTATAACCATGTTTACTTACTCTATGGTTATTTTGAAACTTTTTATTGTCATTTTGATTAAGTTGATAACCAATTGCCATTTTAAAGGTACCTATGATTCTGTTTTACTCTCTTCTGACCAGTTGTTTTGACTTTGTCTTCCCAATAAAGGATTTCAATTTAGAAAAATAAAATAAAATAAACATTTCAGGATAGCTTCTTTATATTTCATAATTAACTCAACACTATTGTAAGGCTGAATGGGAAGAATTGTCAATTCTGAAAAGATACTCAGTCATTCCTAGGTTAAATTTGCATAAATAGCATAGCATTAATGTAAATATTTCAAAAATTATACAACTTATGAAAAAGTATTAGAGACATAAAAATACCTTCAGTGTTAAATATGTTCTTAAAGTCAGGGGAGGCTGGGTGCAGTGGCTCATGCCTACAATACCAGCACTTTGGGAGGCTGAGGTGAGAGGAAAAAAACTAGCCGGGTGTGGTGGCACGTGCCTGTAGTTTCAGCAACTTGAAAGTCTGAGGCAGAAGGATCACCTGAGCCCAGCAGGTCGAGGTTGTGGTGGCCGTGAGCTTGCCACTGCACTCAAGCCTGGGCGACAGAGTGAGACTCTAACTCAAAAAAAGGGGGAAAAAAAAAAGCTAGGGGAGAAACATTGATTAGAAAATAGTTCTATACTGTGAAACAATAGAGAATTTTCCTCTCTTCCATTCTAATATTGGTAACTGTCATACATTAACCGTGCCCTCTCAGTCTCATTATCAAGATTTCTGATTCTTGGTGTATGCCGAAAGTCTCTGCTACAAGGTATTGGCTGGAATTTGATTCCACAATAGGGGAGAAAATTCCAGAGGCTGTGGATAAGACTATATTAGGTACTCTGAAATATTAATATTTTAAGAATAGACACTTGATTACAGGCTTCTAAGCTGATATTGCTTAAACAGGTTTAAAATTAAATGAATGGAATAAGAGTTTCCAGGGTTACAATAGTCCAGAAATAGATGTGTTTCATGAAAGGCAGACTATTCATTCAAGATGCTATGGACACACACAAAATAAGAATAAATTGCGTAGACACCAATGAACTTGTGAGGGCACAGGTAGTAAACCTTAGTGGGGAGGGTCACTGCAGAGTCCCCACTAGGGCAATGCCCAGCAGAGCTGTGGGTGCAGGGTCACCCCTGAGATTTCAGATTGGTAGAGCCACACAATTCCCTATGCATTGCCTTAATAGAGGCTCTTTTTGGTGGCCTCACCCTTGGGGTGGCCCTCTGCCTGGGCTCTGTGTCTGATGCACCAGGTAGCTCCATCCTGTGAAATCTTGGTGGAGGCAGCCACATCCCCACAGCTTGTGCTCTCTGCCAGTCAGGGGAGACGGCACCACACTGCCAAGGCTTACCTCCAGAGAGTTGGCCCCTGGAACTTAACCACACCTAGATCAACTGGAGCCACATCTGGGATAACTGAGGAGTGTTGTGCCAGAATGCAGGGAGCAGAGACTTCAAGGTAATGTCAGGCAGTGAGTGCCAAAGTCCTGCAAGTACCTGAGGCCCCCCTTTTTTGACATTGTTCTGTCCCCCAGACTTTGATACTCTGGGCCTGTGATGGGAGTGGCAGTCCTGATGATCTCCAAAAAGACTTTGGGGTCATTTTTCCATTTTCTTAATGAATAGCACCTGGTTTCCACTGATACATAATAATCTCTTTAACAAAGAGTGACTTGGCCACACCCTTGGTGTTCTCTCCCAAATAAGATTTTCTTTCTTTACAGCATGATCATGCTGATAATTTTCCAAATTGTTGAGCTCTTTTTCCCTTTTGATTATAAACTCCATCTTTAGCTGGTTTCTCTTTTCTCACATTTTACTATAAGCAAAGAAGCCATGCTGTTCCCTCAAAACTTTAGATATTTCTTCGAAGCCAAATATCATATTTCATTGCTCACAAGCTTCTCCTTCCACAAAACACTAGATCATGAACATAGTTCAGCCAGAATGTTTGCTGCTTCATGACAAGGATTGTTCTTCCTTCATTTCTCAATAGTATGTTGCTTATTTCCTTCTGAGACCTATTAGTATGGATTTCACCTTCACCATCCATATTTCTACCCACAATCTATTCATGACCTTTTAGATAATCTTTAATAAAATTGACACTTTTTCTACATCTCTCCTTTTCTACTGAGTCCTCACCTGAATTGTCCTTAATGCTCAGTTCATGGCATTGTAGGCTTTTTTTTTTTAAAGCAGGATGTATTGAGAGGACAGAAAAGACTCCCACAGTGGGAGAGGATCCGAGGGGGTTGCCTAGCTTTGTTTTTTGTTTTTAATGGGATCTTTCTCTGTCACCCAGGCTGGAGGTTAGTAGCATGATCATAACTCACTGAAGCCTCAAAGACCTGGGCTCAAGCAATCCTTCCACCTTAGCCTCCCAAGTAACTGGGATTATAGGTGCAAGTAACTGCACCTAGCAATGTAGTCTATTTCTAGCATGCACTACCACATTCTTCTAGCCCCTACTAATTATTTAGATCTAAAGCTGCTTTTATATTTTTCATATTTTTAGGTACGACAGCATTCCACTTCTCAGCACCAATTCCTGTCTTAGTCTGTTTGATCTGCTATAACAAAATATCTTAGACCGGATACTTTATAAACAGTAGAGCTGGGCACGGTGGCTTATACCTATAATCTCAGCACTTTGGGAGGCCAAGGTGGGAGAATCATTTGAGCCCAGTGTTCAAAACTATCCTGGGCAAAATAGTGAGACCTCATCTCTACAAAAAGTAAAAGAATTATCTGGGCATCATGGCACATGCCTGTAGTCCCAGTTACTCAGGAGACTGAGACAGAAGGATTACCTGAGCCCAGGAGGTCAAGGCTGCAGTGAGTCATGGTCGTGCCACTGCACTCTAGCCTGGGTGACAGGGTGACACTCCAACTCAAAACAAAAACAAAAAAAGAAATTTATGACTCACATTTCTGGAGACTAGGATATCTAAGATTAAGGTACCAGCAGATTTGGTGTCTGGTGAGGGTTTACTCCTCGTTGATGGCACCTTCTACTTGTCCTCACTTGGTGAAAGGGGCAAGGAAGCTCTCTTGGGACTATTTTATAAGGACACTAATCCCATCCATTAGGGTGCAGCCCTTATGAAATTATCACTTCTCAAATGCTCCACCTCCTAATTCCATCACCTTGGGGGTTAGTTTTCAACAGTTGGATTTTAGGGAGAACGCATACATTCTGACCATAACAATGGACAACTTTATCTCATTCCTGATCTTAGAGAAAAAGCTTTCAACTTTTCACCACTGAATATGATGTTAGCTGTGGGCTTGTGATATAAGACCTTTACTGTGTTGAGGTACTTTCCTTCTGTACCTAATTTGTTGAGAGTTTTGTCATAAAAGGAAGTTATATATTGTCAAATGCCTTTTCTGTATCTATTGAGAGGGTCATAAGGTTTTTGTCCCTCATTCTGTTAATGTGGTGCATCAAGTTAATTGATTTGCATATATTAAAATATCCTTGCATCCCAGGGACAAATCCTACTCAATCATGGTGAAAGGCCTTTATAATATGTTGTTAAATTCAGTTTGCTACGATTTTGTTGAGAACTTTTGAATTTATGTTCATCGATGCTTGTAAGTTTCCTTTCTTGTATTATCCTTGTTTGGCTTTGGTGTCAGGGTAATACTGGCCTTGTAAAATGAGTTTGGAAATATTTCTTCTTCAATTTTTTGGAAGAGTTTATGAAAGATAAGTATTAGTTCTTTAAATGTTTGGTATATTGCAGCAATAAAGTCACCAGATACAGGACTTTCCTTTGATGGGAGGTTTTTATTAGTAATTCAATCTCCTGACTCATTATCGGTCTGTTTAGATTTTCTATTTCTCCATGATTTATTTTTGGTTTATTGTATTATCTAGAAATCTATCCATTTCTTCTAGGTTACGCAATTTGCTGGTGTATAATTGCTCATAGTAGTCTCTTACGATCCTTCTAATTTCCGTGGTATCAGTTGTAATGTCTCTCTTTCATGTCTGATTTTATTTTTTTAAAAACTTTTAGTTTCATTGATCTTTTCTTTTTATTATAATTTTTTATTGTGTTGTTTTTCTAGTCCATATTTCATTTATTTCTGCTCTGATCTTCATTGTTTTCTTTTTTAAATATATATTTTTTATTGTAAAGATGCGGGGTACAATCAGGGTTAGATATACAAACATTGATTATGCAGGTACCCTTGTTGATGAGGTATGTCCCTCCCTCCCCAAGCAGTTTCCCTCAACTGCCAATCCCACTCCCCTCCCCTGACAGTTTCCCAATACTGCTAATCCCTTTCTTATAGTATTATAATTGTTCAAGGTCCGCTTATGAGTTTGTCTTTCTTCATGGCTGCATAATATTCCATTGTGTATATGCACTACATTTTTTTTATACAGTCCAGCTTCGATGGGCAACATGGTTGGTTCCATGTCTTTGCTATTGTGAATAGAGCTGCAACAAACAT
>JAPVLO010001123.1:0-179553 GCA_027257055.1 Cephalopachus bancanus | reverse complement strand
AAGTCACATCTTTTTTCTGGGTTCCTCTCAAAACTAGCATCTTTGGGGTCAGAGTACCTCCCTCAAATGAGGAATATGCTGCCTCCAAAATCCAAAGAGGCCCACTAGGTATTGCATCTCATTTGTATTGTGGAGAGGCCAGATGCAACAACTTATCCTTCACCTTAGAATGAATATCTTGGCATGCTTCACATTATTAAACTCCTAGAGAGTTCACTGAGGTGGAAGACCCTGAAGTTGTGTTGGATTTATTTCGTGCCTCATGACATGCAAATGTCTTAGCAATATGTCTACAGTGGTTGCTACTATATCACTATGTCCAATTAGCATAATACCATCAATGTGATGGACCAGTATGATATCTTGTGAATGGGAAGGATGGACAGGGTCCCTGTAGACTGATATGGGAGTTGATATACCTATGAGATAGGACAATGAAAGTGTATTGCTGGTCTGGTCAGTGGAAATCAAATTGCTTCTGATAGGCTTTACTAAAAAGTATCAAGAGAAAAGCATCTGCCAGATCAATAGTTACATACCAGGTGCCAGGGTGATGGTGATTTCCTCAAACAACAAAACCACATGTAGAAGAGCATCTACAACACCCATTTAAGTTTGAGGTAACCCATCGTCATTCTCTAAGATCTGTTCATCTCCTGCACAGGCCACATACGTGAATTGGATGGAGATGTGGTGAGAATCACCACCCTACATTTTTCCAGTCCTTTACGGTGGCACTAACTGCACAATCCCTCAAGAACATGGTTTGGGTTTTGGTCTACTATTTTTCCAGGTAGAGGCTTCCACTTGGCCTTTACTGCCACAATAGCTCTCACTCCACAGGTCTTCTTCTTCATTTATTCTTCTTCCTCCCCCTTCTTCTCTTGCTCTGTTGCCCAGGCTCAATTGCAGTGGCACAATCCTGGTTCACCCCAGCCTCAACCACCTGGTTGCAGGTGATCGTTCTACCTCAGCCTCCCAAGTAGCTAGGACAACAGGTGTGCACTACCATGCTGGATAATTTTTAAAATTTTTTATAAACACAAGATGTTGCTATGTTACCTAGGCTGGTCTGGAACTCCTAGGCTCAAGCAATCTTCCCACCTCAGCCTCCCAAAGTGCTGGGATCACAGGGCCTTCTTTCTTTGCCCTTATATGGGGAAACGGGTCAATGCCATATCCTCACATGGTGGAAGGTAGAAGAGCTAAAAGGCAAAACGATCTCTGAACCCTCATGACTTAATCACTCCTCACAAGATCCACCTCTTAATACCACTACCATGGGGATTAAGTTTCAACGTACATTTTGGAGAATACTCCACTTTAAACCATAGCATCGCCTGATCTCCATAAGCCTCGGCTCTAAGTGGTAGACGGTAGTAACATTTCAGACTCCTAGAATTGGTGTCGATTCAGAGCCAGTGTCCAGTAATGCTCCAAAAGCCTAGTTCTTTGCCTTTTCTAAATGCACAGTCACCCTGGCAAATGGCTATAAATCCCTTTGATGAAGGCTGAGAGAAAGATTAGCAGCAGACGTTTCTGATAGTGTAGTATGGTTCTTTCTCAAGGAATGAATTTTGAGTATATAAACTAGCTCAAGTCTGGGAATGGAGGGAATGTTACTCTCTATTTCAGGAATTCAGATTAGACTTACAATCACTCGACATAGAACTCTTGTACTTATACAGATCAAGTAAGAATTTAGTAGACTGCTTAGCTATTTCTTCTCTGGGGCACCATGATCAAGTAGCCAATGCAAATGGTCTCTGTGAGTTAGAGGATGACAACTCCTCCTCCTAATCCTCCTTTCCCTTGTCCTTCGTCCTTCCCCTTCCCTTTCTCCTACACCTTTCCCTTCTCCTCCTCCTCCTCCTTTGACAGGACTTGCTCTGTTGTTCAGGCTGAAGTGCAGTGGTAGGATCACAGGGCACTACAGTCTCAAAGTCCTGAGCTATAGTAAGCTGCCTCAGCCTCGGGAATAGTTAGGACCACAGTATATGGCACCATGTCTGGTTAAACTATGTTCTTTTGCAGTGATGGGGTCTTGTTTTGTTGCCCAGGTTAGTCTTGAACTCAAGGCCTGAAGCGATCCTCCCTCCTCAGCCTCCCCAAAGCAGATCATTCTGTTTAATGTTTTGGCATCATTGTCCATTACAGTAACCATGCACACACTGTCTTTGGCAACAAACAATAACCTTTCTGTTTAAGTGAATAACTGGGAACTGGACCCTAGCCAAGTCAACACATGAAACTGACCACCTGCCCCTCATGGGAAAAGATAAGGCATTCTGTAAGGACTGAATGGTGGTGTTGGCAGAAAAACTGTGGGAAGAGAAAGCAAATTCATATTCACATGAACATCTATATCTGTAAGTACAAATTGCTGGCTGCTGTCTCTTAAGCAGTCCCCAGATTCTTTTGGGAAAGGGCATCAAATTGGGAATTCTGTTGATAGTAGGTTGGGTGGTAACCTCAGAAGTGATGGTAACCAGATGGTGGTTGGCAAAGGGTTCATGTTCCTGACTTCTATTCTTGTCACCACGACTTCCTTATACAGATACTCACTGGGTAAGCACTCAGGTGAGCATTTATGTGACACACCATTATTTTCACATTTTGCACTTCTGGTCCATTTATGTATTTCTGCCTAGACTTCCCTCTCCTAAGCTTCCAATTCTGTTCTTTCCAAGTCTCAAACTACTAACCAACCCAATAGCCACTGTCAGTTGATTGGTGTAAGAGCCATGGTTCTCAATCTGGGGGCAGTTTTCCTCCCACTTGGCTTTGGCAAATGTCTGAAGACAGTTTTGGTTGTCCCAACTGGGGCTGTGCAAAACCGTTATCTAGTGGCTAGAGGCCAAGGATGCTCTAAATATCTTATAATGCACAAGACAGCCTCCCTCATCCCCTGCAAGGAAATATCATGCTTAAGATGTCAATAGTGCTGTAACTGAGACCATTTTGGGGATCTGTACTTGGCCCCCGTGAGCTGTCCCTTCATCACTGTCACTCAAGGCTCTCCTAGGTGAGCCAGTGATGTAGCCGTTGTCCATTTCCGGGGGGAGCCCACATGTTTTGTAGATTCATTTGTCATCCAGACTGCTACATATTCTGCCCCCACTAAGTGACCAAAAGGGACTCTATAAAGTCATGATACTGATGGAGGACAATGTAATAAAACAGTGTTAGGAGCAGGTACAGTGGGAAGCTGAGCCTCGTGTTTATGCTGAGCAGTTTGGCCTTCTGGACCTCTGGGCCTATTCTTGTGTATACATCATCTCCAGTTTTCATGGAGTGCTGTATGATTGGGTAGATCAGAAAACAGCCAGTTTGAATCTTTGTCCAGTTTGGGTGTCCAGTTCACCTGATGTCCCATGGACTGGTGTTCAACCTTGACCAGGCCTCAGCCACAGACAAGGAACTGCTTTTCAAATGGAGAAAAGATGTCTGTAGAAGAGAGCCTGGCCTTCTCCAAACCTTTAGGATTCATGCTGTGATTTTATCACTGGACTCATCAGTGGCTCTGTATGCTTTCTGTTTTCTATAGTTCCTTCCAGTATTATTGGGTGTGATGGGTCAGATCGCTCAGATGCTTTTTTTCCTGTGTCTTCCCCTCAAAACCCAGAGCTGTATTGGTTTCCAGCTACATAAATTGGAGGAGCCAACCCAAATGTGATATATATTTCTTTTGCAGCAATTTGGTTGGAAATGGAGAACATCATCCTAAGTGAACGAACACAGGGGCAGAAAACCAAACACTGTATGTCTCACTTATCAGTGGAAACTAAACTAAGGATCTGCAAATGCATAGAGAGTGGTATAATTGATGTTGGAGACTCAGAAGAAGGACAGGAAGAAGTAGTGGAGAGACAAAAAAATCACCTATTGGGTACAATATGAACAGGTGGGAATGGGGGTACACTTAACCCCAGTTTTCTTAACCAGTATACAATGTAACCATGTAACAAAAATTATCCATACCCCCTAAAACTATTGAAATCATCATATCGGGAGTGTGATAAGAATCTCCATCCCTGCCCATTTCAAATTTTTATGGTGGCAGTAATCTCTGTAGTCACCATAATGCCTTTGGTTTACTCAGGGACAGTTGTAGCGGCTTCGACCTGGCCTTTCTTAGTATTTCAGCCCATGAGCCAGGAAATCAATAGGAGGATTTTGCACTCTTTTGTACTAAGAATATCTCACTATAGATTATAGGAATAAAAGACATCACCAGAGGAGAGGCATGTCATCCTGTTGACCCATCATGAGTTGAACTCAGGCCACAACTTTGTCTCTCACTGAACTTCATAAGCCTCCACCCTGACCAAAGTGCCAGAATTGTTTTGGGGGCCCAGGGGATTGGTTCTCACTGGTTATGAGCCACAGCTAAAAGTCCCATGGAGGATGTTACTGACCACAAATTGGTCAAGTCCTACAACTCTTATACTGTCTTGCTGGTGTCTACCTATTGTGTCTCTTCTCCAAGCCCCTATTTCCTACCCTGATTTGTAATACGTGCAGGGGCGGGGACTCTGTAAACACACTTCCCGGTCAGCTGGCTTCTGTTGAGGTCCCACCAATGGGAGGCACTGGCATGAGATGGAAAGGTTGAAGAAGAAGAAAAACAACTTCCTCCATGCGAGCTCTCCAGAAGTAGAGCCCAGGGGCAGCTCTGGAGCTTCCTTTGGCCCTCAGCACTGGCTTCCTCATGGCCCCATGGTGGGACAGCAGTGATTACACAATCTTCTCAATCTGAGAATCCACCAGGCTGAGCTACGCCCCTTGGTGACTGAATACCAGCCACACCATGCTCCTCAGAGGTCACTCTCTCTCAGCGGTCAGATCATCAAGCTGTTCAGAGGTATTCGTGGCCATCGTGCGGGACACTCCATGGGTATGAGCACCCGCTGCACGGGCCCTTCTCTGGCTTCTGCTGTGGCTTGAGTGTGTGTTGGAACTCAACCTCCAGGGTGCTGGTATTAAGGGGGCTGGGGAGGTGATCAGGCCACGAAGGCTCCACTCTCAGTAACAGGATGAAGGCCTTGGAGGCCTCAGAGAGCTGCCTCCCGCTTCCTTCCCTTCTGCCCTGAGACCACACCAGACAGTGCCGTCTAGGAGGATGTGACTTCAGCAGATCACGAAGCTGCCGGCGCCTTGAGTTTGGACTTCCAGCCTCCAGAACTGTGTGAAATAAATGTGTGTGGTTTATAACTTACCCAGTCTCAGACATTTTGTTACAGCGGCACAAACTAAGTCAGCTCCTAAATTGCAAGAGCAACACTTCTCACGTTGTCGATGACCACGGGCTGGTTGGCGACGATGCCCTAGACTGCAAGGCCAGGCGGGAGGCAGGAGGGAACAAAGGTGGGCAGGCGATGGGAGCAAGAGCGAGTCGGCTACCCACGCGTCCCCGCGCCCCTCCCACCCCGACAACTCACCTTTCTCGGGCAAGACGGGGCAGTTTGCGGGGCGAGCCCCGCGGCCAATCACCGCTGTCACCTGGCCGATTGACAGCGAGCGCCCCGCGCAACCTGTTAGGGAAGGGGCGGGGCCACTCGAGGCTGGCAGCCTGTCGAGGCCTGGGGAAAAACGACGGGGGCGTGGCCAAAGTAGGCTGCGCCGCCGCGTCGGGGGATGACGTCAGGGCTTAGTTCTTGAACGGTCCGCGGGCGGCTGCAGCTGGAGTTTGTCTGGTGCCCAGGCGTGGCGGGGGTCTCTCGAGCCGCGGGGTTCACCTGCCCAGGTAGTCGTGTTTCTCGCGCCCCAGCACCTCCGACCCCGCTCCTTCGTGATCGCGCCCTCCCGGAGGAGGCTGGCCCTAGGTATTTCGCCAAAGTATTTCTTTGTTGGAGCACCGAGGAGGATCCTTTCCTTGTACAAATGACAGCTGTTTGATCATTGGGTCCTGGCGTTTACGGAGCACTGCTATGGGCCGCGGAGCACTTCTGTCCTCTTTACGGAGGTTATGTCAAATCCCTGCAGCAGTATCAGGTAGTTGTATTACCTGCCATTGTGCAGCGAGGGACCGAGGAGGCCGCACTTGGGTAACCCGCCCGAGCTTACTGAGCTGGGATCAGCGCACTGGCAGCGGCTGCATTCGAGTGCGGGATAGTCGAGTCCCCAATTCGTTGACCAAACCGACCCAGACTTACTCCTCTCTCTAGATATCACTGCCACTAGACTGTGAGCGTAAACTTTGTCACATGGAAGCGCAATATCATACAGATATACACATATATCCTAAGTGTACTCCTCAATGCATGATTAAAGTACACACACTTGTGTAACCAGCACCCTAGAAACTCCCTACCCCTCTCAATCTCTCGCCTGTTCCTCCTCTCCGGTGACATCTCTTCTGAATTCTGAAAACGTTAGAAATGCCTATTTCTGAACCTCATGCAAGTGTGATTATCATTGTGTATTCGTTTGAATCTGGCATCTATACACTCCTAAAAAGGATTACTGTGTAGCCTTAAAAAAAATAACGAGAGCACTATATAATCGGATAGGAAACACATCAGGATATGTTGCTAAGCAAAAACAAAGAGTCAGGACCGAGTGCAGACTGGTTTGTTTCTTGTTGTTATTTAGAGACATGGACTTGCTATGTTGCCTATGCCAGTCTCAAATTCCTGGGCTGCAGTGATCCTGTCATCTCAGCCTCTCAAAGTATTGAGAATACAGTCGTGAGCCATCATGCCCGACAAGCAGAATATTATATGCATGAATGTCCAAGAGTACATGAGACATCTTCAGCTTTCTCTCTCTCTCTTTTGCGGGTTCTTGTCATATTGCCCAGGCTGGTCCCGTACTCCTGGCATCAAGAGAACCTTTTGTGTCAGGCTCCTGAGTATTCTAGTCTTTTTAACTTTGGGAAGAGGCCATTGGTACATGTGGATGAATGAAGAGAAAATTGGTTTTTAGCATATTATTAATAAACTTTTTTTTTTTTTGAGTGGGAGTCTCACTCTGTAACCCAGCCTCAACCTGCTGGGCTCAGGTGATCCTTCTGCCTCAGCCTACTACTAAACTTTTGTATGGTGTTGTTTTTAAACTTGTGTGTCAATATGTTACTTTTTTTTTTTTTTTTTTGAGTTGGAGTCTCACTCTGTCGCCCAGACTGGAGTGCAGTGGCCGCTCCTGGCCACCGCAGCCTGCACCTGCTGGGCTCCAGCGATCCTTCCACCGCAGCCTTCCGAGTAGCTGGAATTACAGGCATGCGCTACCACGCCCGGCTGATTTTTTGATTTATTGTAGAGATGGGGTCTCGCTGCCCAGGCGGGTTCTCGAACCCGCGGGCTCAGGCAATCCACTCACCTCGGTTACTTTTTAAATGACATTTTCGAAAAACAGGTGAAAAGGTATCTGCATGACGAACACAGAAGCATTTGAAAGCAGTGTGGGGGTCTTGCTTGTGAGGAAACTCCATGTGTGCTGGGGCAGTGGGGCAACGGTGCTGGGGTTTCCGCAAGCTGCTGAGACAGAGGCTGGGAAGGGGCTCCCAAAGCAAGCACATGTTGCTGAGGGTTGTGGAACAAAGCAAACTAGAGGCACGGGGGTGAGCTCATCAATTACCCCTGAAGGATTAACTCAGAAACCTTGCATTTGGTGTGTGTGGGGGGGGGAAACAAGAGAGAAAGGGAGGGAGGTGAGAATGAATCCCCCAAACCCACAGGATTAGCTTTTTCCCACCTGCACCCTCTAGCCACCCTCTCAGCATCCCCAGACAGAACCTTCCTCGCCTGCTTGTCACCCCAGCATTTGGGTTCCTGCAATGCTCTCAATATTAGTAATGTTCATTCCTGGAATAAACCCTACTTGGTTATGATATATTATGCTTTTAAAAATATTGTTGGAACCAGCTAAACATTGTACGAATCTTTGTGTCTACATTTATGAAAGAAATTGATCTAAAGCTTTCTTTTCCAATAGTTTTGTCTTTTTTAGGCAAAAATATCTTTGTCTAGTTTGGTCTCAAGATAATGCTAGTCTCATAGAATCAATTGGAAAGCAGTCTTCTCTCATCTTTAATTTTCAGCAGTGTTTGTGCAGAATTGGTGATATTTCTTCCTTAAATATTGACAGAGTTTACCAATGAAGCTATCTGGCCTTTGAATTTTCTCTGTAGGACAGTTATGATCCACAAATTCAATTTTTAAAATAAATAGAGAGCTATTTTTCATTCACCTACATTTACCAATGGTCCCTTCCCCACATAAATGAGACCTGAATCCTCAGGGGTCTTGAGACAGAAGGTTGGCCTGAACCCAGGAGTTTGAGAACCACCTGGGCAGCAGTGCGACCCCTATTTCTAAAAAGTTTTAAAATTAGCCAGGCATGGTGCCTATAGGTCTAGGTAACCGGGTTATTTACTTCCTCTTGAGTAAGCTTTGTTTGGTTGTATCTGTCACGGAATTTGTCCATTTTATGTAACTTGTCGAGTTATTCAGCAAAATGTTGTTCCTACTGTCCCCTTATTTTCCTTTTAAAGTCTGCAGTATCTATAATGATGCCTACTCTCATTCCTGATGTTGGTAATGTGTGCCTTCATTTTCCCTGATCAGTCTGGCTAGGGATTTTTATTTTTTTTTATTTTCTTGATAGAATCAGTTTTTGGTTTCATGGATTCTTTCAATGGTTTTTCCTTTTCTTTTCTTTCTTTCTTTTTTTTTTTTTTTTGAGTTGGAGTCTCATTCTTTTGCCCAAACTGAAGTGAAGTGACACATTCCCAGCCACTGCAGCTGCGAACTACTGGGCTCAGACAATACTTCCACCTCAGCCTTCCAAGTAGCTTGGACTATAGGCATGGGCCACCATGCCCAGATGAGATCTCCCCAAGTTGCCCTCACTGGTCTTGAACCACCAGGCTCAGGCAATCTCACCTCGGCCTCCCAAAGTGCTGGGATTATAGGTGTGAGCCACTGTGTCTAGCTGGTTGCTCCATTTTTAAGGAGTCATCAGAACAAAAACAAGGAAGAAGATGCTACAGAAGCATATGTGGCCTGCAAAGTCCAAGACACTTTCTAAATGGTTCTTTACAAAAAAAGGTTGTTGACTCCTTCTCTAGACCTGTGTGACTGCATACAAAGAGTTGTTTTCCACTCCTGCCTAGATCCTCAACAAGCCTGCCTGGAAATGAGAGAAAGCAGGCAGAGGAAGTCTGATGAGCATGTCAAGGTGATTGGTAAATTGCACAAGCATTTTATGGCCTATTAGGTTGCAAAGCAGCCCATATTCTCTTCCTTTAGTGATGGGAGGAGACAGGAGGGAAGGGAAAGGGGTAAGGGGGAGAGGAAGCAGGAAAGCTTTTGGCAATGGAACTCATAAGAATTCCACAGTGACCAAGAACTTGAAGGGGACTCTGTTGGTCCTTCATTTCATAGGCAGTAAAATGAAGATGACAATGGCCTCATTTATACCTGGACAGTGGAGCTGGGAAGTTAGCCAATTTGAGGATGTACATGAAAACAGAACTGAGAGAAGTTGTTATGGATTGGATGGGAAGTGTGGGGGGCAGTGGCAGAGAGAAAGAGAGAATTCTGTAACAAAATCCTGGATTTCAGCCTGAGCAAGGAAGGATGGATTTGCTGCTCTGAAAATACTCAAAATGGAAGTGGAGTTACTGGTGTCAAACCCTGACAAACAGAGCCAGGGGAAGACTATGAAGGGAGGGTTTTAATGAACATATGCCTGATAACAGGAACTATCACAAAAGACTCTGTTGAAACCATGAGCATACACAAAGGCCACCACAACTTTGCATAAAAAATACTTCTGCGAGGACAGCTGCCCTGAAATTTTCTTTTCAACCTTGGAATGACACCATCATTGTTACCGATCCTTGTAGCCAAGAACACTTGTCTTAAAACAACTTAGGTAACCATCTTCATTTTTCTTTAAAATACAGTCATAAACCTTGTCTTCCTTTATCTCCCTAAATACATCCATATTTATATCCATTGCAACACCCAATCCTGAATCCATGTTTTTGTTTGTTTGGTTTTTAAGAGAGAGACTCTCTCTGTTATTGAGTTTTGGCATTGTTGAGGTGAAAAAGATAGAGGAAGATGGCAGGAGTAGTCCACGGGCATCAAAAGTTAGGGGGTCGAAGCTAGCCTGTTTCCCCTCTGCTTTTCCCTCACTCCCAGCATCGTGTGAAATCTTCCAGGTAAGCAGTGCACACTGAGCACCTGCCAGGGCATTGCTCTGTGGCAGTCTCACCAATCTCTTTTCCCAGGGCTTTCCCACCACTGGTGGGATCTACCAGGATGTATTTTCAGCACTTCCTACTGTAGAGTAGAGATTTTATTTTATCTTTGAGGCAGAGTCTCACTCTGTTGCCCAGACTGAAGTGCAGTGGTAGAATCATGATTCACTGCAGCCTTGACCTCCTGGGCTCAGGCATTCCCCGCTGCCCCTGCAACCTCCCAAGTAGCTGGGAGCACAGGTGTGCCACCATGTTCAGCTTATTTTTTGATATTTTGTATAGACCAGGTCAACCTATATCTTCTAGGCTGGTCTCGAACTCCTGGGCTCAAGTGATCCTCCCACCTCAGCCTTACAAACTGCTGGGATTACAGGTGTGAGACATCATACCCAGCCCTCAGGATTTTCTTTATAACATTTCATATCTCCAGCTTACTTTATTGTAAGACTATAGCAGTATAAATATATGTGTTAACAGACTGTTTATGTTATCAGCAAGGCTTCCTGTCAACAGCAGGCTATTAGTAGTTATGTTTTTAGGGAGGCCAATGTTATACAGGAAGTGAAAACACAGGAAAAAAGTAGACAAAAAAGTGCAAAGTACTACAATGCAGAGATTTTTCCTTTGAAAATAGTTTAATACTTATACAATATAGTAGGAGACATAGTGATACACAAGTTACAGCATGAAGTATCAATTGGTCTACGATTTTTTGGTGTTATAACTTTATATAATACAATGAACAACAACACTTAATGACTGTGATCCCTTGAATATCATATGATTTATCTAGCTATTCTGGCAACTTTCAGTTCCTAAAGCTGATTTAGTTGAGTTTTTCTCACTGGCAACTTGAAAATCGGGGTTGACATTCTACGACCTTCAGTCATGAAGGACATGCAGGATGGAGGAAGGCACTGGAGAGCAAAGGAATTGAACAGAGAGGCTATTACTCCAGGGCACCAGCAGGCCCACCCCCCACCTCATTTCCTGGTGTGACTTTACAGACCAACAGAATCTGCAGTATTCTGAAGTCAGTCGAGACTGATGGATCTTCAGAAACTGGTTTCTCTCTGATGGTCTGCAGACTATAGCAAAGATGAACGGAGTTGTGGTTCCCTTCTTTGTTTTTTTTCTGAACCAAGGAAGTGTCACAAGTGTATTGTTGGGGCAGCCAAGAGAAATGTGAGATTCTCCAAGAGTCGAAATCAGGCAGGGGGTGGTGTTCCTCCAATAGTGGGGTAGACCCAGGCTTTCTCCTCACCCTATGTTTACCTCCCTAAGGGATTTATTACTTGGGGAAAGGAATAACTTACAAAGTTTCTTCCCTTTGAAGCTTTCTCAAAATCCAGAGCTCCATGGGAGGTTAGCATATGTGGGTGTTTTAAATCACTACTATTTAACTTGAGAACATTTTCTTCTCCCCGGAAGGGAACCTCGTACTACTCCCCGTAATCACACCCCACTCCTCCTTCCCCCAGCCCCTGACACCTTCTCACCTACTGTCTGCTGTATTAATTTGCCCTTTCTGGATATTTCAGATAAGGGGAATCATGGAATATGTGGTCTTTGGTGATTGGCTCCTTTTGGTTAACATGTTTTCGGGATTCATGTTACATTGCAGCATGTGTCAGGACTTCACTCCTTTTTATTGCTGAGAAATAGTCCATTGTATGAATAGGCTACGTTTTGTTTATCCATTCATCAGATGATGGACATTTGATGGTTTCTACTATTTGGCTCTTATGCATAGTGCTGTTTGAAGATAGCTTTTTAAAAGTGAACATTAGCTTTCTTTCCTCTAGTTTTTGAGTCTTCACTTCGAATCACTCTTGCTATTTTGGGTTTTTTTTGGTTTCTTTGTTTTAGTTAGAGTCTCATTCTGTCATCCATGCTGGATTGCAGTAGGATCAGGGCTCACTGCAGCCTGGACCTTCCAGGCTCAGGCAATCCTTCCACCTCACCATCCCGAGTAGCAGGGAATGCAGGTGCACAGCATTATGCCTAGCTCATTTTTTAAAATTTAATTTTTGTAGCAATGAGGTCTTTATACCTAGCTCATTTTTTAAAATTTAATTTTTGTAGCAATGAGTCTTCCTGTGTTGCCCAGGCTGGTCCTGAAGTCTTGGGCTCAAGCCATTCTCCGCCTCAGTCTCACAAATAGCTGCGATTGTGGGTGTGAGTCACGATGTATGCCCACTTTTGCTATTTACAGCTAGGTGGCAGACCACAATTATTGAAGTCCTCTCAGCGTAAAGGTGTCAGGTCTGCAGAGCAAAGGAAAAGCAGTGGACACACTCCTCACAATGGAGGAAGCTCTAGCATTGTCCTCCAAAACCAAGCATGCCCAAGTCACAAACCAAATAGTATCTTCTGACATGGAGAATAGTTGGCCTTATTCAAACAAGGTCATCAAGTGTCATACAGCCCAGTGGATGTGCCATTTTAAATGGCAAGACTGTCAGGACAGAAGGAAAGTTGGAGAAGGTAACTACTGTTAGATGTTTTAAAACCCAGAGTGTTTTTGTGATATTTTGCTGTGTGACTCTCACTTGCCTGGAATTGATTCTTAATGATTCACTAATACCTCAGCAAAGAAAACCTTTTGTTTCTTTCATTTACCATTCACCTGATAGCAATATCCATGTACCTTGGGAGCCCTGCTAACCAATTACTCTGTAGAGTTGAAAACCATTCTGCACACAAATGATTCAGTTGCTCAACCTATGGCCTCAGCTGGCCTGTGAGGAAGTCCTGTGAAAATGGGCTTTGTCACTGGTTTTGTGTTGGAACGTCAGATTCTTACAACCACTCCTTGAATGCTCTGTGACACTCAGAATGAGTGGATGCTGTGACCCTGCCAATGCCCATATGAGGGGATAGGCCTCTCCTTCCTGGAGGTTTTGGACACTCCCCCAGGAACGGAAGAAGAACTGGCTGTGACTTTAAATCAAGCAAATGATTGGGACACAGAAACATCAAAACCTTGACAAAACGAAGCCTGATGAAATGGGTTCCACTTGAAAAACACATGTGAAATTACAGAGCCAAATCTTCACATGTTGCTACCATCTTTCAGCACACTGCATTCTCACCCATGAGGTAGCAACGAGTGTAATGGCTGAAGTCTGGAATCAGCCCCTTAAACCCTAGGAGAGATTGCTGACTCACTCTACTTCCATCGCACTTTCATTTTTTTTTTCTTCATACATCAGTGACAACATCAGGAATTCCCTGGGCTTAACAAACTGGTCAAGTGGAGATAGCCTCAGGCCCTCAGACTTCCTCTCAAATATAGACTTGTAGTGTGGATTAGTGCAGATATGCAATAGCATTTTTCTCCAGAAACAGAAAACCACATATTCCAAAGTGGTCAACATCACTTCTTATTAGCATCATTCCTTACGGAGGGAAAGGTTTCTCATTAAAGACCTGAAATGTATGTTTGTCTCTGATCCCCTCAAAACTGAGCACAAAGCATCACCATCCTAGCATCTAGCATCATGTATTGCACTTCCTAACAGATAACAATGCTGGTTCTTTTCAGCCTACAGATCATGTTAGCAATTTGCATGCCTCCCACAGTCTCCTGTGGGTTGGCACCTTTCCCACCAGCCCTCAGGCGAGAACACCAAATCCACAGAACTCTATTGCCCAAGACCTCATAGCACTCACAAAGTGGACGGGGACTCAAGTCCAGTGCTCCTTCCCCTGGATATGCATGGTGCCCTTCTCAAAATGCCATGTAAAAGAGTTTGATTGAAAGAGAGCACATGCAGATATGCAGATCCTGGGAAAGTTTGTAGGCTGGAGTGCAGTGGTGTGACCATGACACCCTGCAGCCTTGACTCCTGGGCTCCAGTGATCCTCCCACCTCAGCTTCCTGATTTGTTGTAACTATAGGCACATGCCTCCGTGCCTGGCTAATTATTTTTTATTTTTTGTATACATAGAGTCTAGATACATTGCTGGTCCTGGCCATGAACACCAAGGCAAAGCAGCATTACCCCTGCCTTAATCTCCCAAAGGGCCTCCATTTCTTGTGTGAACCACTGTATTCATCCTGAATTCTCTAGTTCAACAGATATTGATGGCTGTTTGGCTAAAGTCTTTGGTACATAACCTCCCCATCTGAAAACTTGTAGTCTGTTTAGGCTATATTTAGAGAAGCCAGCATAATTGTCTGAGATTTCCTCCCAGGTCACCTGTTACAGGTGCTTTGAGGGGAAGGCACATGGATTGCTTTAGGCTGGAATCTGCTTATGTGTCAAAATCTGAAGAAGTTAAGCAAAAATGTAGAAGACAAACACTTGGAACACAGGAAGTCTGTGTGGCAGAGCAGGGCTACCTGGGAGCTCATTGAAACTACTGAGTGTCAGACCCCCCTGCACCCAGCTGTACAATACCTGCCTGGGCAGTTTCTGCACCTTAAACATACAAGGCACTGGGGCTGAGCTGGGCCTTCTCCTGAGGTTCTCAGCCTTAATTGAGCCTGCGATCCCCTGGGGGAATCCTCTTTATAATAATGGAGACAACTCACCTTGCCCCCAGTGATCAGATTCTGTGATGTGGGGAGAGACTTTCGCATTGGTAGTTTCTCATTAAAGACCTGAAATGTATGTTTGCCTCTGCTCCCCTCAAAACTGAGCATGAAGCATCACCATCCTTGCATCTAGCATCATATATTGCACTTCCTGACAGATAACAATGCTGGTTCTTTTCAGCCTACAGATCATGTTAGCAATTTGCATCCCTCCACGGTTTCCTATGGGTTGGCACCTTTCCCACCAGCCCTCAGGCGAGAACACCAAATCCACAGAACTCTACTGCCCAAGACCTCACAGCAGTCACAAAGTGGACAGGGACTCAAGTCCAGTGCTCCTTCCCCTGGATATGCATGGTGAGCTTCTCAAAATGTCATGCAAAAGAGTTTAATCAAAAGAGAACACATGTGGCTCCATAGCTCAGGGGTTAGAGGACTGGTCTTGTAAAGAAAACACATACAGATATGCAGAACCTGGAAAAGTTTGTAGGCTGGAGAGCAGTGGTGGGATCATGGCACTCTGCAGCCTTGATTCCTGGACTCCAGCAATCCTCCCACCTCAGCCTCCTGAATAGCTCTGACTATAGGTATACATCTCGGTGCCTGGCTAATTATTTTTATTTTTTGTAGACATAGAGTCTAGTTACATTGCTGGGCCTGGCCATGAATGCCTGGCCTCAAGCAATGCCCTTGCCTTGGTCATGCACCTATGCAGAATTCTCCAGTACAGCAGATATTGATGCCTGTTTGGCTCAAGTCTTTGGTAAGTAACCTTCCCATTTGAAACTTGTAGTGTATATTTTAGGCTGTATTTAGATAAGCCTGCATGCTCATCTGAGATTGCCTCCCAGGTGACCTGTTCTAGCTGCTTTGAGGGAAAGACATGTGTTTTGCCTTGAGGCTAGAATGTGTTTAAGTGTCAAAATCTGAAGAAGTTAAGTGAAGTGTAGAAGACAAATCCTTGGAAAGGATCCTATGCTACAAGGGGTCCCTGTGGCAGAGCAGGACCACCCGGGAGCTCATTCAAACTACAGAGTGCCACACCCTCCTCTGCCCAGCTGCACAACACTTACCTGGGCAGTTTCTACACCTTGGAGGTGGCAAGGCACTGGGGCTGAGCTGGACCTTCTCCTTGCCTTTTACTGGCAAGCTTTTTTTAAAAAATATGACATTTGTAAATGAGTTCTGAAGTTCTGAGGACAGCCTTTTCTTTTGTTTTTTTTTTTTTTGGGTCCTGGGAAGTCCTCGGTCCCTCTCTCACGCACGAGTGGGGGGCAGGATGTGTCACGTGTGATCTTGTCATGGGCTGTCATTGGTCTGCAGTAGCCTCTCAAGGACTGCTTCAAATCACTCATGTCTGGCTGCCAGGGACAATGGGAAAGGAAGCATGGTTGGGGTGGCAATGCCACAGAATCCGCAGTAGGTGCCTCATATTTCTGTCATGTGTTAGTATATATATATTTTTCTTCCTTATCACATATTCTGCTTGTGCAGGGTTCCAATGAGCAGAAAGCTAGCAATATTTCTTGACTGATTTGAGGGTTATTGTTATAAAAATGGTGGAGATGAGTACTTTCCAAATATTTTGCCTTCAGGATGATTCTTGCACTGTCACTGCATTTAATGCTTTTGTAGATATTGTTTTATTCAATGGTCACAACAGTACTATGAATGAAATAATAGTATCTCCATCCTACTGGTGAGAGAACCAAAGACTGAAGAGGTAAAGTTAATTACCTGAGATCGTATTTTGCAAAACAGCAAAATCAAGATTTGGGTCTAGGTTTATCACCACAAAAGCAGTGCTTTCACTTGTACACCTTCCTAAAGGAGGTAGTGAAATCTTAAAGGTAGAAACAGGAGAGGGGTTTGTTCATACATAGGGATGGTGTTGCAACAGTCTCAGCCGTATGTCAGAACGACAACAGGAACAAGAAAAAAATATGGAACTAAGTATCTTGAGATTTGGGGCCATATATCTTTAGTAGGTGATGTTTACGTCTCAGAATATCTCATGAATCACAATTGTCCAGAAGTGCTTTAAGTGTATGTGGTTTTCCTTCTCAAGACAAGGCATTTTAGGGCATAATGGCCCATATCCATTGAGTTTGTGTCATTTATTCACTGCATTCATAGACCACTTTAGGTACTTAGAGAGCAAAATATATCAATCCTACTTTACTGCTATCAACATAATTATTTTTTCTTCAACTGAGATGAATTTCATGAACAACTATTTCCTGAAGCCGTCTATGATACTCCTCTTGGTAATACCAGAGCAGCAGGCAAATTAACTGAAGAGAGTGGCATGGAAGACAGTAAGTATATGTCATTATTACAATAAGTGCTCAGATTTCTATAGACCTCTGTATTGTCTTTTTAGCATTCTTTAAACCAGCTACTGGGGGCAGGGGGCAAACCAAATGGAGATGTGAAGAGAAGAACTGTCTGAAAGTCTCTCAGTAACCTTCCACCAGCTATGTAGTCTATAGTCTAAAGTGTGAATATTCTTATGTTTTGGGGTGACCCCTGATGTGCAGTGTTAGGCAGGTTCTGCCACTCTGGAGGCTGTTCAGAGGACAGAGACCCAATTTGCAAGTGAGGTTCACTATTTCTTATTACACTCTCTGTGAGTAGTGCAATAACTTTCTCGTCTATTCAAAAAAATTTATTTTTTGTAGAGATGAGGTCTCGCTATATTGCCCAGGCTGGTCTTAAACTCCTAGCCTTAAGCGATCCTCCCACTCCAGATCCCAGGCTTGAACCACTGTGTTTGGCCCATCAGCACTTTATAGTCACTGCCCTTGAGTGCCCCAGTCACAGTTTGGGAGAGCAAAGCCTTCCTACATCTCCCCATGATCTCCCACCTCATTCCACAATCTGTAAAATATTAGCCCAGAGCAGCAGAGCTGATTTTTCATTTAGAACAGATTGCTGAGATGCCAAGGCTCAGAGGAATCAGTTGACCACGTATGCAAAAAACAAAACAAAACAAAAAACACATCAGGCCCAAATCACACACAGAACAGATAAATCCTTTAAGATGGACACTATGTGCATTCAAAAGAAAATTGAAAATGGTTATCAAGATAAGCCTGGCATGTGTGCCATGAATTATAAGACGATCAATAAAACAATTTCATAACTAAAGACTCTGCCAATGCATTTCACAAGCTAGTTGTTCCAGACAAAAGTGAACATTTTACTTCAGAATCTTGATAGTTTGTCCTGCATTTTTTTTTTTTTTGAGTTGGAGTTTCACTCTGTCGCCCAGACTGGAGTGCAGTGGCCGCTCCCGGCCACCGCAGCCTCGACCTGTTGTGCTCCGGCGATCCTTCCACCTCAGCCTTCCAAGTAGCAGGAATTACAGGCATGAGCTACCATGCCCGGCTGATTTTTTGATTTATTGTAGAGATGAGGTCTCGCCAAGTTGCCCAGACGGGTCTCGAACCCGCGGGCTCAGGCAATCCACTCACCTCAGCCTCCCAAAGGCGCGGGATTACAGGCTGAGCCACCGAGCCCGGCTATCATGTTTTATTATGCTACTTTGGCTGACATATTATGAGGAACACATTTGAAAGAGGTACATATAGAAACCCAGAATAAGCCTAGTTTAGCATAGTCTTTTTGTCCTAGCATGGCCATTTTTGCTTAGATTTTACCCCTGACACGTTTTGAATCTTGCACAGGTTAAACATAGATAGATACATTTCCAAAAGACTGGTTTTAGGAAGCATTCAGACATTCTACTTGCAGGACAAACAGCAGCCTAACTCACCTCCTCAGCAAATCTCCATCAGATGCAAGACAAGGACAGAGCCATAGAAATGATAATAGACCACCTTTTGGTCAAGGAGTTTGTGGATTGCCAATGTCTAACAAGTCTCTCGCAGGAAAACCCCCTCCCCTTGTCTCTTCCCATCTAGCCTACCACCTGATGGCATGAGATGCTAATGTCTGGCGACCTCAAGATCTAAGACTTATGTGACTCACCCACCCATCTGCCTGCCATCCATCACCTGATATCAGTACCCTGTGCTTACCTGCCCCTTTGTGATGACGTGGAGCAGACTGCCACCCAATCAGCTTAATGACTTTCCCCCATCAAAGGGAATGGTTAAAAGGACTCAACCATGAGCAGCCATTTTGCCATTGCCTCGCTGAGCTATGGAGTGGCCATGTGCTCTTTGAGTGATGGCCAGGCCATGTTTTCTTAAGCTTTGGCCCCCTCCCCTACCTTGGGGAGGTGAATCTCCTCTTTCTCTCTTTCTTTAATTTACCTTCTAAATAAACTATATTTTCTAATCTAGCTTCTGTGCAAGTCTTTGCATCTTTCATGCAGCATTGGATTGCACACCATACACCCACACCCCCCAGCAGGCCTGACCTAACATTCTGGAGACCCCGCTGGGAGGGTGTGACCCTGACATTTTTGGAGTCCCCAGCAAGTTGACCATAATAGAAGGTATGCTTTTCCATAGGTTATGCCCAGCAATACAGCTTGACAAATTCTGAATTTGCATCAAGTTTAAATAAACAAGAGAAACATCTGAATAAAATATTTGGTAAGTAGCCTCCTCATGTGAAATCTTTAGACTGTATTTGAAGAGTTGTGTTCGTGTCTGCGGTTGTCTCACAGGTAACCTATTCCTGGTGCTTTGAGGGAAAAGGAAGTGCTTTACCTTGAGGCCAGAATCTGTTTCTGTAAGTATCAAAGTCCCAATTAAGCAAAATATAGAAGCTAAACACCTGGAAAGGACCCTGCTCCTCAAACAATGATTATATAGCAAGAGCAGAGGTATTATCTGGGAGCATGAAAATCCCTTGGGGAGATTATTAAAAAGAGTCATCCTAGTCCACCCCTAGTGATTAGATTCTTTGGTGAATCAGCCCTCCACGCAATTCACTGACCTACCCAGAGCTTCTCATTTGCGATTTAAGAAAAACTAAGGCCCAGATAGAAGATGGTGGGGCAGAAAGCACCAGGGATTTGTTCCTTTCCCCAAACAACAATTGACCTAGCAAGGACTATCTTAAGCAGCTATGGAACACTGAAGTCTAGTCAAACACTTGCAGTGTCCAAGGGTGAGCTGGATGAAGAGGCTGGTAAATTTTGGTGAATTTCAGTATCTCATGGAGTGACTACCATTCTCCATTCCCAAACCCCGTGTCAGGCAGCTGTGTGGCTAGCTGTCCGCATTCCTGGGGAGGCTTGCTGGTGCTAGAGTGGGCAATAGGGACGTTGTCCTCCAAAACATGAGGTGTATGCTTCGATTGCTGGTTGCTACTTTAGATCACTGAGTGGCTGGCATTGACTGACATTGTTTCAATGTCAGTTTAAAAACTCTATGGGATTGGCCAGTTGTGTTGGTTGATGCCTGTAATCTCACCACTTTTGGAGGTGGAGTTGAGAATTGCCTGAGCCTAGGCTTTCAAGACAATCCTGTGCAACTTGGCAAGACCTCATCTCTACAATAATAAAAATTAGCTGGGCATGGTGGTGTATGCCAGTAGACCCAGCTACTTGGAAGGCTGAGGCAGAAAGACCACTTGATCCCAGCAGGTTGAGGTTGTGGTGGCCATGAGCATGCCACTGCACTCCAGACTGGGTGATGAAGTGAGACTCTGACTCAAAACAAACAAACAAAAATTCTTATGGAATGAAGAGGCTTCCAAGTAACCCTATTGTGCAGATGGATTAATTAATTAATTATTAATTTAGAGACAGGTCTTGCTTTATGACACAAGTTCAGTGGGGGCAATTACTGCAGCCTTAAACTCCTGGGCTCAAGTGATCCTCCTGCCTTGGCTTCGCAAAGTTCTGGGATTACAGGGTGAGCCAGCATTGTACCAGCTTCTCCTGAGGGAATTTAAAAAGATTATCTTTTGCTTTTTTTCTTTTGGGAAATAGATGCTTAAGGAAACCCTTGTCACATCACTGACTAACTTGTAATCAGAGAAAACAAAACAGGAAATTTAGCACCTTCACACATCAAAAAATACACACTTCTTGAAAATAGTTTGGAAAAATCACAAATGGATAGCTTTAGCCCGCAACAAACCAAAATCAGCAACCCCTGAAAAGTGGTGTTACAGTCTGAGTAAACACACTTGGCTGATATCTCTTGACACCAATAAATCAGGAGGCAGGCAACTGGCAGAAATAAATTTATTTCTGAATTCAGAATTCAAGGAGAGAGAACCTGCCTCTTGACATTTCTTGAACTGGTCTGCCCACCCTTTAGGTATGACAGTCTGCTTTTAAAAGTTTAGGGTTGCTGGTATGTATATATTGACTATGTGACTGACAGAGCCTTGTATAGAACTTAAGTTACAGCTGCATTTTGTCAATAGTAGTATTCATGGTCTGCATTTCCTGATGCTGACTACTAAAAGTGAGCTCACAGTGTTATCTAACACTAAACTGAAGAGTTGATTGAGCTTGCCATAGAGTAAGGGAGTTGACAGAGCCTATTTCAAAGTAAAACATTATTCACTACAACATGTTGTTGATTAGTAGTTATAACAAGCAGAAAGTTACATAAATTACAAGGCTTATGATTACATGGGTGCTATATTTTTAAATCTGTGACCACTGATAAAAGGGAATGAACAGGGATTATTTCTCTCAGTTCAGTGAGTGCAGTCTTCAGGGGGGTTAAGAGTTCTTTTAAGTCACTTAACAGAGAATTTAGAGGAGATAAAGGAATACACTTTCTTTTGCTAATTCTCAGGCATATAGGTATGTGCAGGCCTACTCAAAAGTTTTGCCTTTCTTTAAGGGTTGTGGCAATATGGACAGACAATAGTGGGTTTCTGTATCAGTGGGATAATTAGATTTTAGTACTCATAATTTCCATCTTTCAACACAAAATTATGAAACATACAAAGAAACATTCACAGGAATGACTCATTTATAGGAAAAAAATAATTTGGCAGAACTCATTTCTGAGGAAGCCTGGACATTAGTTAGAGATGTTAAATTAACTGTCAATGTTCAATGAAATAAAGAAAACCATGGACATATAACTTAAGGACATGCAGAAAATAATGTATAAGCAAAACAAGACTATCAATAAAGTGATAAAAACTATAAAAAGGAACCAAAAAGAGGTTCTGGAGCTTAAAAAATGAAAACTCACTAAAGTGGTTCATAGCAGATTTAAATATGAAGAAGAATACACCAGTCAACTTAAAAATAAGACCTTGAAATTATTCAGTCTGAGAAATAAAAAGAAAAAGAAAAAAATTAATAGAATGTGTTGGGAATGGAAGGACACCATCAAGCATACCTAAAATACACATTATGGAAATCTCAGAAGGAGAAGAGAAAGGCCAAAAAAGATTTGAAGAAATAATGACCAAAAGCTTCCCAAATCTGGTAAAAATATAAATATACACATCCAAGGAGCTCAATGAACCCCAAGCAGGACAAATTCCAAGACAATCACACTGAAACACAGTATAGTCAAACCGTCAAAACCCAGATATACAAAGAATCTTGATAGCAGCAGAAGAGAGGGGCTAAGATTCACATGTCATTTCAAAAACCACGGAGGCCAGAAAGCAATAGAATGGCATATTTAACATCCTAAGTGAAAAATAATGTCAGCCGGGCTCAGTGGCTCAGCCTATAATCCTGCGCCTTTGGGAGGCTGAGGTGAGTGAATTGCCTGAGCCCGCGGGTTCAAGACCCACATGGGCAGCGAGACCTCATCTCTACAGTAAATCAAAAAATCAGCCGGGCGTGGTAGCGCATGCCTATAATTCCGGCTACTTGGAAGGCTGAGGCGGAAGGATTGCCGGAGACCAGCAGGTGAGGCTGCAGTGGCCGGGAGCGGCCACTGCACTCCAGTCTGGGCAACAGAGTGAGACCCCAACTCAAAAAAAAAAGAAAAGAAAAGAAAAGAAAAATAATGTCAAGTAAGTATTCTATGTCTGAATACTGGCAAGAATAAAAGTCAGAAATAGAGCATTTTCAGATAAAGGCTGAGAGACCTGCTCTACAAGAAATGCTAAACGGAGTCCTTTAGGCTGAAATGAAAGAACACTAGCCAGTAACTTGAATAAGAAAAGATGAGAATCTTCCCCTCTATCATTTAAAAAAATGAGAATCCTACTCTCTAACATTAAAAAAAGAGAGAGAAACCACCCAACTTAAAAAAAAAAAAAAAAAGGTGGCTCAGCCTGTAATCCCGCGCCTTTGGGAGGCTGAGGTGAGTGGATTGCCTGAGTCCGCGGGTTCGAGACCCGCCTGGGCAGCGAGACCTCATCTCTACAATAAATCAAAAAATCAGCCGGGTGTGGTAGTGCGCGCCTGTAATTCCGGCTACTCGGAAGGCTGAGGTGGAAGGATCGACAGAGCCCAGCAAGTGGAGGCTGCGGTGGCCGGGAGCGGCCTCTGCACTCCAGTCTGGGTGACAGAGTGAGACTCCAACTCAAAAAAAAAAAAAAAAAAGAATCTGGGCACTTTGGGAGGCATAGGGAAGGACCACTTGAGCCCAGGTGTTCAAGATAGCCTAGGCAACACTGCCAGATCTTGTCTCTTAAAAAAAAAAAAAAAAAACCCCAAAAAACTGGGCATGTTGTTGCACACCTGTAGTTCCAGCTATTCAGGAGGCTGAAATGAAAGGATTGCCAGAGACTGGGAGGCTGAGGTTGTGGTGAGGTATGATTGTATCACTGCACTCCAGCCTGGTGAGAGAGTGAGACTCCAACTCAGTAAAGAAAGATAGAAAAAAAGAAATAACAAAAGAAAAAATTGATAAAGATAACTACCAGCTATGAAAGCTACTGTTATTGTACTTTTAACTTGGTTTGTAATATGTCTCTTTTTTTCTATACTATTTAAAGGATAAATACATAAAATAATAATAAAAAATCTATGTTAATGAGTGTACAATGTATAAAGAGGTAATCTGAGACAATAACAATACAGAAGGTGAGGGAATAAAGATAATATATACAAGCATATATGGACTTTGCAGCAACTTGAATGAATTTAGAGTCTATCATACTCAGTGATCTATCACAGAAACAAAGAACAGAGTACCATATGTTCTCACTCATAAGCGAACCTTGAACAATGATCATAATACTATAAGAAAGGGCAGTAGTGGGAAACTGCCAGGGGAGGGGGGTAGGATTGACAATTGAGGGAAACTGCCAGGGGAGGGAAGGGCACAGCCCATCAACAAGGGTACCTGTATAATGAACATTTGTATATCTAACCCTGAGTTGTACCCCACATCTTTAAAATTATACACACACACACACACACACACACACACACACAAGCAGAGTGTTTATATGCTGTTGAAACTAAGTTGATCCTTATTAAACTAGGTTGCTGTAAGTTTAAGATGAATAGATGCTTAAACTAGTTGTTAACTTAAAATGTTAAATGTAACTAGGTGTTTCCAATGTATTCACTAAGAAAACAACTAAAATATATACAGTAAAAGAATAACGACTGTAATAAAAACTGAAACATTATTTAAAAAACTAAAAAAAGACAATAATGGGGGAACTGAGGAAGAAAAAAATCCAACAATCCAAACCAATAGCTAAACAGCAGATTAAAGACTTCTTGTTAGTAACCACATGAAATGTAAATGAATTAAACTAATAAAAGGGAGAGATGCGGGCCATAAATCTTTAGTGGGTGATGTTTAGTGCCCAGAATGTCATGCAATCACAATTCCAGAAATATTTTATATTTGGGGTTTCCCTTACCAAGAAAAGGCATTTTAAGGCATAATATCTCATATTCATTGCATTTGTGTTATTTATCACTGCATTCATAGATGCCTTTAAGTACTTAGAGACCAAAATATATCAATTATGCACTGCTGGTATTAACTTGCCTTTTTTTAATTTTCTTGCTTCATTTGAGATAAATCTCATGAACAAGTATTACCTGAGGTCCTACATGATCCACCATTTGCTGAAACAGGAGCAGTAGCCAAATCAACTGAAGAGAAAGGCATGAAAGAAAGTTAAGTATACATCATTAACATGATAAGTGCCCATATTTCTATAGGCCTCTGTGTTGTCTTTTTAGCAGTGTTTAAACCAACTACTGGTGGGGCCAAACCAAATGGAGATGTGAAGAAAAGAACTGTCTGAAAGTCTCTCAATAGGCTTCCACTAGCTATGGAGTCTATTTTCTAAAGTGTGGATATTCCTATGTTTTGGGGTGACCCCTGATGTGCAGCGTTAGGCAGGTTCTGCCACCCGGGAGGCTGTTCAGAGGACAGGAACCAATTTGCAAGTGGGGTTTACTGTTTCTTGTAACATTTTCTGTGAGTAGTATAACAACTTTCTACTCATCAGTAGTTTAAAATTTTATTTTTTGTAGAGGTGTGGTGTCACTATATAGCTCGGGCTGGTCTCAAACTCCTGACCTCAAGTGATCCTCCCTCCTCAGCCTCCTGAAATGCAGGGTTTACAGGTATGAGCCACTATGCCTGGCCCATCAGCACTTTATAGTTACTGTCCTTGAGTGCCCCGGTCACAGGCTTGGGAGTCTTCCTACATCCCTCCCCATCACCTCCCACCTCATTCCACCCTCTGTAAAATATTAGCCCAGAGCAACAGAGCTGATTTTTCCTTGAGTATAGATACTCAAATGCCAAGGCTGAGAGGAAGCATCTGGTCACATATACTAAAACAAAACAAAACAAGAAACAAAATCCAGATAGTACTGTAGACACAAATAATACACAGAACAGATAAACCCGTTAAGATGGATACTATGTGTGTTTGAAAGAAATTGAAAATGGTTTATTAATTATCAGGATAAGCCTGGCATGTGTGCCATGAATTACAAGACTATCAGTAAAGCAATTTTATAACTAAAGACTCTGCCAATGCATTTCATAAGTCACTTGATTAAGAAAAAAGTGAGTATTTTACTGCAGAATTTTTGTCCTGCATCATGTTTTATTATGCTACTTTGGCTGACACATTATGAGGAACACATCTTCAGCACATTTTTTAGCACTTGCTTGCATGATTAAATGTATCTATTCCAGGCCAGGCATGGTGGCTCATGCCGTAATTTCAGCACTTTGGGAGGCCGAGGCAAAAGGATTGCCTGAGCTCAGGGGTTCAAGAGCAGCCTGGGAAACTTGGTGAGCTCTCGTCTCTATGATAAATAAAAAAAATTAGCTGAGTGTGGTGGCACATGCCTGTAGTTCCAGCTACTTGGAAGGCTGAGATTGAAGGATCGCCTGAGCCCAGCAGATTGAGGCTGTGGTGGTTGTGAACATGCCACTGCACTCCTGCCTGGGTGACAGAGTGAGACTCCGAACACACACACACACACACACACACACACACACACACACACACACACACAATGTATCTATTCCTAATGAGTCACCATAGTTTCATTAACACGGAATGGTGAAATTTGTCACTTACTGGATCAAAGTAGTCATACTTGAAATCATTTAGTGCACACCATATAGGCTTTTTTACCAGTTTTCTTATAGAGTTAAAACTGCCATGTGCACAATTCCAAGTGCAGCAATTTTTGTAAACACTTCATGAATGTTCTATGACACTCAGAACACATAGGTGCATGCTCCGTGCTCCTCTCCAAATACAATGCAGAAGAGTGTCAATTTAAGGGGAAGGCGTGCACATCCAATACGTGAAAGATTTAATCACAATTAAGGTTGTTTTCCCATAGGCTATCCCCAAGAATACAGCGTGACAAATTCTGAATTTGCATCAAGTTTAAATAAACAAGAGAAATGAACAAAATATGTGGTAAGTAGCCTCCTCATGTGACACCTGTATTTGATGAGTTGCATTAGCGTCTCTGGTTGTCTCACAAGTGACCTATTCCTGCTGCTTTGAGGGGAAAGCAAACACTTTGCCTTGAGCCTGGCATCTGTTTCTGTAAGTATCGAAGTCCCAATAAATTAAGCAAAACATAGAAGCTAAACTCTTGAAAAGGACCTGCTCTTCAAACAGTGAATCTCGGAATAGAACCAGAAGTATTGTCTGGGAGCATGAGAATCCCTGGGGGAGACTGTTAAAAAGAGGCATCCCAGGTCACCCCTAGTGACTAGATTCTGTGGTGACTCAGCTCTCCAGGTGATTCTAGTCTGTGACTCCCTTACCATTTGAGAAAAACTAAGGCCCAGATAGAAGATGGTGTGGTGGAAAGCTCCAGGAATTTGTTCCTTAGGCAAAACAACAATTGACCTGGCAAGGACTATCTTAAGTAGTTATGCAACACTGGAGTCTAGTCAAACATTTGCAGTGTGCGAGAGTGGGCTTCATGAAGAGACTGGTAAACTTTGGTGAATTTCAGTATTTCATGTAGTGACTACCATTCTCCATTCCTAAGCCCTGTGTGGCTAGCAGCTGTGTGACTAGCACCCCACATTCCTAGTGAGGTTTGCTGGTGCTAGAGTGGGCATAGAGACGTTGTCCTCCAAAAAGTGAGGCGTGTGTTCTGATTGCTGATTTCTACTTTAGATCACTGAGGAGATGGTACTGACACTGACATTACTTAAATGTGAGTTGTAAAACGCTATGGGTTGGTGAGGTGTGGTAGCTGATGCCTGTAATCCCAGCACTTTGTGGAGGTGAGAGAATTGCCTGAGCCTAAGGTTTCAAGACCAAACTGGACAACTTGGTGAGACTTCGTCTCCCTCAAGAATCAAAAAATTAGCCAGTTGTTGCGGTGTGTTTCTATAGTCCCAGCTACTTGGAAGGCTGAGGCAGAATGACTGCCTAAGCCCAGTAGGTTGAGGCTGTGGTGGCTGTGATCTGGATGACAGAGTGAGACTCTGACTCAAAAACAAAAACAAACAAAAATCCCCCCAGACACCCTATAAACTGTAGAGTCTCCCACATAACTGTGTTGTGGGATGGATTAATTAATTAATTAATTAAGAGACAGAGCCTTCTTTATGACTCAGTGGAAGTACAGTGGGGCAGTTATTGCAGCCTCACACTCTAGGGTTCATGTGATCTTTCTGCCTTGGCCTGCCAAAGTGCTGGGGGAGCCTATGCTGTACCCAGCTTCTTATGAGGGGATTTAAAGAGAATATCTGTTGTTTCTGATTTTTTCAGAGATAGACACTTAAAGAAACCTTTGTCTGATCACTGACTGACATATTATCAGAGGAGGAAAAAAAGGGAAATTCAGCACCTTCACACAACAAAAAATACACACTTTACAAAAAAGAATTTGGAAAAGTCCCAAATGGATGGCTTTAGTCCTCAAGAAGCAAATATCAGAAGCTCCTGAAAAGTGGGAGAATTAGATTTCCTGAGTTATCAAAATATAATACTGAGAATGTCCATCACTCAAAACAAAATAATGAAACATATAAAGAAACAGGAATCTATGATGCATTTACAGGAAAAAAGAATTTGGCAGAACTCATTCCAGACTTGAGAATTCTTAGGCATTAGAATTATTAGTCAGAGATGTTAAATCAACTGTCAATGTTCAATCAACTAAAATAAACCATGGACAAACAACTTAAGAAAATCAGGAAAACAATGTATAAGAAAAATGAGATCAATAAAGAGAAATTATAAAAAGGAGCTACAAAGAAGTGCTGAGTTGAAAACTACAATAAATGAAAAACTCACTGAAGAGGTTCATAGCTGATTTAAAAGTAGGCAGAAGAAAGGGCCAGTCAACTTGAAGATAAGACCTTGAAATTATCCAGTTTGAGGAGCAGAAAGAAAATGCAAGAGAAGAAAATGACTAGACTATATGGCACACTACCAAACATACCAAAATAGACATTATGGGAATCTCAGAAGGAGGGTAGAGAGAGACAAAAAAAAAGTGTGAAGAAATAATGTTCAAAAATTTCCCAAATGACATGAACACGCACATCCAAGAAGTTCAATGAACCCCAAGCAGGATAAATTCCAAGAGATTCACATTGAAACACAGGCTAGTCAACTTGTCAAAACTCAGACATAGAAAGAATCTTGATGGCAATAAAAGAGAAGTGACTCATACTTAACAGGAATCATCAATAAGTTTCACAGCTCATTTCCCTTCACACACCATGGAGGCCAAAAAGAAATAGAATGGCATATTAGAGTCCTAAAACAAAAATACTGTCAAAGAATTCTATGTCTGATAAAACTTTCAAGAATAAAGAGGTAGAACATTTTCAGATAAAGGCTGAGCTATCTGCTCTACAGGAAATGCTAAAGGTAGTCCTTTAGGCTGAAATAAAAGGACATCAGAGAGTAATTTGAAGAAATAACAAAAGATGAGAATCCTCCCCTCTAAGAAAAAAAAAAGAATCTGGGCACAGAGGCTCATTCCTGTCTGTATTCCCAGCACTTTAGGAGACTGAGGCGAAAGGACTGCTTGAGCCCAGGAGTTCAAAATCAGCCTAGGCCACAGCCAGAGTTGGTCTCTACAAAAAATAATTTTAAAAAGCTAGGTGTGGTGGAGGCGGAATCCTAATATTCAGGAGGCGGAAGTGAATCACAGTGAGGTATGATTGTCCTGTTGCACTCCAGCCTGGGAAGCAGAGTAAGACCGCTATTCAAAAAACCAAAAAACAAAAAAACCTGTAAAGATAACTATCAGCTATAAAAGCCAGTATTATTGTACTTTTGGCTTGGTATGCAATGTCTTTCTTTTTTCCCTATAATATTTAAAAGATCAGTGCAGAAAATAGTAATTATAAATCTATGCTTATGTGTGTAGTGTGTAAAGTTGTAATCTGAGACAACAACAATACAAAGGACAAGGGAATGAGGATATGTACAAGCAGAGTTTTTATATACTACTGAAACTAAATTGATCCTAAGCAAACTAGGTTGTTATAAGTTTAAGATAATTAAGTGTTTAAACTAGTTATAACTTAACATGTTTTAGTTAACAAGCGTTTCCAATGTATTCACTAACAACACACACATACACAGTAAAAAAATAAAGAAGGCTTGGTGTGGTGGCTCATGCCTGTAATTTCAGCACTCTGCCAGCAGAAGTAAGAGGACAGCCTGGGCTCAGGGGTTCAAGAGCAGCTTAGGCAACTTGATGAGACCTTGTCTCTACAATAAATCAAAAAATTAGCTGGGCGTGGTGGTGCATGCCTGTAGTTCCAGGTACCTGGAAGGCTGAGGCAGAAGGATTGTCTGAGCCCAGAAAGTCGAGGCTGCAGTGGCTGTAAGCATGCCACTATACTCCAGCCTGAGCTACAGAGTGAGACTCCAACTAAAAAATAAATAAATAAAGAGAGGAATATACATGCAACATTATAAAACACCATCTTACCAAAAAAAACCAGTAATGGGGGAACTGAGGAACAAAAAAATATATAACACAGGAAACCAATAGCTAAATGGCAAATTAAATACTTTTCATTAGTAACCACATTAAATGTAAGTGGATTATACTACTAAAGGCAGGGATTGGCAGATTGAATTTAAAAACCCATGTATGGATATGCTGTCTAGAGGAGATTAGCTTAGGGTATAAGGACAGGAAGAGGTTGAAAGTAAAAGAATGACAAATATATGTGTGACAAATGTATGCTAATGATAGCCCAAAAAGTTCTGGGATGCTTATATCATTTTCAGGAAAAATAGAGTTTAAATCAAAATGTAAGAAGAATTCAAGATTTCAACACCCTACTTTCAATAATGGATAGAACAATAAAACAGAAAAAGCAATAAAGAAGTAGAAGACTTGAGCAGCACTGTAAACTCATTAGGCCTAAGAGACATATAAAGAACAATCCATCTAGCAGCAGAACATGCATTCTTCTCAAGTCAATATGAAATATTCTCCAGGATAGTTTGCATGTTAGGACACAAAGCAAGTCTCAATAGATTGAAACATATTGAAATCATACAATGAACAAAATTTCCCCAAAGACCACAAAGACATGAACACTAAACAGCGTGATGCTGAACAACTACTGGGTCAACACTGAAATCAAAGTAGAAATTAAAAGATTCCTAGAAACAAATGAAAATGAAGAAACATCTTACCAATACCTCTGGGATGCTTAGAAAGCATTTCTAAGAGGGGAATTTATATCTCTATGAGCACACATCAAGAAAATGGAAAGATCACAAATTGAGAGCCTAACAAATCACCTAAGGGAGCTAGAAAGAGAAGACCACCAAAACTTTAGCAGAAGAATCCAAATCACCAAAATAAGAGCCTAAATACAGGATATAGAAGACAAAAATATCATAGAAAACATCAACAAAACGAAAAACTGGTTCTTTGAAAGAATTAACAATATTGATGGACCCCTAGCCAGAATGATCAAGAAAAAGAGAGAAAAAAGTCCAAATAAACACATTCAGAAATTCAAAAGATCAAATCACAACTGACCCTAAAGAAATAAAAAGATTATCAGAGATTACTATGTATACCTATATGGAAACAAACTTGATAACCTAAATGAAATGGAAGACTTCTGACATCACACAACTTCCCCAGGTTGAAACAAGAAGATATTGAGACACTAAATAGACCAATAACAACCCAGGAAATTGATTTTGACTCTGTCATAAGAAAACTACCTTCCAAAAAAAAAAAAAAAAGCTCCAGATTGGATAGCTTTCCAGCAGAATTCTACAAAACGTACAAGGAGGAGCTATTGCAAGTATTCCAGGCAATTGAGACAGTTGGAATTCTCCCCAAATTGTTTTATGAAGCTAACATCACCCTGATACCTAAACTGGGTAAAAAGTCAACCAAAAAAGAGAACTATAGGCCAATATCCCTTATGAACATAGATGCAAAAATCCTCAGCAAAATTCTAGCAAATCGGATCCAAAAACACATCTCAAAAATCATCCACCATGACCAAGCAGGCTTCATCCCCAGGATGCAGGGCTGGTTCAACATCTGTAACACCATAAATGTAATTAAATACATCAACAGATGTAAAAGCAAGAACCATATGATTATATCATTAGATGCAGACAAAATTTTTGATAAAATCCAGCATCCCTTCTTGATAAAAACCCTCAAACACCTAGGTATAGAAGGAACATACATCAAAATATTAAGTGCCATCTACGATAAACCCACAGCTAACATATTGCTAAATGGACAGAAACTGGAAACATTTCCCCTGAAAACTGGAACAAGACAAGGCTGCCCACGCTCACCCCTCTTGTTCAACATTGTGTTGGAAGTCCTAGCTTGGGCAATTAGACAAGAGAAGGAAATCAGGGGTATCCAAATAGGAAAGGGGAAGTCAAGTTATCCCTCTTTGTGGACAATATGATCCTATACCTCGAATCTGTCAAAAACCCGCTTGCACTGATAAAGGACTTTGGCAAAGTCTCAGGGTACAAAATAAATGTGTAAAAGACAGTTGCATTCTTTTTTTTTTTTTTTTTTTTGAGTTGGAGTCTTTCTCTGTCACCCAGACTGGAGTGCAGTGGCCGCTCCCGGCCACTGCAGCCTCGACCTGTTGGGCTCCGGCGATCCTTCTGCCTCAGCCTTCCAAGTAGCTGGAACTACAGGTGCACACTACCATGCCTGGCTAATTTTTTTATTCATTTTAGAGATGAGGTCTCACCAAGTTGCCCAGGCGGGTCACGAACCCGCGGGCTCAGGCAATTCATTCACCTCAGCCTCCCAAGACGCGGGATTATAGGCTGAGCCACCAAGCCTGGCTGACAGTTGCATTCTTATACACCAACAATAAGCAGGTGGAGAACCAAATAAAAAGCACAGTTCCATTCACAATAGCCACACAAAAAAATGAAATACCTCAGCATCTTCCTAACCAGAGAAGCAAAAGACCTTTACAATGAGAACTACAAAACACTGCTCACAGAAATTCAAGAAGACAAACAAATGGAAAAATATTCCATGCTCATGAATAGGAAGAATCAACATTGTTAAGATGTCCATCCTCCCAAAGGCAATCTACATATTGAATGCAATATTCATTAAATTACCAACATCATTCTTCTCAGACCTGGAAATGACAATACAGAAATTCATATGGAAACATAAATGACCATGAATAGCCAAAACAATCCTTAGCAAAAGAAACAAAGCAGGAGGTATGACACTTCCAGACTCCAAACTTTACTATAAGACTACAATAATCAAAACAGCCTGGTATTGGTACAAGAACAGACATATAGACCAATGGAACAGGATAGAGATTCTGGAAGTAAAACCTCAATTTCTCAACCAACTCATCTTTGACAAAGCCTCCAACAACAACCACTGGGGAGAGGAGAACCTATTCAGTAAATGGAGCTGGGAAAACTGACTGATCACATGCAGAAGATTGAAACAGGACCTCTCTACCTATCACCACACACAAAAATTAACTCTAAATGGATCAAAGACCTAAACATAAAACCTCAAACTATAAGAATCTTAGAAAACACAGGAGACACCCTTATGGAAATTGGAACCAGCAACCAATTCCTGATGAAAACCCTAAGTGCCCATACCATAAAAAATAAGATAGACAAGCAGGACCTCATCAAACTGACAAGCTTCTGCAAAGCAAAAGAAACCATCAAGATAGCAGGAAGACAGCCCACAGAATGGGAAAAAATATTTGCCAGCTGTATATCTGACAAAAGCCTAACATCTAGGATCTACAAGGAACTCAACCATGCAGAAAGGAAAAAAAACAAACAGCTCCATTAAAAAGTGGGTAAAAGACATGAATAGACACTTCTCAAAAGAAGAGACACAGGCAGTCAATAGACACATGAAAAAGTGCTCAGCCTCACTCATCATCATAGAAATGCAAATCAAAAGCACATTCAGATACCACACAACCCCAGTAAGAATGGCCATCATTAATAAACAACAACAAATGGTGGAGAGGATGCGGAGAAAAAGAAACACTTCTACACTGCTGGTGGGAATTCAAACTAGTGCAACCTCTTTAGAAGACAGTGTGGCGATTTCTGAAATAACTAGAAATTGACCTTCCATATCACCCAGCAATCTCCCTATTGGAAATACATCCAGAGGAACTCAATCATTCTATAAAAAGATACCTTCACACACATGTTTGTTGAAGCTTTATTCATAATAGCAAAAACACGGAACCAACCATGCTGCCCATCAAAGCTGGACTGGATAAAAAAATGTGGTATATATACACAATTGAATATTATGCTGCCATAAAGAAGGACAAATATATAGACTTCACAGCAACTTGGATGGATTTAGAGTCTATCATACTCAGTATGATATCACAGAAATGAAGAACAGAGTACCATATGTTCTCCCTCATAAACGGACCTTGAACAACTATCATAATACTATAAGAAAGGGTTGGCAATAGTGGGAAACTGCCAGGGGAGCAGGGTGGGATTGGCAGTTGAGGGAAACTACCAGGGGAGGGAGGGGCACACCTCATCAACAAGTGTTCTTGCATAATGAACATTTGTATTCCTAACCCTGAATTGTACCCCACATATTTAAAATAAAATAATCATACAATGAAAGGATCACAATGGAATGAAACTAGAAATCCACAACAGAAGGAAAATTGGAATATTTATAAATATGTAGAAATTAAGCAATACACTCTTAAATAACCAATGTGTCAAAGAAGAAATCACAAGGGAAATTAAAAATTACACTGAGGTGCATGAAAATCAAACACAACATACCAAAACTTATGAGATGCAGTGAAAGCAATGCTGAGAGGGAAATTTATAGGTATAAATACATATTCTAAATAAAGAATAATGATTTCAAGTAAGTAACTTAACCGAACATCTAAAGGAACTAGAAAAAGAACAGTATATCAAATTGAAAGCTAGCAGAGAGACTTCCGGCAAGATGGCGACGGGCAGGTTGGTCCGTGAGACCCTCTGTGAAAGCAAGTGTCCATAGACTCTCGCTCTCCCCTGTGGCTGTGGCTCTCACTGTTGCCAGGCTGCTTTTCAGGCACTGCTCTGCTGCCACCTCCATGCAGTGCTCTGCCATGGCCTCCGCCTTCGCCTCCACTGCTGCCACCCAGGGCGACCCTCAGCTCCTGCCCGTGGAGCTCCTCCCACAACCGCACTACTGACACAGCCACCACCACCACACACCCCCCTCCCTGGGGTGGCCCTTGGCTCTCAGCCCTGTGGAGCTCCTCTCACGCATGGCACTGCTGACACGGGTGGCTGCTACCACCGCCACCTCCGCTGCCCCCTCCCACCCTGGGTGGCCCTCAGCTCCCACCCCTGGAGCTCCAGGCTCCCTACCTGTTGTATTGCCCTGCCCAGCCCTGCCCCAGTCTCCCAGTGCTATGCGCACCTGCATTGCCGGGCAGTCTAGCATTCCACCTTCCCTAGCTCGGCCCTGGGCTGCAGCGGAAAAAGAGATCAACTGGCACCCTGGGACCAGACAGGGACCTGCATTACCCTGCCCAGCTCCGCCCAGCCTCCAACTTGAGATCTAAGGTAATAGCATCAAAATGGGAGAGACAGAAACCCCTCCCCCATGCTAGATCAGACACTGGTCAGATCTGAGTGGCAGATTTGACAGGCAGCAAGCCAACTGAGCACAGATCCGGTCCACCCTGCACAGTAGGTCTGGGGCAACTGACCCTAGCTGTGAGCAACCCTACAGCCAGTGATGAGAGCTAGAGACCAGAGCTGAAGGGATATTGGACTTAGAGGAAAAATCTCAGAGTGTGCTTCATTCCCTTGTTTTAATTTTTTTATTTTTATTGTTTGTTTTACTCATCTTTTTTTCTCTTTTCTCTCTCTTCTTACTGTTATTGATAACGTTTTTATACTTGCTTTGTTTCTGTTTACTGATTCTTTTTTTCTTATTAAACCTCATGTTTGGGTAGGGGAATAGTACACCAATAAGGAGGTTGGTTAGCTTGTATGTCTGTATGATTGTATGTTTTAGGTTTTGTTGTTGTTATTTGCTTGTTTTTTACTTTTATCTGTCTTTGTGTCTCTTTTCATTTGTTAGTCAGTACATTTGTCTGTTTTCCCTTTTACTCGTTTCTGTCTCCACCTTCCTCTTCCCCCACTCCCTGTTCCATTCTTTTCCCTTTTCTTACCTCTTTTTGCTTTCAGGGAGCAAACCTATACCCCCACTGCATGGACAGATTACAAGGCAGTGGGAAGTGGGTTCCAGAATATCCATACACCTGTCAGTGGATACTGGGATCTGCAGATAGATTTTGAATCACAGCTCCCCCCTCAATTAAATCTCAAAGCTGCAAAAAGTATAGCCCCCAATCTACAATCCAGCTTCAGAATTGAACAAAGCCAGAGTATTCACATAGGTCTCCCACAGACCCCTGGGAGGTCAGACACAGAAAATAGAGCCCCTAGAATGACTGGTCACATACTACAAACCCAGACATCAAGACATTAATAGAGAGAATAAAAAGAATTGAGGAGAGACTAGAGGAAAATAGGAAGGAGCTGATAACTGAGATAACAGCAGTAAAGAATACTGTGATTGAAATAAATAACAAACTAAGAAGCATGGAAAGCAGAATTAGCCAAGCAGAAGAAGGAATCTCAGAGCTTGAAGACCAAAACATGGAACTAACCCAAACTGTCAAAAACATAGAAAAGAATCTTTAAAAGACAGAACAAAACCTTCAAGAGATGAACAATTACATCAAGAGACTGAACCTAAGAGTAATTGGACTTCCTGAGGCAGAAAGAGAGATAGAGACCACCTGGAACATACATTCCATGAACTTATTCAAGAAAACTTCTCTCATTTCATCATGTGAAAATGTAAAAATTCATACACAAGAGATTCAGAGGACCCTTGCAAGACAACAAATGAGAAGAACAACTCTAGACACATAATAATTCACATAAACAAAGTAGGTTTAAAAGAAAAAAATCCTAAAGGCAGCAAGAGGAAAAGATCAGACTATCTACCAGGGAAGACCAATTAGAATAGCAGCAGATTTATCTACAGAAACACTTCAGGCTAGGAGAACTTGGAGCCCAACCTTCAAAGTTCTCAAAGATAAACAACTTCAACCAAGAATAACCTACCCAGTCAAGCTAAGCTTCATCGGTGAGGGAAAATTAAAATCTTTCCCAGACATCCAATCCCTAAGAACTTACACTGCCTCTAGACCACCTCTACAAGAAACACTTAAGAAAGTATTAAACACAGAAGAAAAGGAAAAAAGGACAACAATGTTCTTCACAAAAGTACAGGAAAAAGATTGAAAATACACACGAATCAACCCAAAAACCAAAAGAAAGACAACAAACAAACAGGAGCAACAACAACTCTATAAGAACCTCATGACAAGGATAAACCCTCACATTTCAATAATTAGCCTGAATGTGAATGGACTAAATGTACCACTGAAAAGACACAGAATGGCAAAATGGATAAAATATCATGAGGCAACAATATATTGTCTTCAAGAGACTCATCTCACCAGAAAGGACACTCAGACTCAAACTAAGAGAATGGGAAGCAAAATTTCAGGTGAATGGATCACAAAAGAAAGCAGGAGTTGCGATCTTAATTTTTGAAAAAATACCCTTTAAGCTATCAAAAATTAAAAAGGATACAGAAGGTCACTACATAATGATAAAAGATTCAATCCATATGAAATATCCATCCTAAACATATATGCACCCAACATAGGAGCATAACTTTCATAAAGCAGCTTCTAGGCAAACTTAAAGAAGATATTGACTCTAACACTACTATACCTGGGGACTTTAATTCCCCACTCACAACCCTAGACAGATCATCAGGACAAAATTCATCAAGGAGATCTGGAACCTCAATCTGACTCTTGACCAAATTGACTTAATTGATACCTACAGAACACTCCACCCAACGACCACAGAATATATACATTCTACTCATTACCACATGGAACGTACTCTAAGATCAACCACATCCTTGGCCATAAATCAAGCATAAACAAATTTCATAAGATTGTAATTTTGCCATGCATCTTCTCAGACCACAATGGAATAAAAATAAATATCAACACCAAAAAAGTTCCCCCAAAACCCACAAAGACATGGACACTAAATAGCAAATGCTAAGCAACTCCTAGGTCAACATGGAAATCAAAACAGAGATTAAAAGATACCTGGAAACAAATGAAAATGAAGAAACATCTTACCCAAATCTCTGGGATACCATGAAAGCAGTAGTAAGAGGGGAATTCATATCTCTACAAACACACATGAAGAAAATGGAATGATCACAAGTTAACAGCCTAACAAGTCACCTAAGGGAGCTGGAAAAGCAAGACCATCACAACCCTAACTTCAGCAGAAGAATCCAGATCACCAAAATAAAAACCCAAATCCAGGACATAGAAGACAAAAAGATAATACAAAAAATCAACGAAACAAAAAGCTGGTTCTTTGAAAGAATAAACAAGATTGATGGTCCCCTAGCTAGACTGACCAAGAAAAAGAGAGAGGAAGCCCAAATAAACACAATCAGAAATACAAAAGATCAAATCACAACTGACCCCGAAGAAATACAAAGATTATCAGAGATTACTATGTACACTTGTATGGAAACAAACTTGAAAACCTAAAGGAAATGGAGGACTTTCTGACATCACACAACCTCCCTAGGTTGAAACAAGAGAAATCAAGACCCTAAATAGACCAATAACAACCCAGGAAATTAACTATGTCATAAGAAAACTACCTACAAAAAAAAAAGCCCTGGACCAGATGGCTTTCCAGCAGAATTCTACAAGACATACAAGGAGGAACTGATACCAATCCTATTGAAAGTATTCCAGGCGATTGAGAAAGATGGAACTCAATCTCTCCCTCTCTCTCTCTCTGTCTCTGTCTTGACAATGTTTTGCTCTGTTTGTTGCCTAGGCTGGAGTTCACTGGTGCAATCACAGCTCGCTGTAGCTTTCAACTGCTGGGATCAAGAGATTATCCTCCCTAAAACTCCAAGCAGCTGGGACTACAGGTGTGTAAACTCCTCACTTCAAGCTCGGTGTGAGCCACTATGTGCACTGTTTCTACAGGTCTGTATATTGTCTTAAATGTGTTATGCTATTTTACTGGCATTCTTTAAACCAACTACTGTTGGGACAAAACCAAACTGAGATGTGAAGAAAAAGACTACCTGAAATCCTCTCAAGAACCATTCAACAGCTATGGAGTCTATGGTCTAATGTGTGTCAGGCAGGTTCTGCCACTCTGGAGGTTGGTCAGAGGACAGAAACCCAACCTGCGTGTGGGGTTCCCTGTTTCTACAACAGGAACCCTTAGTGGCACAATAACTTCCTGCTTAACACATTGTATACATCTCCAAGTGTATGCCGTGTTTTGAGAGTCAGTGCAGTCATTAATACCCCCCATTCAATGGATAATCAAACCAGACCACATATGACTTGCAAACCCATAGACATGACAAAAGTGAGGAACATACTCTTACCCCAAAGCAGATTCATATTATGGGGAAAAATGAGCTCTTAGGAAATTAAAATAGGTATTTTCTCACAGGTAATAAAAATAGAATCATGTGTCAGAAATCTGCCAGAACCATGTCAGGTGGCATGGACATATTAACTTTCAGACACATGTTTACATATGAAAGCTGAATTCTATATTAGTTATATTAACTCAAAAGTGTAAAACAAAATATGAACCCAAGGTGCTTACTTGTAAGTATGTACTGAAGAAAGCCTTTTCATTCATTTTTTTCTCATGCGTTTCATGTGTTTCAACACTGGGAGCCAGTGTTGCTTGGATGTCTCCTGCACTACAATACTTCATTAGCAGAGTGGACAAAATTCCTGATAGTGGTAAATGGAAATAGATAAACTTGAATTTGCAAGTTAATAAGCAATGGGCCTTTTCCCTCTTGCCTGAGTTCAGAACCAAATGTGAGACTGAACTAAGCGTCCAGCAGATGACGTTCAAACTCTCTTGTAGCGAAACACCTGTACTTGGCTGGATAATGTGGCTGCTCCACCCCGAGTTAGGAACAGTGCCCAGTCACTGGAAGGGTGTAGGAAACCCATGATTTCCCCAAGCCCCCACCCTGTGAGAGTCTGCTACTGTAAAATAGATGGCAGCAAGGGGCTTGCCTTAGGCACACCCATAGAAATGACAAAAGTGAAAAACATACTCTTCCCCTAAAGTAGCTTCATATTATAGGGGAAAATGTTGCTCTCTAGGAATTAAGATAGGTATTTAATCACAGGTAATAAAGACAGAATAATCTGTGAGAAATATGCCAGAAACACGTCAGAATGTTTGTTCTCTGCAGGCAAATGGATGCCAAAAAGAAGGGAGAAAGAGCAGACACGTGATTCCTCCTCCCAATAGACCCAGGAAGGCCCTTTCTTCCCCTAGGGTGGTGGGGGAGGCAGAGACTGAGCACATTCCTGGGGTACTGCCTCAGAGGACTCCTCTCCTCCTCACCAGGAATGTGGGAAGTGTTCCCTCCAGTTGAGGAGCAGAGATCCATCCTGGCGACCTGATTCTGTGGGGCAGATTGACTCTGAGGACAGGATGAGCAGCTAGAATCCCATGAAGCATTTCTTTCCTCGAAAGATGTAGAGATGTAAAAGAAAAAAAAAAGCAGGATGAATATATCATTGTGGGAACAGGCAAACAGGTGGTCTTTCCTGGGTGCAGCCATATGAACCAGACCAGAGGCTCCCAAGCCCCACCAAGCGTCAGTCATAGGTAGAGGATGAAGAACGGGAAGCGCTTATTAAAAATCCTTATTCTTGCCGGGCTCGGTGGCTCAGCCTGTAATCCCACGCCTTTGGGAGGCTGAGGTGAGTGGATTGCCTGAGCCCGTGGGTTCGAGACCCGCCTGGGCAGCGAGACCTCATCTCTACAATAAATAAAAAAATCAGCTGGGTGTGGTAGTGCATGCCTGTATTCCAGCTACTCGGAAGGCTGAGGCGGAAGGATCGCCAGAGCCCAGCAGGTCGAGGCTGCAGTGGCCGGGAGCAGCCACTGCACTCCAGTCTGGGCGACAGAGTGAGACTCCAACTCAAAAAAAAAAAAAAATCCTTATTCTTGTAACCCACCAAGAATCTCTGACAGTGGAGCCCCCTGAATCTACACATTTGTACATATTTCCAGAATGACCCTTCCACAGTTGGCCAAGAACCAGCAACTTAGATGACTTGGGGATTCATTTACCACAGAATAAGCTTTAAAATGAATGCTGCTGATATCCCCGGCTTGTCCTACACATTTCTTTCTAAGTTGCATGGTGGAAATCATAAACATGGATGGGCATCTCATTGGTACCCAGGTCTCCATTGGGAGAGGTAAGGGGATGATTTTATACTGAGCACTGCACATGGGCTAGAATGGGCTCATCGGCACAGTCGGCTTCGCTCCATTATCCTGTGACATGCCTACCCAAGTGTCCCAACACGATTTACATATGTGGAAGCTGAAGAGTTGCTTATTGTGTTTGTTCTTGTAATAGGCTGCTGCTTCCCTCATAGTTAATGGTTTTCTAAAGTTGGGAAGAAGTTTGGAATTGAACCGTGATTGTCAAAACTTGATAACTGTGCTTTTCTCTCTCACAAAACATCAAACAAATGATCAAAATCACAATTTATCATAAGACATCAGGTTAAAAAACATCCTTCAAAGCCTTCAGTGAAGCTTAAGTGAATGAAAACTTTAAGAGCATATTGATGATAAGTATAGACAGTAGCTCTTGCTTCTGGTATAGAGAGAAGGAAAGTCACAGTGCATGTTCAAGTGTCAAGTCTATCTTGTTTACAGCTCAGTGAAGGAGCAAGGCAAGTACAACCCCTTCATGGATGACTCCATGTTATTCAGGGTTTTCTGTCTCTGGTTGTTAATCTCTTGACAAGTTGACACTTCAAAGTCAAGTCATTGTGAGTGATATTAAATTGGGAGTTTTCTCTTTTCTAAGCCAGGTTGGATAAGAAAGAGATTCTTCTCTTTTCCAGGAATAGTTAGAACTTCCTGAGGCTGTTATCACACACCCACATAATGGCCTTAATCACATTGTGCTAATTCTCTGCCCCTTTTTAGGCCAAGGAGGACCTACCAAGCTCCTCAAAGTGGCTACCCCTCTAGCTCAGAGAGGTCTCCTATATTGTGGTAGGGGCTCCAGTCTACTTTGAAGGCTGCTGGGGGCATGGGATTAATTAGTCCTCATCCTTTTCCATTTCCCGTTTTTCTTTTTGACCTCCTTTTTCTTGACTTTTTGAGAGTCAGGATCACTCTTGACGTTTTTTGAGTCAGGATCACTCTGTTACCCAGGCTGGAGTGTAGGGGCACAATCATGCGATCCCTAGTGAGCTCATGTGATCCCTAGTGAGCTTCAACCTCCACTACAGGCAAACAACACTATGCCCGGCTAATTTTGAGGTTGTGTGTGTGTGTGTGTGTGTGTGTGTGTGTGTGTGTGTGTGTTGTGTCTCACTATGCGGCCCAGGTTCCTATTTCCTCTTTGATAGTGCTACTTTCTCTTTTTTTATGTGCCCAGGGCATGAAACAGCTCTGACCACCAATGCAGGCATCAAGTTAGGATGAACAAAGGATTGTCCATCTGCTCTGCCCCAACTGATGCAAGAGCAACACCACCAATGAGGTATCTCTATGCCCACTGCCGGGGGGATAACGCTACTTTCTGACTGTTAAACAGTTCAAACAGATTTCCCTGGAGTGTTTCTCCATGGTTCTAGTTTGCTCCCTAGAATGTCTCAAAACCAATTACTGTGCTTATTTTTACATGGTTTCCTGACAGACAGTAGGCATAGGAATTGAGTAATTTGTGCACAAATTGCAGATTCATTTCTGCAATGAGCAGAGCGAGCAGGTTGTCCCTGCAGGTTTGGCCCTGGCTGTGGACAGCTCAGCAGTGATGTCTCTGTTAACTCTACCCCACGTCTTCTCATTTAAGTGTTCACTATCAGAATATGCTCAGCGGGCAGCCTGTGCATTTCCTGCAGAGAAATGTCATCATTGCCTCTGCCTCAGGAACTGACATCCTCACAGCCACCATGCTCAGGTTGACCATGTTCATCAGGAGAAAGCAGCCATTGTGAGTGGCTCTTAGCACTGACCTTCCTTCCAGAATTTGTGGGTGTTTGAACCAACATTGCCCACAGAGCTTCCTGAGAATCCTGGATGTAGCAGGAGGGTGGAAAGCTCTGAGCCTGGGTGGGCTTCAGCATCACCTTGTGGAAAAGTACACGACTTGGGCACAACCATGGTGATTTTAGCACATAGCCAGGTTTTGGGACACCTGAATTGGGCCATGCTTGTCTCTCAAGGTCACTGCAGGTTGGGCCAGGCCTGTTCCCACCATATTCAGGGCCTCTGAAAGAGGAGATGGTATGTTCTCTGCCTGAAGGATTGGGAAATAGGAATTTGGGTATGGAAAAGAAAAAACAAACACAGCAACAAGAGGGTGGAGAGGGATAAGGCTGTGGGGGAGCCAGGACAGCAGGCCTGGTGTTCATCTCACTTGCACTGCTGTGGCTGCACTACTTATTAGAGTGTCGAAAGTCCCTTCCTGGAACCTCCCCCTGACTTCCTGATCTTCCCCTGTGATCCTGCATGTGGGGCAAATGCCTGGCATAGCAGTGGCCCTCCAAAGCTCAGTTCCAGCAGTGGTCATTTCCACTGGTCAGTGCCTGTCTGCACCAGTTGCTAAACATTTGCTTTATGTCCCTGGATGAGTGGGCTCACTGTGAGCAGGCACTAGAAAGTTAATGGTTTGCAAGATCTGTGCATGCATAATTGAATTGATGTGCCTCGAGCTGCATCCCTGGAGACACATATTCCTGATCATAGAGGGAAGGGCTCAGATGTACCTCAGATGCTTGCCAGCTCTGTTGAGTGCTCAGCTTGTCCCCAGGGAAGAGTGTGAAGGTGTGTGGTGAGGGACAAAGCATTCATCCCCAATCTAACCCACTGTCTCAGTCAGGAGGCTGCTACATTTCCATTTCCCCACAAGAGCAGCATTGCTTTCCCTCCATTTCAAGGCTCCTGGGACTAGCAGCCTATTTATGTGAGCTACCACCCCCTCACATCCAGCCTCCTCCTCTGAACAGGGCTCACCCATTGGACCCACCGTTTTCTCTCCAGGCCCCCTGAGGGACCAAAATAAGCAGTCAAAACTGTGGCCCCATTTCACAGAGACAAGTCAAAACAGGGATGGCTGGAGTTAGTTCTGAGAAAGTCTGTTGCAGCTCTATTTACAACAGCAAAAATATGGAACCAACCATGTGCTTATCGAAGCTGAACTGGATTTTAAAAAAGTGGTACATATACACAATGGAATATTATGCAGCCATAAAGAAAAATAAACATACAGACTTTACAGCAACATGAATAGATTTAGAGTCGATCATACTCAGTGATCTATCACAGAAACAGAGTACCATATGTTCTCACTCATAAGTGGCCATTGAACAGTTATCATAATATTATAAGAAAGGGATTGGCAGTTGAGGGAAACTGCCAGGGGAGGGAGGGGCACACCTCATCAGCAAGGGTAGCTGCATTATGAACATTTGTATACCTAACCCTGAATTATACCCACATCTTTGAAATAAAAAATCAATAGATAGATAGAAGTTGTGGGAAGGGAGTTTCCCAGAAGCTCTGTGCTGCCCAGAGGCAAAGTCACTTTCATGGATGACAAGTCTTCCTGATGGGAAGCGGAATCTTCACTCCTCAGAAACATCAGCCTCTCTCACTGCCCTACAATAGATCATAGGATTGTCTATGTATTCAGCTAAGCATTATGGTTTTTGGCATGTTTTGTCTTAGATCTCCACTGGCACATATGACATATAATATTTTTATGATGAATAGAAAGACTGGTGGCAAAAGTCTCAAGAATTACACAAAATATACAAAAAGTCTGGAACAGCTGGTATTCGATTCCTGTATATAATCCAGCTTGTGGGGCCAGCTGACAAGGGCTGAGGATATTCTCCATTCTGCCACCACCAGGAAGCAGTTGGAGTTCTGGCTGTGAGGAATATTCTCCAAAAACCTTTACCTTCTCATTTCCAATTTTCCATGGACCATGAAAAAAGTGCTTTAACCACAGGATGTTTATGAAGATATGGCACTAAAGACCAGAGCTAGAAAGTTAGCACATTTACCCAAAGACAAACCTGATTAACATGAATTTATTCATTTAATAAAGCACTGTTTTGTGTATTCAGTCATTCATTGAACAGATATTAAGAATACCTTATATGTAGACAATATCAAAATACAATGAGGGGCCGGGCATGATGTCTCATGCCAGTAATACCAGCACATTGTATGAGCCCAGGAGTCTGAGACTAGACTAGGAAACATCACAAGACTTCATTTCTACAAAAAGCAAAAAAAAACTAACCAGGTGTGGTGACACATACTTGTAGTCCCAGTTACTCAGGAAGCTGAGGCGGGAGGATCACCTGAGCCCAAGAGGTCAAGGCTGTGGTGAGCTGTGATTATGCCACAGCACTCCAACCTGGGTGACAAAGCAAGACCTTGCCTCAAAAGAAAAAAAAAAAAAAAAAAAAATACAAGTAGGGAATCAGTCTGGGGCGGGGTGAGAACAGGACTCTACTAAATATCTTTTATGAGAGGTGGTTAACAGAAGTATTATACAAATAAACTAATAAGAATTGTGGCAGCTCTCCAGAAGGAGAGGTTGATTTCTTGCTTGAATGAATAGGAAAAATAAATGCAGTAATAAAGATTATAAAGGTCCAGGCACAGTGGCTCAGGCCTGTAACCCCAGCACACTGGGAGGCCAACGTGGGAGGACTGCTTGAGCCCAGGAGACCGAGACCAGCCTGAGCAACATAGTGAGACCTCATTTCTACAAAAATTAGCCAGGCTTGGTTGTGTGTGCCTGGAATCCCAGCTATTTGGGAGGCAGAGGCAGAAGGACTGCCTGAGCCCAGGACATTGAGGCTGCAGTGAGCCGTGATTATGCCACTATACTCCAGCCTGGGTGATAGAGTGAGACTCTGAAAAAAAAAAGAGTATAAAGAAAAAGGATTAATTTATAAAGTTGTGAGCAGAGTTAAGGGAAATCAACAAAGAATGTCAAAGCACCCTGGCATAAGCAAGAGTGGGAAGATGTTACAATAAGGGGAGGGGGCAGTTAAGAAATCTAGAGAAAGGAAGAAAGCCTCTGACAGGCCAGTCCCTTTGGTGGAGGAACAGGGACACACTGTAACCACCTAATAGGAAGACCTCAGGGGAATAAACACCCTGCACTCATGCCCCCTCTGCCCTTCAATCTCCTATAAGTGGCTTCCACTGACCAAACCCCACAGGAAGCTAGATGGTAAAAGAGTCACTGATTGCAATTCATCAGTTTCACAGGGCACAGAGTCCAAGGAGGAGAGGAGTGTAGAGGTCAAAGGAAAACTGTCCCTTTGTCCTCTGAAGGATCACTGAAAAATCAATGGACAAAAGGAAGATTAATAGGAGAGAAATGTCATACAAATTTATTAGTGTGCTTGGGGTAAAACACAGTGATTGCTCGATATCCCAATGGGATAGAGATGCTTATATGTCCTATTTCTTATGGGCAAGGGAGTTGGGGACATGTGAAGATTTTAGGGGGGCAGTAAATGAATTCAGCAGGCTTGAAGAACACACAATGGCCTGGGACAAAGTCTGTTGGGATTGCAGAGCAGACAATGGTTTATGATGGAAGCCTGTGCCGATGTGTGGAAGACTACAGACTTTCTCCGTGATACATGTTTTGTTAATGAAACCTCAGGGAAGAAACTGAGGTCACTGTTTTTTTTCTTTAGTGGATTCAGACTTTAGGCAGATAAGGGAACTTCTAGGAACAACTGCATCTTGTGTTTTGGGAGAGTCAGTGGATTGAGAGACAGAAGATGGGAGGTCAGAACTTGAGGCTTCTTCTTCAGTTCATATGTCAAATTACCATATTTTGGGGCATCAGTTTCTGAGCTCAGTCCTAGAGAGCAGGTTTAGAAAGATAAATCAGACATATCCAGAACAGTTTATCTCTTTTGCCCATCAATATCCATCTTTGTCCTTTTTGTGGATGAAAATTCCCAATTCCATATCCTCCACATAGGTAACACAAAAAGTTCCACTGGCTACATACCACACAAAACCTAAATCATTAGCCATTACATCGCTCTTCATATAAGGCACTGGGAAAAAGTCTTGAGAGGCAAGTCAACCTAAAACATAGCTGTCACAGTCCCTGCTTCTGTAGTTGGCCATGAGGCCTGAGGTAATAACCATAGGTTCTCTCTTCTCCTGCCCATTTTGTATTCCTTTTATTATCTTCCAGCACCTTAGTCACATGGGGTTCATTTTCTGGGGAGAATATCCCAACCACTCATGTCTGTAGTTCCTTGGTGGATCTTTCTGGGTTTGTATGGGTTGCTGCATTTTCTGCTGACAAGGACTCTTGGGCATGGGCCCCCTAACATCCTCCCTAGTGGGAATCGCTGGGTTCTAGATGTGGTCCTCCTGGCCCTGTTCATAGTCCAATTTCCCCTTGGTGAACAGGATCAATCACCCAAATAAACACAGTGACCTCTTGCTCTGCCTGGTGGTTCAGTGGCATAAGGAGCTCTAAATTACTAGGAACCGTTTCAGCTTGTAATCTGACTGAACCAAGACTTTGTATAAGGTGGGAGCATTCCTTCCCAGGGTATAAGTACCTCTAAACCAACTAAGCCTAGGTCTTGAAATAGGAAGCAAAAGTTCCTTCAGAGATTTTTTGTATGACAGCAAGTGCAACCACTCTCCCCTTCATCCCTTGGTTCCCAAGCTCATGCACTCTGGCTATGGAGGAGACAACACCATATATCGGCTTATGCTATATCCTGTAGGTCAGTTCCCCAGCTTGTGAGGTTTTCTTACACTATGACTGAGCCTTCAGTAGGCTCAAGAATATATGGGTTGAGGAACCAGCTTATGCAATTGTGGGTGCAGGCTCAGCAAGGTGGACATCCATAGGACAGGCCATCAGGAGGGCCAGGCTGTAAGTCTCACACATGAACTTAAGTCCACAAGTGAAATTTCTTCTTCTATAGAAACCGAAGTTCTGCTCTTAAGGCCTTTCAACTGATTGAATCAGGCAGATTATCCAGGATATTCTTCCTTAAAGTGATTACAGACTTTAATCTGTATGTATGCATAAAATACTTTCACCACAGCACCTAGATTAGTGTTTAAATGAATTACTAGGGGCTCTAGCCTGGACAAGCTGATGCAGAAAACTGATCATTGCAATCACCCCTGTTAGCTTGTCACCCAAGCACATTTCTTTAAACTATACTTAATCTCTTAGGGAACACAATTAAAGTCATACTTCTGCCTAGTTTGTTGTTACATGTTACAACTATTCTATGTACAACTGAAACTACATTTAACACTTTCCCCAGAGGAGGATGCAAAGTCCTTGTGCACTTTTCTCCTTTGATATCCTGTAACTTGACTTTCATCACAGGATGTGGCAGCACTTAGAGGCACCCTAAGAGAGTGCGTGTATTCCAGAATATTCTTCCTTACTTGCATTGTGTAGTAACAACTTAATTTTCCCTGGGTCATCCCTGCCAGTACAATCACTCCCTTATTTGCTTGTTGATTCAGAAGCATGAGATAACCAAAGTTGCCAGGTGACATTCTCAATTTTCAGTTCAATAGAATCATTGTGTCTCCTGGTAGAAACAGTCCTCTTTTTAGAACTAAGACTTCTAAGAAGCACAGCAGAGTATAGGGTCATGGGAACAAGAAGCAAAAAAACAAAAGGGGGTGGGTAACAGTGAGTGGAAGCCACGCCCATTTCCACCCCTTGAATCCTGAACCTGTAATCCTAGTTATAGGAGAAACAGCACCATATATTGGACACGTATTAGCCTGTAGACAGTTTCCTGGAGAACCTTGCCCAGCCCTGTAAGATTTTGCCAACTCACTAGCACTGTTACTGAACCTTCAAAAGGCCATTCCACTGCTCTATCAAGCCAGATGCTTCAGGATGATAGGAACACGGTAGGACCAATGAAGTCCATGAGCAGGGGTCCATTGCTGTGCTCTATTTGCTGTGAAGTGAGTTCTTTGAGAAGCAATGCTGTGTGAAATAACATGATGAGCGATAAGGCCCTCTGTAAGTTTGAGAATGGTAACTTGGCAGAAACATTGTGTGCAGGAGAAGCAATCAATATCCAGAGAGCCTGTTCCAGTAAAAACAAAGCCTTTCCACTTCCATGAAGGCAGTGATCTAATATAACTAAACTGTGACCAGGGAGCTGTCTCACCACCCAGGGAGTGATGCCATATAGGGACTCAGCATGGGTCTTGGCTGCTGGTAGATTGGGTGCTCAGCAGTGGCCAAAGCCAGGTCAGTTGTGGTGATGAAAGTTGATGTCACTGAGCACATGTATAATCTCCATTCTTGCCACGTGGCCACCTCATGAGTCCATTGGTCAATGACAGGTGTGGCTAGGAAAAAAGACTGACTGGTATCCACAGACCAAGTCATCACATCCACTTGATTACTAAGATTCTCCTAAGATCACATTTTTGTGAACCTTCACATGGGACACAGATACCTTCAATAATTTTTTGCCCTTTCAGAGAGTTTTTTTTTTAATGTTAATTATTTCTGGATTAATTATTAATTTTTCTGAGAGTCTCACTCTGTCACCCAGGCTGCAGTGCAGTAGCAAGATCACGACTCACTGCAACCTTGAATTCCTCAGCTCAGGTGATCCTTCCATGTCAGCCTCCTGAGTAGCTGGGACTACAGGTCTATTCCATCATGCCTGGCTAATTTGTTTCTTTCTGTAGAAATGAGTTCTCACCATATTGTTCACTCTGGTCTTGAACTCCTGGCCTCAAAAAATCCTCCTGTCTCAGCCTCCCAAAGTGCTAGGATTACTGTCATGAACAACTCTGACCAGCTACATCCAGGCATTTCTATCTATATACCTCTTACTCTGATTTCCTTGTCACAATAATGTTTTTTTTCACACCCCTGAACTACTAGCCAATCCAATATCCACTGTCAGTTGACTGGTGTAGAACAGTGGTTCTCAATCTGGGGAGAAGTTCCTCCCACGTGGCTTTAGCATGTCTGGAGACACTTTTGATTGTCCCAACTGGGGCTGTGCATTACCGACATCTAGTGGGTAGAAGCCAAGGATGCTGCTAAACATCTTATAATGCCCAGATTATTCAGCTCCCCTGTTGGGGATATATACCTGGCTCCAGTGAGATATCCCTTCATCACAAGGCTTGATTGAGAACACAAAGCTCTCCTGAGTGAGCCAGTGATGTAGCTGCTGTCCATTTCTGGGGAGCCCACGTTTTGTAGATTCATTTGTAATCCAGGCCTCTATATATTCTGCCCCCACTAAGTGACCAAAGGGGACTCTATGAAGTCATGATACAGATTGAGGACAATGCAGTGAAAATAGTTCCAGAAGCAGGTATAGTGGAAGCTGAGCCTCATGTTTATGTAGAGTAGTCTGGCCTTCTGGACCTCTGGGCCTATTCTTGTGTATATACCATCTCCAATTTTCATGGAGTGCTGTATGATTGGGTGGATCAGAGAACAACCAGTTTAGGTTGCTTAGCCTGTTCTGGTGTCCCATTCACTTGATCTCTCATGGTCTTGGGTTCAACCTTGACCAGACTCAGCCATAAACTAGGAGCTGCTTTTCAAATGGAAAAGAGATGTCTGCAGAAGAGAGCCTGGGCTTCTCCGAGCCTCTAGGATCCATGTTGTGATTTTCTCGCTGGGGCTCACCAAAGGCTCTGTATGGCTTCTGCCTTCCATCGTTCCTTCCAGTATTATTGGGTGTGATGTGTCAGAGGCTTTCCTTCCTATGGCCTTTCCTCAAAACCAACAGCTGTATTGATTTCCAGCCACATGAATTGGAGGAGCAAACCCAAATGTGATATATGTTGCCTTATAAATTTAAAGAGGGCCACCACACATGGAGTTTCTTTCTTAGCAGTGACGTCCTTTAATGAGTGTTGTGATATGCTCAGATAACTGAACACCTAGAATTTCAACAGAGTCACTGGCCCCTTTACCTTCTTGGTATTTATCTTACATTCTCTGGTAGGCACCTGCTATTACTAAGGGTTATGCAGTACTTGCTAATTCCTGCTCTCTAGATCCAGTTGGCAAGATGGTATCAATGTAATAAACCAGCTTGGTTCTCTGCAAAGTAGTAAGCACTCAAGGTCTCTCTGGATAGCAGGGGACTTGACCTAGCCTGGAAGTAAGATGATGAAAGTATACTATTGTCCCTGTCGCTCAAAAGCAAACTGGTTTCTCTACTGATCATCCCTACTTTGAGAAATGAGAAGATTATATATAACTTTTTATCAGGTATCAGGGTGTTATAGTTTGAGTGTATCCACCAAAGTTCATGTTTTGGAAATTAAAACCCCCCAAAGTGCAACAGTGTTGGGAGGTAAGCCTAATAACAAGTGTTTAAAGTTAGATCCCTTTCATGAAGGGAATTTAATGTTGTTATTGCAGAGTGGGTTAGCTATCTTGAGAGGGGGTGGGATAAAAGTGAGTTTGGCTTCCTCTTGGTTTTGCTGTCCCATGCTTTCTTGGCCCTTTTGCCTTTGCCATGGGATGATGGAGCAAGAAGGCCCTCCCCCCCAAGTTGCTTGCCGCTCCAGAACTGTCCGAAATAAATTTATTTTCTTTATAAATTACCTAGTCTGTGGTATTATGTTATAGCTGTGCAGGGTCTGTGTTTCCTTGCTTCATAAAGATGCTGCATCTTTATGCTAGGATTAGCATCACTACCTGATTCAGTTTGTAATAATTTATATTTCCCAAGATCAACTTCTGCCCCAGTCAAACAGGAATATTAAATGGGAATGAAAGAAGTAAATAATGTCTTTTGCAGCAACTTGGATGGAAATGGAGAATATCATCCTAAATGAACTAAAACAGGGACAGAAAACCAAACACCACAGGTTCTCATTTACAAGTGGGAGCTAAACTAAGGATCTTAAAAGGGAATAGAGAAGGGAAATGGGACGCTGAAGATTCAGAAGGGGGTTTGGAAAGGGATGGAGAGAAAAATTCATCTATTGGGTAAAAGTGTGCAGGGGGGATTGGTGGGTACACAACCCCAGAGTTCTTTGCCACTAACAATGCAGCCATGTAACAAAAAACTATTTGCATCCCCTAAAGCTATTGAAATAATAAAAAAGGGAGTGCGACAAGAACAGCCACCTCTGCATATTCCAAATCCTTAATGGTGGCAGTAACCTCTGCAGTTCCCTCTGAGTCACCACAATGCTTTGTTTTACCCTATTGATTTTTTTTTTTTTTTTTTTGAGTTGGAGTCTCACTCTGTCGCCTAGACTGGAGTGCAGTGGCCGCTCCCGGCCACCGCAGCCTCGACCTGCTGGGCTCCGGCGATCCTTCCGCCTCAGCCTTCCAAGTAGCCGGAATTACAGGCATGCGTACCACGCCGGCTGATTTTTTGATTTATTGTAGAGATGAGGTCTTGCTGCCCAGGGGGTCTCGAACCCGCGGGCTCAGGCAATCCACTCACCTCAGCCTCCCAAAGGCGCGGGATTACAGGCTGAGCCACCGAGCCCGGCTTACCCTATTGATTAAGGGGACAGCTATACCTGGCCTTTCCTATTATTTTAGCCCATGGACCAGAAAAATCAATAGGAGGTTTTTGCACTGTTTTGCACTAAGAATATCTCACTACACTTTCTAGGATTACAAAAACATAACCAGAGGAGGGGTATGTCATTCTGTCAGACCCATCATGAGATGGACTCAAGCCAAGACTTTGTCTCTCATTGAACTCCATAAGCCTCCACCCTGACCAATGGTCCAAAGTGGTTTTGGGGGCCCAAGAGATTCTCATCAGTTATGAGCCATAGCTAATAACCCTCATTGAAGTTGTTACTGGCTACGAATTGGTCAAGTCCTACAACTCCTGTACAGTCTTGCTGGTGTTCATCTATTGTCTCTCTTCTCCAAGCTCCTATTTCCTACTCTGCTTTGTAATACCTGCAGGGGCCGGAACTCTGTAAACACACTCCTCATACTCCCCTGCCAGCCGGCTTCTGCTGAGGTCCCACCAACAGGAGGCACTGGCATGAGGTGGAAAGGCTGAAGACGAGGAAAAACAACTTCCTTTCTCGCTTTTTCTCAGTGTGAGCTTTCCAGAAGTGCCATCTAGGAGGAACGTGACTTCACCAGACGGCGAACCTGCCGGCGCCTTGAGCTTGGACCTCCCAGCCTGCAGAACTGCGTAGAATGAATCTGTATTGTTTATAACTTACCCAATCTCAGGTATTTTGTTATAGCAGCACAAACCGACTAATGCAACTTCTAAATTCCAAGAGCGACACTTTTCCTACATCGTCGATGACGTTGTAGGACTCCCCGGGTCGGGCCGGCCCTGCCCACCAGGCTGGCAGCAGGAAGGACAGGAGGCGGTTGGGCGGGCGGGCTGGGGTGCTGACAGCTACCGCAACTGCCCCGACGCGTGCCCCCCGCCCCCTCCTACCCTGAGAGCATATCTTATACAGGCTGGGCGGGGCTTGTTGGAGACCGGGCCCCGTGACCAATCACCGCTCCCATTTGGCCGATTGACAGCGAGCACCCCCGGCCGGCTGCAGGGAAGTGGGCAGGGCCTCCAGAGACTGGCAGCCTATTGGGGCCGCCCGGAAAGGCGGCAGGGACGTTGCCGAGGTAGGCTGCGCCGCGTCGGGAGTGGATGTCATGGCTTGGTTCTTAAACGGTCCGCGGGCTGCAGCAGGTGGAGTTGGGCTGGTGTGCGGTCGCCTGGCGAGTCTGGCGAACCGCCGAGTTCACCTGTCCAGGTAGACTCCTTTCTCACGTGAGCGCGCCCTCTAGAGAGCCGGCCCTAGATATTTCACCAAAATATTTCTTTCTTTTTTTTTTTAATCAATATTTTTTATTATGATGTTGTGGGGTACAGTTAAGGGTTAGGTATACAAATATGCTTCATTTAGGCCCCCTTGTTGATAACAGGTGTCTCCCTGTCCCCAGACAGATGTTTGCTATCATTAGTGCCACCCCCTTCCCCTCCCCCCATAGTTTCCCCCACCACTGTGAGTCATTTTCTTATGGTAGTGCCTTGGATGATCAAGGCCCTCTATCAGGAAAGCAGCCCACCCCAGGAGCAGACCTTGGCTTCTCCCTCAGTGTCTGGAATTGAACCCTCACTGCAAGGGAGTATGGGCACAGTACTACCCTTGGCAATGTCAGGAGCAAGTAGCAAAGGAGAAGGCGGAATGGGTGACAGTCACAGTTTTAGAGACTTTACAACCACAAGTTTAGTTTATCAACCATGAGTTATGGAAAGTGGAAAAACAGCATGCCTCGGGGATGGTTCATGTTCCTGGGATGATGCTTTGCTTGTTTTGATAAACTGGCCTATGTTTTATTGTTTCTAATGCTTTGAAAATGGCTCCATATGGCAATGCAAGAAAGAAAACATGGAGAAACACTGGGTGGGCATTTAAGAGGCCTCGATCAAAGGCCTTGATTGCACTGTGTCCTGGATGTGAAATTTGGACCGTTTCCTCATCTGTGAGGTGAAGATGTGATGCCTCTGAGGAGTGGCTGTGACAGAGCAGAGGAGGCAGCATTGTGTGTGGAGCAGTGCTGGGCAGGAGTGAGGCTGGGCAGGGAGGATGGAGAGCAGGGGATGCAGCAGCTGAGGCAGGGCAGGGAGGGAAGGGAAGGGCCAGAGATGCCCCACCTGACTTGAATCCCTTGGGAGGTGTGTCCAAAGGGGCAGGAGCAGGGTGAAATGTGGGTTGACTCAGGTCAATGGACTTGGTAAGGCAGGTAGAGCCAATGAGCAGGACATAGGCCGGGGACAGAGCTGTGCAGCCCTCCAGGGGAGACCCTTAATGTAGGTGCAGAAATGAGTGTGTTTCCTAGATGCCCCTGGCAGGTAAGTTAGAATGGAAGAGGCATCTAAATGGGGCCTTGACTCACCCCAGGTGTTTTGCCACTAACACCAACATTCCTTCTCTGATAATACATGCACACATATGGGAGATAGAGGGGTTTGCCATCCCGTTCCACACCTGTACATAGAGAGAAACCCCCACACAATGTGGTCCTGGTCCACTCAGTAAGAGTTCGTGGCGGCCCTGCATCACCATGGAAATGTTACCCCCTCCCCTCTGCCCGGGCAGTGGTGGGAGGTAAGATGCAGGTGCAGTTCAGGGATCAGGCTTGGAAGGAGGCAAGTGTGGCCCCAAAGATGGTTGATGGAGGGTAAGAGAGACTCAAGGGCAAGGGGACTGTCACACACTGGTGTCCCAGGGAGAACCAGATCTGACTGAATGAATCCAGCAGCACAGCTTAGGATCTGGGCTCTGCAGATCTGGAGAGGAGCTGGAGACACACCTTCATGGCCCCTCCCTCTGAACAAGAGCTCACATGTGACTCTCCAAGCCCGGCATCTAGTTTTTGCTGAGACGTGCTTCCTTCAAATCCCTTCTGGGGTGGGAGGATTAGGATGTTACTTGTTTTTCAACTTTTAACACTTTGTTTTATCCCCCTGTCGCTTGGAAAGATCATGGCCAATTTATTGGCCAAAGCAGAACCTCTGGCCGTCCCGAAAAAACTGCCAATCAAACTTGCTACCAGCATGTTCAACATGGAGCATGGATCCCATGTCCCAACATACTGCATCCCCGGTACCTAGCACATGCTGAGTTCTCAGGAGATGGTTGTGGGATGTCTTAGTCTGAGTTCGCCCAAAAGCCAACTCTGAGACAGGACTGTGTGCAGAATCCCGGGAAGCCCAGTGGGAGATGGGGGGTGAAGAGCAGGGAAAGGGAAAACCCAATCAGACCTGTGCCCAGACCCACTCCTGCTGGAGCCTGTGAGGAGCCCAGAGAGCCTTGGAGTCTTCTCTCTAGATGACTGAGCTCTGGGGATACCCCCAGTCTGAGAGGAGAACTGCCCTTAAGGTGGGAAGGTAGCAGCACTGCAACAGTTGCAGGTGGATTCGGGGGGGGGGAAGGCTGAGTCCACATGGTCTGCACAGGGGATGGTGGCTGGTGTCCCTTGGGACTTGGGTGGGCCTTGCAGTGTGGTGGAAGAGGACAGCTAATGTGCAGCAGAGAGGTGGGCAGAGGCGGCTCTCCTCCCATGAGGCCTCTTCACCTCTCTGAGTCCTGGCAACTGCCTCCCAACTTCCTCTAGGCTGCGTGAGTTTGGTTTCTGGAACTTATACCCAACTGTCCTCACTGAAGTAGAGATGACACCACAAACCCAAAGCCCTAGAGACAAACTTGATCTTTTTTCACTGCTGCCACAGAATCAAGGCCAGGTGTGCTGGGCATCTGGACTTGGGGAACGTGGGTTGTCAAATGCTCCAAGAGGTGCTTTTGGCAAAATTGGTGAGGATATGATGCCTTTCCCAGTTGCTAACAAGATGAAAGTGACTGACTCAGTTCTTTTTATAGTATAAACACTTTTATTTGCATGTGGCTACTTAATATTAAAAAGTGATCATCACAGACAGCTGCCAGGCAACACCATGAGAGATACCCTGTGGTTCTTTCAAGACATCAGGGTGATCAGAGAGTGAGCAGTGACAACGGTGAAGCCATTCCTGTAGTGCCCCCTCCTGCATCAGGAGCAGAAAAAAGCTGATACTAAACTGTAAGCCCTAGAATCAGTTGTCAAGTCCCTTTGGTGTAATAATTTATTTCATTTCACACGACGGTGGCACATACAGTTATAGTACTGTGCCCTGGTTGCCTGAGTCGGCAGAGCCAGCCCAGGGGCCCATGATGAGAGAGCACAGCTTTCTTTGGAAAAACACTTACTTTGAAACCAAGCACCTAGGTTGCAAATGCCTCAGCATGTCCTTCAAAGCCCGCCCCGCCGAGGGCCCTGGTCCCCCAGGCCTCCAGGCCAAGGGGCACTTAAGCAGAATCAAGAGAAGCGTGAACACAGTCCCTGGAACAGGGGTCCTCTCGCTGCCCCTGAGGTAATGCGGCAGCTTTTTTCCCCCCATGCGGTGGCGGCAAGAGAATCCATGGATGCAACGCCCCCACCTTCGCTGAGGGGCTTATCTGAGGGACAGGCGGCTTCTGGTCCTTCAGAGATGGGGTCTCGGAAGCCTGACATTGGCTTACAGAAGCCTCGCAGTTTTCTGAGAGGGCTGACCCATGGAGGAGGGGGCTGTGCGGGTTCCTCCTCATTCCGACTCCCACTCTATCCCCAGATCTCAATGTATAATGATTTTATAGAGTCAATCACTTATTTTCCCCATAAATCTACCGTCAGAGTTGGCTTTATGCAGATTTTCCTTGGGTCCTGATGCTGGGAGGAGAGGGGAGGGGGAGTGGGGTAGGCAGTGTGACTTGTCCCTGCCAGGCTCCCTGGGACAGCGGACCGCTGCCCCACAGCAGAGGCAGGATGGGCACCAGCAACAAGTGTGCATCTGCATTAGATCTGGAGGCCTTGATGGCATCTTTTCGATGTAAAGAAAATCAGACTGAACATTCCCTGAACCTACTCTAGGGTACCCCATTGCTGAGGCAAAGTCCACAAACAGGCGTGACATTAGAGGAACTGGGGCTCTCAATGGCGAGGGCTTGAATGTGAGTTTTCTCGAAGAGCAAGTTCACGGTCAGATAATTCCAAAAGGCAGTTACTTTCCCAAGAGGAAGAAAATAATAGCTTTCTCACATTCCGCCTAGTGAAATAAGATGTCCAAACCAAGATGCCCAAGTGTGGTATCATTGCTCATTCTGAAAAGGCGGTCTGTTCATCCCATGGACGTTTTAGTGGCTCATCTGTTTATCATCCAGGTGATCCTTGCTGGAGGCTGCTTTGGGGGGACCAATAATCTGGGCTCTCAAAGAACATCCTCCCTTGGTGTGGCTGATGCTCCATGTCAGTGGTAATAGATGCTGAAGGCATGGAGGATGTAGAGCAGCGTGGTGACGAAGGCAAAGAACTGCAGGGGGTGGGCGGTGCTGTTAGAGGTGGCCAGCGCCAACTCCTGCCCCCGCCCCTGGGGCCTCAGTCCTGCTGCCCGGCCTCGCGGTTTAACCCTGCCTTGTCCTCCCCTGCCTGCCTGGGGGCAGCAACCGCCGGCCAATGACTCCCTTCTCCTGGAAACTCTCTGTTCCAGGGCATCCCTAGAGCCATAACTGTGTCCTGCTCCAACCACACAGTCTCCACCCCGTCTGCACCTGGCCGTGAAGTCAGCTCACCTCCACGCCTGCCCTGGGCCCTCAGCCCACACTGCCCTCCCTCCTGCCCTGGGCCTGCTCTCCTCTGCCCACCTCCAGCCCCTGGTCCTACTCTTCCACTCGCTGCTCTGAGCGCCTGCTCGTTAGCTCCTTGTGAATGTTCAGACAGCCTCCATCCCGAGTTCTTTTGGGCCCACACAAAACTCCTGACTTTTCATTACAAACCTCAAAGCTCAGTGGGCCCTAGAACCCTCATCTCACGCAGTCACCCAAGCCAGACACCTGCGACTCTCCCTCCCCCGCTTGCCATGGCCGAGGCTGCCCAAGCATCTACTGACTTTCCTGCCTATCTTTTGGGCCACCACTTCTCCCTCGTCTCAGCCATCAGCATCCCTTGCCAGGACCTCTGTGATCTTACCCATCCCCTTCTGCCTGCTCTGCCCCAAGAAGAAAACACAATGGCATCACCCCATGTTGAAAGCCATGTGCTGGCTCTCCTCTTTCTCAGGGCAGAGGCTGTCACCTTTAACATGCCTTCCAAGCCTGGTTGACCGCTCCAGCCTCACTCTGCCCCACTGCCCACTCACACTCTTCTCATTCGTTCATTCAACAAATGTCTTGTAAGCACTTGCTGTACTTCAAGGATGAGTGTGGCTATAATAGCGAACAAAACATTAAACAATTCCTGCCCGCATGGAACTTACGTTTAAGTGGTAAGCAGAAAATAAGCAATATTTTAAAAGCAGGGCATATATAGGCTAGATGGGGTAAGTGCCCCGGAGAAATGGAGCAGGGAAGGGGAAAGGGAATTCCATGATGTGTGTGTGTGGTGGGGGGGGGAGGTGTCAGGGAAGGCCTCACAGAGAGGACAGAGCAGGTACGAGCTGTCATGAGGGTCCGGGGCAGAGGCATCCGTGTGCGTGGAGGCTGGTGTGACTGGGACAGCTGACTGAGGGTGGAGCAGCAGGAGGAGGAAGCCATGCTAGGGAGAGGCCAGGCCATGGAGGGCCCAGGGACCACTTGTGGAGTTGTGAGTTGAGGAAGTTAAACTCACTTGACGAGGAGGGAAGGGAAGCAGATAGGCTGGAAGGCAGCTGAAACACCTGGTGGTCACCGCAGAGGGTCACAGTGCTTACCTGGGGACGTCATCCTTACTCTGAGGACAGCGCCCCAACATGTGCCCCTTCCCCCTGCCATGGCCATGTGAGCTCTGTAGGAGTTGCCAGGTTGACATAAGACTTTCTGGCTACAGTGACTGGTTTGTGGATGGGCACAGACTCAGCCTCAGAGCAGAGTCCTTCCTTGGAAGTTTTCAAGGTCAGGCCCCTCCAGAGGAGGAATCTGAGCTCTCTGCCACAAGAGGGCACCATGCACAAGGGAAAGAGGGCTGGTGTGTGGGAGACTGCAGAGGTCTCAAAGGGCCTGAGGCCTGGGGGGGTCTGCTCACCCACCATTCGACTGGACCAACTGGCCTGGTGTCCGTCTGCTAACACGTCAACCTGTTGACTTCTACTACTGACATAAAGGACACTGGAACAGTTCGGCCATGCTGAGGGATTTGGGCTCCATTCTACAGGTAATGGGAACCATAGAAGGATTTTCAATAGAAGAGAGAGATGTGCCCAGCATGGTGGTTCATGCCTCTAATCCCAACACTCTGGGAGGCCAAAGTGGGAGGACCACCTGAGGTCAGGAGTTGGGACACCAGCCTGGGCAACATAGTGAGACCCTGTCTCTACTACAAATAAAAAATCAGTGGAGTGTGGTGGCATGTGCCTGTCTATAGTGCCAGCTACTCAGGAAGCTGAGGCAGAAGGATCAGCTGAACCCAGTAGGTGGAGGCTGCAATCATACCACTGCATTCCAGGCTGGATGACAGAGACCTTGTCTCAAAAAACAGAGAGAGAGAGAAATGTTTTGATTTGTATTTTGGAGGGAAAAAAATCTGCAGACCATGTGGTGGGTATAGGAAAGAATGAGGCTAAGTCAGGAAGGACAGAAGGTGGGTGATGACCCCGAGTGTGGGTACACATGTACACACATACACACAGGCAGACACATACACTCACACACACACACACACACACACAAACACCTTCCCCTGGTCCCTGCTCTCCTTCACCTTGAGGGCTCAGGGTTGTCTGAATAGCAGGAGCAGGATTAAGCTTTATGCAATAAACTCCATCTGGTGACAACACCTGTCAGGGTCCCCACCCAGCAGAGGCCTGCCTGCTCACCGAAGCCGCTGTGTTGATGTAGTAGTTTCTCAGGTCCGTAATCTCAGAGATGATCGTGGCATGTGCTTGTAAGACAGCAGCGCTCATGTACAGGATGCCAGTGGTCCCGTGGTACAGGCTGTCCTGGAATGCAGAGCAGAGGCCATGCATGGCCACATTACTCGGTTGACACTTTTCTCTCTGACTACACAGTTGGGAAGAGCATGAAAAAGAGACAGATCCATCCCCAAACTCCTGCTTTTTTTTTTTACAGTTGTTTTAAATAAAATATCTATGTACCAAGCAATAGTGGACTAGTAAAAATCAATATTGACATTAATATTAATGTTAATTAATAGTATTACTTAATAATATTAATACATAGTAATAATATGAATACCAGCTAACATTTATTGAGTGCTTATTTTGTGCTAAACTCTATGCAAGGGCCTTTTCTCATTGATCTTATTTAATCTTGTCAAGCATGAGGTAGATACTATTTATTATTGGCTTACCTAGAATTTGGACCTTGGCCTCATTAACTCCAAGCTATGCTCTTAGCCATTAGCATTAGGAAGACCCACTCTCTGCTGGACACTGTCCCAACAGCATACACATATTGTCTCATTTCATTTTCACAGCTAATCATAGAGCTGCTACTATTATTCTTCCCAATTTACAAATGAAGAAACTGAGACTGGGCTAACACATGGTAGATTTGGTGGAGTCAGGTTAGCCTGACTCCAGACATCAGTTTTTGAAGTGGTGTTCTTGCATTTGACAAGAATGCCACGCAGCCATTGAAAATGGTAATCAATTCTGGAAGGAATGTCATACTTGGCAAAATCTGCATTCTGCAACCTCGAATAAAATATTCAATTCAAAAAAACTTACCAGGGGGAGAAAGAAAGTATTAGAGAAAGTACTGATAAGGTTGGGTTGACAAACTCCCTGAGAGAGGGACCATGGGCCACCACGTGGAATGTGACAGAAGGCCGCTTTGGGAGCATTAGTGCCAGAAATGTTTAACCCATAGACAAGTAAGCCCTTAGTGCTAACTTCTAGCTCACAGAAAATTCAGTGACTAGGGGAACAAGTCAAATCATACCTAGAAGCAATCAAATCCACAATATGGGACCTCCAACAGGAAAGTTATCTCAGTTTCTTCAACAAGTTACTAGAAGGGACAGGGTCCAGCCAGTCTAGACTAACGGTGCCCATGAAATTTAACAGCCAGGTGCAATGCCTGGCCTTTGTGAGGATCATGACCCAAACAGGTCAACTGCAAAAGGATAGATGCTGTCGTTCCCTTTTATCTGCAGTTTTCACAGTTTCAGTTACCCATGATCAACCTTGGTCCAAAACATTAAATGAAAAATTCTAGAAATAAACAATTCATCAGTTTTAAATTGCTCACTGTTTTAAGTATCATGATGAAATCTTGTGGCATCCCACCCTGTCTCACCCAGAATGTGGATCATCCCTTTGTCCAGCTGATCCACACTGAAGATGCTCCTTTAGTCACTTAGTAGTCATCTGGGTGATCAGATTGATTGTCATGGCATTGCAGTGCTTGTGTTCAAGTCATTCTTATTTTACTTCATAATAGCCCCAGAGTGTAAGAGTAGTGATGTTGGTGATGTGGACATGCCAAAGAGAAGCCACAAAGTGCTTCCTTTAAATGAAAAGGTGAAAATTTTCAACTTAATAAGGAAAGAAAAAAAAATCATATGCTGAGGTTGTTAAGATCTACTGTGAGAATTAATTGGCTCTCCATGAAATTGTGAATAAGGAAAAATAAATTTGTACATAGTATATGCAGAGTTTGGTGCTAACCAAGGATTCAGGCCTCCACGGAGGGTCTTGGAACATACCCCTCAGGGATAAGAGGAGCCTACTGCATACTGCCTTATATATACTGAGGAATTCTTGTTAACTTTGTATAAGTGTGATGATATGGGAAAGATTGCATATTTTTTGGAAACATACTGAAATGTGTGGAATGGAATGACATGATGTCTTAGGTTTGCATTAAAATTCCCAAGGACAAAAAAGAAAAGCTAGATGAAGAAAATGTGGTGAAAACTAGAGGAAGAAATGTGGTTGATGATGCTGGAATCTAAGTTATGGTTACGTGAGGGCCTACAATACAGTATTCTGTACTTTTGTAAATGTCTTTAATTGTCAACATACAAAGTGTTTCAATGGTTACTAAGATGATGTGACAACATGAAAAAATTAAGAATGTAACATTAAATGAAAACATTTATGTCCAAAATTATTTATTCAGCATAATTATGATGTGTATACACTTTGCACAAACTTCATGTAGGATATAGAAGATAGAACCTATCGCAGCAATCGTGATGGGACCTGGAGATTGGAGCGGTTTTTTTTTTCCTGCCAGCATTTTCTTCAGTGTTGCTCCAGTGATTTTGTCAAGAATGAAATTCAGGGGAAACACATCAGAATGTGCTTGAGTATGTGGTCTTGTGTATTTTCCTAACAGGGAAGGCAGTGAACAGGAATACAAGGAAAGAGTCTCTCTTGCAAAGAAATGTTTTCGTTTTGGCTTGATAATAAACATACGAAAATCAAAAGTCCTGATTCTACAGGTGTATAGCCCAAGAAAGGTCTCTGGTTCTCCCTCCCTGCCCAGAAGGGCCCGTTGTCCCCACCCCACCCTGGACATTAGTCCAGGAGGACCACCCTGCTAGTTCTTACCAGAACTCTCCAGGAATCATATCTTTTATAAAATCCGAACAAGTAAGACAACAGGAGCATCAGGGAGATGAGAAATGATGTGAGTGAGACATACAGCACCCATCCTTGCAGCAACGGATTTGCCACCTGGGTGGCAGCTACCAGGATCCAGACCCAGCACCCAAATATCTGTAAGAGAAAAAGATGAAAAGGGGGCTTCATTTGCTTCTATGGGCACATTTCTCTTTGCAGGGTGTTTCTCTTCTCTTCTATCTCTGGTTAGAAGCTAGTGATGTTAGTGGGGAACCAAGAGAGAAACGAGAAAGGAAGCCTGGCCCCTCTGAATCACGGCAAAGTTAGGTCCTATTGTTAGAGAATTCACAGAGGTTGCAAGCAGAGGAACTCTCAGGAAAGTTTAACCCGTGGATATGTCTTCTTGGCCCAAGCAGTGTTGGTATATGCCCTTTAAAACAATTCTGAGTAAGTTGTCAATGTTTAAAACAGGAGATTTCACATGAAAAATCCAGATTTGGAACATTTCTGTAGAAATCCATGGTTTCAACCATGCTGCCCATCGAAGTTGAACTGGATTTTTAAAAATGTGGTACATACACACAATGGAATATTATACAGCCATAAAAAAAGAACAAACATATGGACTCCACAGCAACTTGGATGGATTTAGAGTCGATCATACTCAGTGATCTTTCACAGAAACAAAGAACAGAGTACCATATGTTCTCACTCATAAGCGGACCTTGAACGATTATCATAATACTGTAAGAAAGGGATTGGCAATAGTGGGAAACTGCCAGGGGAGTGGGGAGTGAGATTGACAGTTGAAGGAAACTGCCAGTGGAGTGAGGGGCACAACTCATCAATAGGGATATCTGCATAGTGAACATTTACCTAACCCTGAATTGTACCCCACATCTTTAAGACAAAGAGAAAAGAAAAAAAGAAATCCGTGGTTCCTACCACAGTGTACCCATTTTCCAGGCTAGAATGGGGTGGAATAAACTGTGATTGTATCTTTTAAAAGGACCCGAAGTCCTCAGTGGACCACAACCCCCACCTCTCCCACCAATCTCATGCTGTCCTGTGGCACATTCCCTGCTGCTCACACACACTGTGGAAAAGTACTCTCCTCTTCTGGCTCTTTTCACCCACTGACAGTGCCTGCCTGGGACCCTGTGGGCACTTGGTTTGGAGCCTTCAGGTCATAGTGTCTGATGCTCTGGGGTCAGTTATCAGCTGGAAAAGATGGTTCAGTTTAATCACCTCTCAACTCTGTCCAGCTATTTGTTATAAACTTAGTGAAGAAACCAAACCCTTCTCCTGTCCTATCTGGGCTCTGCCTTTGTTTGCTTTCAGGCTGGGCTTGCACCCATGTTGGTAAGCCCAGAGGAGGAACTGAATGTACAGCAGAAGGGCATGTCCAGTTAGAGGCTCGGAGGGAGAGGTTCATAAGCACCAAGGGGTTTGCTGCTGGCTTGTCTCTGACTCTGAGCTCCTCTCCTTTCCACGGTCCTCTTAGGAGGCTCCTGCAGCCCTGCTCAGTTCCCCCTCTCCTTACTCCTGTTAAATCTATGCTTTTAAGCACCACCCAGGCTGGCAATCTCAGAACCTACCACCAGCTCATTTCTCTCTGTGGCCTTCATCCCCACATATGTCTGCTTGGATGTCCCTCTGCAGGGGCCGGTTTGGGCACGTGCATGACCCCAAAAGTGAGTGTTTCATTGCAGTTTGCACCCTAGGCACGTCACTTGCCTCACCTCAGTCCTGGCCCTCCAGCTCAAACTCCTCAAATTCAGGTGGTACAAAATCTAAACTTACTGCGACTCCCAAATTCCTTCAGACCCCCCCCAGCCTCTGCTGAAAATGATCCATCTTGGGGAAAGAGAGTTATAGGATTGGGAATGGGTGTACAGAGGCCTCCAAAGAGAATGACAATGCTCTTTTTCATAGTGATTTCACAGGGGTTTATGTTTTATAAAGTAATAAAATAATTTTGAAAAAGAAGAGCCAGTTAGACTATGAGACCACTGAAGATTTGGGGTGATGGGGGACCCAAAGATGATTACTGAACTTGTGTTTTGGAGGACTCAAGCTAACATATTTTAAAACTTTCTATAAAGTTATAGTCATCAAAAAGAGTTGTCAGTGCGAGTGACTCACATTTCTGCTCATCTCAGGACACAACTTGCCCCCTTCTCTAGTTCTGTTGCCTTTCCACACAAAGTTTAGAATCAACTTGCCACTGTCTATAGTATCTATCTGCTAGAATTTTTATTGTGTTAAATCTATAGGTCAATTTGGGGAGAATTGGCATGATTACTACATTGAGTCTTGTAATCCATGAACATGGTATGTCTCTCCAATTATTAAAGTGGTCTCTGACTTATTTTATCTATGCTTTGCAATTTTTAGCATACAGTAGTTGGACACATTTTTTCATATTTATGTCTAAGTATTTCATTTTGAAGGAGCTATTGTAAATAGTATTACCTTTAAAATTTTTATTTCCCAACTCTTCATTGCTAGTAGATGGCAATATAGTTTATTTTTTATGTGCTGATACTATATACTGTAACTTGTTAAGCTTACTTATTAGTTTAAGGAGGACTTTTATTGTTGCTATTTGGAAGATTTCTTGGGGTTTTCAATGTATCTCATTAGATTTTAATTTGAATTTTTATGATTACTAATGAGATAGAGCTTATTTTTGTATATTTGTTAGCATTAATATTTCCTGTTCTGTAAAATTTTTTCAAAATAAGACAACAACTCATTCTTTTAATAACTTTTAGATATTGGTATTTTATGTTATATTCAACCAAAATGGTGTGTTAGGCCTATAGTAATTCTTAGGTAGATGCATTTTTGCTTTTTTTTTTTTTTGAGCATGTAACCAACTGTGCTGCCCATCAAAAGAGGACTGGATAAAAAAATGTGGTACCTATACATGATGGAATATTATGCAGCCATAAAGAAGAACTGTAAAATTAAAAAAATTTTTTTTAGTTGGAGTTTCATTCCATCACCCGGGCTGGAGTGCAGTGGCACACTCACAGCCACCCCAGTGTCGACCTGCTGGGCTCTAATGATCCTTCCAACTCAGCCTTCTAAGTAGCAGGAACTACAGGTGCAAGCTACCGTACCTGGCTAATTTTTTTAATTTATTGTGAAGATGAGGTCTCACCAAGTTGCCTGGGCTGGTCTTGAACCCACAGGCTCAGGCAATCCACTTGTCTTGGCCTCCCAAAGTGCTGGGATCAGAGGCTGAGCCTGGCCTTTAAATTGTTTGTATTGGTTAACACTTTTAAAATTATTTTTCTTTTTCTTATTGATTCATAGATATTCTTTTTGACAATGTGGATCTCATTGAGTGCTATAAACATTGCAAATATAGTCTGCTAGCACATCTCACATGTTTTATGGTGTCCCACATATTTTATAAGCTAAGCCCTTAATTTTAATGCAGTTGGCTATGTCAGTCTTTTCCTTTACAGACTATGCATTTTATCAAGTTTAAGAAATCCTTTTCTACCTTGAGACATGAAGGTAATCTTGCAGCCTAGACTTTCCTTCTGGGATCATTTTCTCTCTTCCTGAAGTACAATCTTTAGAAGTCTCTTTAGTGGAGGCCAGTTGGTAGAAATCAGTTAGATTTGTTAGAAAAATGCCCTTAATTTTCCCCTGACAATTATTTTTTTCTCATCCCTTTCAAGATATATTCCCATTGTGTTCTACATTTGTCCATATTATTCCATTGTATTCCGGCTTCCTTTATTGTTAAGAGGTCAGATGTCAGTTGAACTGTTGTTGCTCTGTAGGAATTTGACTTTGATATTTGGCTGCATTTAGGCTCTTCTCTCTATCTTTAATGTCCTGCAGTTGGTGCAATAGCAATACAATGTGTTGAGATATGGATATCCTTTTGTTGCTCCTGCTTGGTATTCATTTTACATTCGATATCTGAAAATTTCATTAACTTTGTCTTAATAGCTTGGTTTTGCAATTTGTGGCTTCGGTTAACTTACATTCCTGTTCACCTGTTTCCTGTTATGTTTAGTGAATTTCTATTGGGAGCTCATGTCTGTAGGGGTAGCTCAGTTCTGAATGATGCTATCACAGATCTTCTAGACCAAACACCTTCACTCACTTCTGTGTAGCTCAGGTATGCAAATTCAGGTTCTGCTTTTTATAATATAACCCTGGCTTTCTGGAACCAGCAGTTTTTGCCTTATGACTAGCCAACAAATAGAGATAGATGTGTCACCCTATCCCTTCTGAGGCTTCCACTGTGGTTGTCTTGAGGAGGAGAGACATTACTGAATTTATGGAGAATTCATGGACTCTTAAGGAGAAAAAAGGAAAAGGGAATGAGAGGTCAGAATAGAATAGGAAGTTGGCTACGAGGTAGAGACTCTTAGGAAAGAAATACAAGTTTAGTTCTTACAGGGCTGGGAAACACCTCCAAAAGCCAGGTTGCCCCTTAAAACACTAGTTATGGGAGCATACTCCCCCTTAACAATCAATCTCCAAATGAATTTTGGAAGATCTAGGCTGACTTAAGATTGCCTGTGAATGAGTCAGGGGTGGCTTGTCCTAAGGATGGAAGCCACGGTCTTCTGGCTCCTCTGAACCGGGCTGTTGCATTTGAACCCCAGTGCTGATGCTGCAGAGAGGTACCGGGACTCAGCTTTAAGGCGCCTGCCAAGCATTCTCCCTGCCAAGCCATGGAAAGTGCATTAAAATACTGGCACATGGCCAACACCCAAACAATGCTAGCTATTAGTGAGCACAGCATGCAGGACTTAGTAAATGCACCAGGATTTGTAAAATTTCAGCCCCATATTAGACTTCTGAGGGCAGAGAATGGTCTATGCCGTTCACTGCTGTATCCTTGGTGTCCAGTTCAGGGCCTGGAACAAAGCGGGTGGGGAGAGAGGGGTCAAAGAACATCCTTTTGAATGAATCTGTAATAACACCACCACCACCATCACCACAACCAGGTACTTGACATTTTATAAAATGCATTCACCAGCCTGCCTCATTTAACCCATACAACAATTCTAACTCCTTCAGAGAGACCAGAAAACTGCTATTTGATACCTTCCACTGCTCACTGCCAGTTCACCTGTGTCAGGTTCAGGGGCCAGCAAGGGTGCCTCAGCCCCATCATGCCAGTGTCTCCAAAAGGATCCTGTCCCCCTCCTGGCATCAGAAGTCTCCCTGGCCAGCTGCAGCCACATGCACATGATTTACATTTGCACATTTAATCTTTACCAGTCCATGAGGTGGTGCTATACCAGAGGGGGTTGGAGCCTGGGGTAACACAGGCAATGTGTGGTGGGGCCTGGGCATGTTAGGACACTTGTGGGTCTCTCTCTGATACCAGATTTCACACCCGAGAGCAGGGGCAGGTAGGGGCTTCTAGAATGTGCCAGAGGGTGGCCTGCTGGAGCCTCAGCAGACACCTACTAGAGGAATTAAGGGCCTTGGTGGGGATGTCATGCCTGCAGTTCCAGGGAGCCCATTAGTGACCTCCCTCTGAGTTCCAGCGGTGGCTTAGGGATCCCTGGTCCCACCTTTTCTGACAAGCCAAGAGCCTCTGAGTGTTTGAAAGTCTACTAAAATTTCATGGGAACCTTTTGAAATGGCTTTAGTGTTGCATAATGTTTTGCAGAAGAATGTTCTCATTTCTTATTTACACACCCCTGTACCTTCTAAACAGTAGAAGGGACCAGGGCCAAGTACTAAATCCAGGTGAATTTAAACCCAGTTGAATTTGTTATCTCATTTCTATCTCAAGTAGTCTAGGTTGGATTCTCTGTAGCGAAGAGAACTTTGAGTATTTGTTCCCCCCACCTTTTTTTATAAACTCGTATTTAGCTTTCCAAATTTCCTGGCAGCCTAAATTGCTCTCCCATTTAAATACTCATTCTGTATTTCCCAAAAGCAGGAGATATTTTTAGATGGTTGGGGCTGGCCTTCAAAGTGGGCTATTACAACTAGACATGCAGAGCGAGTGTATTTCAACCATAACTTTGAACTTTTTCTTACAAGCAAACACACATAGTCATGTATATATTTTCCAGAAGGCTGAACTGAAACCTGAAAGGACCTTTTAAGGTAGGATTAAGCTTAACCATAGGTTTGTTCACTTACTCTTCTCTGGAACATAAAGAAGAGCCCTCTCATGTTAAAAAGTTGGTTGAATACTAGAATACAAGAACTGGAGTAACAACACCCAGAATGGAGTTCAGGAAAACAATACTCATTCCAGCTTTGGGGCAGTAGAAACCTGGATGTGTTATCATACCAGATAGTGAAGAAACTTCCAAAGGCTCCGGGTCAGGTTAAAAGGACTCAGCAGGCTCCTGCTGGCCAAAATGGGACAATTTGAGCTACTTAGAACTCCAGTGGGTTGGAATGCATCAGTTAAGTTGAAATCCATGAGTCCAAAATGATACAATAAAAGCTTCACGGGTCACTTTTGGAGGGTGCTGATAATTTTGAAAACTGCTTAAAAAAGGAAAAAGAAGCAAGCAACAAATGTGGTGCAGGGGGTAAAGAGCTTCCAAAATACTCATCCACGGACACCTGAGCTTTGCCTTCCAGGCAGCACTCTGAATTCTGCTGCTCCCAGAATCATCTGGGGACTTTGAGAAAGCCCCGGGGACTGGGTCCTGCCCCAGAGATGCTGCTTGAACTGCTGAGGGAGGCTGCCTTGTTGGAAGTTCCCCAGATGGGGTGGCCAGGACTGAGAAATCCCCAGCCCACCTCTTTGCTTTCACTCTCACCCCTCCAGTCCATGCGCCATGCAACTCGTTCCTCCTGGATTTGAACCCCTACTCTGCCTGTTGGGCAGGTCTTAAATCTGTCTATGCCTCTGTGTCCCTGTCCATCAAATAGAGGTGGTAGGGATCTCACTGACTCCTCTCTCATCTGTTTTTTGAGAGGATTTGACGAGCCTTTCTCTGGAACATGGTGAGTGGGCTGGGTAATGATTGTTAGCCATGGTAGCAGTGACCACTTGGGATGGCACAGAGGGCAGGAGCAGATGTTCCATGAGAAAGACCCACAAGAGGGACTGTCCAAGGCTGGTCTTCCCAAGGAATGGAAAGTTCAACTTCTGGGAAGGATGGGTGGGAGACAGCTGTGGGGGTGAGATGACATTTAGGGGCACAGATCCTCCTTACAACTTGATGAAAGAGTTGCTCACCAAGAAGAATGTACCCATAAACATGTAAAACTTTTGCCTATAAATCTGAGGACTCGCAGACACCCCAATGTCCTTTTGCAACACTTTGTTATCACCTCCAGGTTAAATAATTGTGCCATCAACTGATCAAAACATTAAATGCACAGACTGTTCAACTCAATAATTTCACTTTTTGGAATTTGTCCCACAAATGATGCACATGAACAAAATGACAAATGTGCAAAGTTGTTTGTTATAGCCTGTTGATTATGGAAAAGATAGGAAATTATCTGAATGGTCATCAGGGGGGATCAGTTATAATTAATCAATATGTCTTCAAAGTGGAACACTGCAGCCATCAAAACGAATAAGAAAACTCTTTTTATCCCCAAATAGAATAAGCACAGGCCAATGTGCCATGATTTGTGTAGAAAAAGAAGAAATTGCATGTGTGTGTGTTTGTGTAGGTGTGCCTTTGTTTGGAGATGAATGAAATATTTCTGGAATGAGATCCAATAAACCAATCAGTGCTTGCCCTCTGGGGAAGAGGAGAACTGCTTGTCTTGGGGACACGGTGTTGACTGTGGGACTATGTTCACATTTAAAATGACCCAAAACAAATGACATGTAAATTTTAAAAGAAAGAAGAAAAAGCTGTGCGGGATATTGGTGGCTCACTAGAGAATTCTAAATTGGAAGAGATAAGAAGAGAATCACATTTTGGAAGGATGGATCTGCTGGCCTGGATGGAGCAGCTGGGAGCTCTTCGTGGGCAGGTAAGGGGCTGGTGCAGGGGCTAGGCTGCTGCCAAGAAGTGGACTTCACACACTGAGAGCTTCTGAGACAAACACTAGCTGAGTGATGATGCCTGGTCACGGCTGGTAGCTGTGGGTTTGGGGTGGGGTAGACAAGGCGCTGAGAACTGGGAGGAGCACCAGGGGCGGGTACCCCATGGCAGGTTCTTCTGCATAACTGGGCACTGTTTCAGCATGGCAGGTTTCATGCACTGCCAACACCGCATTCCTCTTCTGACTACTTGTCTTAATTTTCATGACAGCTTTGCCCCTCCTTCCCTTCCCTGGTACTCGGGTGACCGCAGGCTATACCATGAAAACTCAAAGACTTCGGGCTGAGAAGAAAAGGACCAGATCAAGATGCATGAGGCGCACGTCATCAGTGCACTGAGTGACCAGGAGGAGTGGGCGCCATGAAGGACACACGAGATCGCCTCCAGCGGGAACCTGGACAGCTTGGATGCTCCCTCTGATATTGTGATGTTTCAAGGTGAAGAAAACAATCACCCCTCAATTTGGGGATGCAGGGTGCATACTGTTTACGTCCAGGATCTCTTAGCTATTATATACCTATCTCCCCTTTTAAAACTGGTAAAGTGCACTTAACAAAACTGGCCATCTTAATCAGTTCAGTAGCATTACATACATTTGCATTGTCGTGCGACCATCACCACCACCCATCTCCAGCATGCTTTCCATCTTGCAAAACAGAGACTCTATGCCCATTAAACAATGAGCTCCCATTTCCCCCTCTCCTCAGTCCCTGGCCACCATGACTCTACTTTCTGTCTCTATGGATGTGACCACTCTAGGTATCTCATATGAGTGGAATCATGCAGTATCTGTCCTTTGGTGACTGGCTTATTTCACTCAGCATAATGTCCTCCAAGTTCATACATGTTGTAGCATGTGTCAGAATGCCCTTCTTTTTCAAGGCTGAAAAATATTCTACTGCACGTACAGATCACTTTTTTTTTTTTTTTTTTTGAGTTGGAGTCTCACTCTGTCGCCCAGACTGGAGTGCAGTGGCCGCTCCCGGCCACCACAGCCTCGACCTGCTGGGCTCCGGCGATCCTTCCGCCTCAGCCTTCCGAGTAGCCGGAATTACAGGCATGCGCTACCACGCCCGGCTGATTTTTTGATTTATTGTAGAGATGAGGTCTTGCTGCCCAGGCGGGTTCTCGAACCCGCGGGCTCAGGCAATCCACTCACCTCAGCCTCCCAAAGGCGCGGGATTACAGGCTGAGCCACCGAGCCCAGCTTAGATCACAATTTTTAATCTATTCATCTGCTGATGGACATTGTGGCTATTGTGAACAATGCAGCTATGAACATAGATGTATAAATAGCTCATTGACACACACCCTTTAAAAGGAAAAACCAAGAGAAGACCCATCCTGGGGCCATGCTTCAGACCCCACTGGGCAGTTCCTATGCAAAATGCCTCAAAAGCCACAGCTCTGTCAAACAGATGTCCCCATGTTCCTGTCACTGAGGCCAGAATAAGCATCCCTCAGGAGTTTGGTGCTGTCCACTCAAAATGTTCAACACCAGAAAGATTTTGATGGCTCATACTGAAACCACATGGCAGGAATTAGAGATATGATTATTTTTGCAACCCTGAGATTTTAAGTTGATTGTAAAAATAATGTTAACAATAAAGACTTTTTCTTTATGTCATGTTCCTTCCCAGGCCTAGTCATTATATGTACACACTTTTAAAAAAATGTTTTAAAAGTAGAACACCTTGTATTCTACTTTTAATATTTTCCTTTTTTACTACATGGCTTAATAATACAGTTGATTCTTGTTATCTGCTTTGGTTATGTCCTATAAAAGTCCTTGTGAACCATGACTTAGCAAATAAAATGCTAAATCGCTGCTCCCAGGGGAAATACAGGGTTAGGCTCCCCGAGATTTTGGTCACATTTCTGTCAACCAGTCAATACAAACCTTGCTTTATGTGTGTTTCTGTTGCAAGCCACCTTATTTAATATGCATTGTTGATTCACAAACATTGGTCACAGCCAACAGCACTATAACTCATGCCTGAACAAGAGCTTACCTAACACGTATCTTCTCCGTAAGGCACATTGCAGTCTTCCTGCTGGAGGACACTATGCTTGAGGGGTATTTTAAACAGCAAATTCACCATGAAAGCACAGAAATTTGAGCACACAGCACAAAACAGATTTCAAAAAGGACCCTTGTTTGCAGCATTAGCTGAATCAAAAAGGCAGTGTTGCCTTGCTCGTCCTCAGCAGGGAACATGCATGTGGGTTGAACAACTCAGTTCTTCACCCTCTTTGCACGTCTCTGAATGACTGTGAAAAGGTGGAGAGTATTCATTTTGGGGTTACAAATGCATTTTAGCAAGTAGGTGAATTTGCAAATGTGAAATCCAGGAATGATGAAGGCCTGCTGTCTTTTCAACTACAAAATTATATTCCATCAAGTTGACAAAACCTCGTTTACTTAATTAGGCCTCAGCATAGGGCACGTGAGGGTTTCCAGCTCTTCCCTGTTATAGATGATACTGCAGTAAATACCTTGTTGCAGAGACAGGTCTCTTCCTTTGAGCTGTTTCTCTGAGGCAAACTCCCCGACTGAACTTACGGGGAGGGGATGTAGTGGGTGACTTTTCAACCTCCATTAGGCTCATTGTACTCCCTGGCTGGGGACACATATGTGACCTGGTCCTGGCCAATGAGATGCGAGAGAAAGGTTTCCTCGTGCCTAAGAAGGGGACATAGGGTGTGACGGTTCCACCTCTTGTGTGGGTGAACCTGGAATTATGAGATGGAGCAGGAGAGAAATGGAAAAGGCCTGGATGGCCGATGACACACTGAGCTGCTGAAGATTCCATCCAGAGGGACAGCCTGCCAAGCTCCGGACTCCCAGAACACCGGAGAGTCCATTTCCCTTCTGTTAAGCACAGTCCCGGCCAACAACAGTCCTTGTCACAGCACCACTAAGGATTCCCTGGGATTTGAGTCTGTGTACGTCACCCACACTCCTTGCCACCTTTTAGAACACACCACTGGCCAGACTCAGGCCGCAGCTCCCCCGGCCCAGCCCACCTCACCGTTCCCTTTCGATGCCAGGCTCCCCGAGCCTCTGCCAGTCCCCTCAGCTCTGGGTTGCCAAACTGTGGGTGAGATCTATTCGTGGACTGTGACTCCGTGTAGTGGGTTATCCAGCAGCATGAGAAATTAAGTAGGGTAGAGATTACAGGAGGGTACCATCTAGGGGAAGGGAAATACTGTTTCCTAACCCTTGTGTTTCACTCACACACACCCTCACGTACAAGGTACCAGGTGGCCAGGAATATCTATTTCTTCCTCTGGATTTCCGTGTGTGTGTGGAAGCCCTCACTCTAGCATGCCCTCTTCCTCTAGCAAAGGCCTTTGGGCAACCTCCTCCACCCTGGTCCTGTCTGGACAGCTCCTTTCCTTCACAGCAGCGTCTAGTGATAGGACACGCCCCGGTGTAGGCCTCAGGCCGCTGCAGCAGGAGCCCCCATCCCAGGGCCTGAGCGGCCATGCTGGGGCCTGGGTGAGAGTGTGTGCCACTGGAGGGAGGTGAAGGGAAATGCTGTGAGACGGGAAGCCGGTGTCAGGACGAGTGGGAGAAGCCCTGGAGTGCTCCATCTCTGTGGGAATGGAACTCAGCGGACTAGAGTCAGGGACTTCTACGTGCATGCTCTTGCCCCGAGCACCACAGCTGCAGGCCAGGGGCCCAGCTGACCTTGACCAGCAGGGCTAGTGCTCCCAGGCAGGCTTTACCTGGCCTCCCTGTGGGCAGCTCAGAGACCCCAGTCCCACGTGGATGCTGTTCCTAGTCTATGAGGGGCTTCCACCCCTGTGTCTCTGGCCTGGCAGCCTCGTGAAGCTTTCTGGGCAGACACCTTCTCTTTTTTGTACAGAGGAGGCAACGGTCTCTAAGAGGTGGAGGGACTTCTGAAAATGACCCGGCAGGGGCGTAGCAAGTCTGAATCCAGGACCCCAAGAGGACCCTCACAAACACCCAGCATTCATGCTCCACAGTTCAACCTAGGACACCTCCCAAAACCGCGTCACTGTGTCCTGACTCATGGAGGGGGAATTTCCTCTTTTTGCAGCCGTAGGGTTCGCAGGAAATCAGCAGCCCGGTCTTGGTAGGCCTCGCGTGAGGGCCCTGTAACAGGTCATATAAGGGGTCCTCTGTACCTAGGAGTGCTCTCAGGACTCAGCTGGCAGCACACCCAGCCTCCTTGGCAGGAAGCCGCAGGGAGGGCCCGGTGAGTCAGGGCCACGCCTCCCCATCCTGTGTCCTCCTCCCCAGGACCACACTCACCCATTCAGCCCCGGCTGCCCCAGCTTTTTATTGACTAAACCTCACAAATTTTACAGTGTCACATCAAAGGGAATAATAAAAACATTCTTGTCCACCCCAAGTCTAAAGGGCTTTTCCTTCTTGTCTCCTGAGAAAAATAAAACACTGAACGTTTTGGAGCAATTTAAAAAACGTATTTCCTCCACTTGTGTACCTTAGAAAAGTTAGAAAGTAGAGAAAAGGCACGAAGCAGTGGGGGAAAGTATCCTTGTTCCCCCAGGGGCCTCGCAGACAGACTTTCCCACTCGACAAGCCCTGCTCACCCCTTTCTCATGCTCCCTCTTTGGCCCCCATTACATGCATTGACTTCATGTCTCTTCATGCGACCCTGGGTAGTCACCAGATGAGTCTGGGGTTCGGACTCAGGGGAGGTTCCCACACCCTCCTCCTTCCCCAGGAACCCACAGACATTGACCGTGTCCTTGCCCTTCATCAGGCATTGGGTTGCTTAGTCCCAGTTGATTTTCTGCTTGGCTCCCCTCAGTCCATCTATAACCAGACCCTTCAGGGCAGTGACCACACCATGTCACCTCCTCCAGGAAGCCACCTTTGACTACCACACACTCCAGCACACTTCCCTTCGGGTTATTCTCCTCTTTCATCGTCTCTCTTCACTGCCTCCTGCCTAGACCCTGAGGTCCTGGAGACAGGACTGTGCCCTGAGGTCTGTGTGCCCCCCGCACACACGGAGCCTGGCATAAAGCAAGCACTTGGTACATATTGCTGACCTACTGGAGAATGGAGAAGGGGGCGGGCTGCTGGGCATATCACCCACTGGCTGCTTAGTCTCATCTTTCTGGGACTGATGTCCATGAAGTGGCACCACCTGGCACCTTCTGGGTCCACCACTGTGGCTCAGCTGCAGACTGACATTTCTGCCAGGAGCCTGGACCAAATGGGGACAAATGCCCATTTGTTTCTTCCCCACCCGTTTCCTGCCCCATCCCCTCCCGATCTCTAGTGGTTCTCCAAGTAGGGAGTGAGCGTCCCCCAGGATTCCCTGGGAGGCTTTCCCACCTCCCTTCCCCCTTCCCAACCCTGCCACGCCCCTCATCACCCTGGGACTCCCCACCCTGGTACATAGGAGAGACTACACAAAATGTACAGTCAGAGAGAACAATATTCAAATAAACACCCCTGTCAGCCGGGCTCGGTGGCTCAGCCTGTAATCCCGCGCCTTTGGGAGGCTGAGGTGAGTGGATCGCCTGAGCCCGCGGGTTCGAGAACCCGCCTGGGCAGCGAGACCTCATCTCTACAATAAATCAAAAAATCAGCCGGGCGTGGTAGCGCATGCCTGTAATTCCAGCTACTCGGAAGGCTGAGGTGGAAGGATCGCCAGAGCCCAGCAGGTCGAGGCTGCGGTGGCCGGGAGTGGCCACTGCACTCCAGTCTGGGCGACAGAGTGAGACTCCAAGAAAAAAAAAAAAAACCAAAAAAAACACCCCTGTCCACACACTCCTCCAGCATCACTGGGGCAGAGAGAGTAGTATCCAGATGCATGGGGGGTGGGGTGGGGGTGTGAACAGTGCCATAGTCAAAAAGCAAAACTCAGAGACTCCTGCCACGGCAAGGGGCTGAGAGGGGCTTCTGTGAAATAGATCAAAGACTGCAGTCCCAGACCCACGACATCCGGCCCCTCTGGATGTGGAGCCGCCTGAGGCTCCACCCTGGGGTCCAGCTGGCGTCTTCTAGGGACAGCTTGTGGCCAGGGGATGGGAAGTCATTTCTCAGGCAGCTGGCCCTGCTCTGGGGCAGTGGTTGATGGTGGTGTGTAGTCCTCAGCAGCCATCCATTCTGGCCAAGGGGTGGAAGGCTGACCAGGGTGACTGAGGGGCAGGCCGGTCTTCAGGACGGGAAGGGGGGCCCATGACTAGGGATTGGCTGGTGGCTATGGATGAGATACGGGAGGGGCTGGTGAGAGACGGGGCCAAGAGATGAGAGTGCAAAGGCCAGAGACCTTGGAACTCCTCCCTGCTCTGGCCTGCGCCCTACCACTCACCAATCTGGACAACACTCTGGAAGCCTCTCCTGCCTCCCAGAGATCCACCCTGCCCAGGGGAAAGGTCTCCAGGGAAAAGTCCTGGGAATGGCGGAAAGCAGCAGCAGGTGCCCAGGTGAGCCCTTGTAATCGGGAGGCTCCTTATCTGGGGCCCGCCTCCGATCCAGTGGAGTCAGCTCCTCCCTGTCACCCTCTGCAAGAGCACACAGTGACTTCCTTTGGAGCACCCATGACATATGTGAACCCCGCCTGGGGGGCTGAGCTTCTGTTCGTGTGCTTGGTTGTCTGTCCTGGCTGAGCCAAGAGAGCCCACCAGCTCAGGGAGGATTGCTCGAGGTCTGGCTGGACAGTCAAAGGAAGACCAGGGCTGGAGGCTGCGACGCAAACAGAAGGGAGGGCATGGATATGGCACCGTGCCAGTTGGTGGCAAGTGTCTCTCTGCAGGGGCCATACTCTGTTGTCTGCTCTGTGATGTGACTCCCTCAGCAGCCAGGTATTATCCAGGCTCTGGCAATGGTTGAACTTGGTGGGGGAGACTGAACTTTGGAGAGGAGTGGAGGTTCCCTGCTGCCTTTTCCAGGTCTTGACACTGTTTCTGCAGCTGCAGCAGCTGGCTCCAGCCCCAGGGCCCCTGTGTCCCTTCTCTGGGTGACACTGTCTCACCCTAACCACCAGCACCTGCCTCAAAGGCCTGAGCGCTAGCCAGGCAGGACTTCATCTAGAGGAGCGAGCCTCAGCCCCTGCTTCCCGTTGGGTTCCCTGACCCAGGGGTGGGTGGCAACCACGTCATGTGCTTCTTACTCTCTGGGTTACTTCAGTACCTCCTTTTTGTTCTTGCAACCCTCCAGCCACTGTCTCAACAAGTCCCTCTATTCAATCCCCTCTGTGTGAAGGACCTACCATGGCTTCCACTTCCTACCAGACTGTGACAGACACAGCACCATTTCTTGGTCTCCATGGCGCTTTTCCATCTCCCTCATTAGACATGAAACTCCACACGGCAGGGGCCATGTCTGTCTTGTTCATCTTCATAACCCCAGTGCTTGGCAGAGACATAGTAGGTGCTTAGTAAGTACTGGTTGAATGAATACATGGGATTTAAGTGGGGGCAGAGTCTTCCTCTTTCCTTGGCCTCCCATTTACGTATTGGTTAACATCCTGGTCCTAGGTAGTCTTGGTCTGAACAAGTAAATGTCTCACTCCTCCAAAAAGACCCCCAGGAATGTCAAGTTCCTCCTGAGTAAGCTTGTCCTGACAGCCACTCTGGCTCCTGGGGCTTGGGGCAGCTGTGGTTGTACACTCTCTCCTTTCCACCCCGTTTCCTGTTCTGAGGTGCTCTCCACATGTTCAGTGTATGTTGGCTGTATCTTTTAAGACAGGGTCCATGACTGATCTTACTCCCTCGATCACTTTCTTATTCTTGCACCCTGTAAGAGCAGAGCGTGGGGCTAGAGCAGTAGAAGCATCTCAATAAACACCTGTCGATTTGCTGTTGGAACTTGCTCACAGGAACCTGCACTTTCTAGTAAGAGGTCCAGATGATCAACAGTAAAGTTATCTGGGTGGACATTCCTGGAATACTCCCTCACGATGTGCTGACACTTTCTGCAAAAGTCCTTATTCAAACCCCAAAGCTTTCTTCCCTGGTCATTGTTCCTCTTTGTTGTTACTCTTTCTGTTGTTGAGTAAACCAGGCTGAGTGGTCAGGCAACCTGCCCAGGATCTCACAGGGATTAAGAAGCCAAGCCTGCCTCTGTTATTCTAAACCAGAATGCACTGGGGCCTTCCAGAGCAGGGGCTGGGCCTGGTGCCACGAAGCCAAGGTGGATCCAGACAGTTGTGGGGAGGCTCATGTCCAGCTCCCATGGCAGGGAGCTTCTCTCCCAGGAGGGCTTGGGCTTCCCCAGCCGAGGCCTCCTCTTTCCCCTGTCTTCCCTTCCTTGTCACATGCCTTCCAGGGGACATCCTCCTGTATTAATCTGGTGGGACCCAGCGTACCCTGGGCAGAGGTTGGTGGCTCCCGCTTTCTGCAGGAGAACAGAAGGGAAAGGTGTCGCCCTGCAGAAGCCAGGGCCAAGGATGGGAAGAGGCAGCTTGTGGTGAGGCAGGTGTGAACAGAGGAACAGAAGCAACAAAGGCCGAAGTGTGAGAGGCAAGTGCTGAAATAAGACGGGTAAAGTGAGTTAACCCTTGGCGCTCCCTAGAGATCTGGAGAATTGAGAGTGGAGCAGAGGAAAGCAAGGGAGAGAATTTCTCCTTCCAGAGAACTCAACTTCTAAGGAAATATTATAAGGAAGGAGAAGGAACCTGTCCTAAGACCAGGCCTAAAACAAGCCCTAATTTCTTCTTCCAGTCCCACCCATTCTCTCTAGTCCATACAGTTGGCCCTAGGGGGCTCCCGGGAGGCCCCTGTGCTTGGCTTCAGTCAGTTTCAAACAAGCTCTTAAATATAAACACAGCAGAAGCAGCAGCAGGTTGATATTAAAATGAGACTGGAGATTTGAGTAAGACATGAGGATGAACTTCCCGAGCTTGAAGAGCCTAGAATAAACTTCTAAGGGTGTCAGAGTATTTCCTTCTGACTAATGTGTAGGCAAGTCAAGAAGTTGAAAGGAAAACATCAAGCAGTCTCCTCTTTTAACTAGCTGAGTCTCTGGACATCTTAGCTGTTTCTTTTTAATTAGTCAAAAATCGAATATGTCAACTAGTGACAAGGTTGAAAATTAAAGGACTCTCTTGGACTCTTATTCATAAAGCATTTCCTTGGTCACAGTCACCTGGGTGAGCTCTCAGCTTCCACCATTCAGCTTGCCAAAAAGCTGATGGGTCAACTCACACCAGGCAGGTGATGACATGGTCGGTCCCCGGCCAGACGGCTGCCCTGAAACACGGCTGCCACCCCAGGCTCGGCCCTGCGCTGGCCCCTGCCACCACCCTCTCTCACTTGGCGCATGAGAAAGAGGGAATAGATGGAGGTCTGTTCTCATTTTAGGATGTGTTTGTCCAAAGGTTCCTCACATGTGGAAATTACATTTTGAAATGAATACTGTTTTCAAATAAGAAATCTGAATTCACCAGTAAACTGAATAAAACATGTATTTTAATGCTAAAGTTTCAAAAGTCTCATATGTTGTTGGTGGGAATGCAAATGCAGAAATGATTTTCCTGCCACTCTGGAAAATAGTCTGTCAGTTTCTACAAAGAAAGAAAGAGGGGGGGAGGGAGGAAGGAAGGGGGTAGGAGGAGGGAGAGAGGAGGGAGAGGAGAGAGAGAGAGAGAGAGGGACAGAGAAAGAGAGGAGAGAGAGAGAGAGAGAGAGAGAGAGAGAGAGAGAGAGAGAGAGAGAAAGAAAGAAAAAGAAAGAAAGAAAGAAAGAGAAAGAAATGCACATTTATTCTACCACCCAGCAATCATGCTCTGGCATTTCCCCCAAGAAGTGAAAATTACCATCCACACCATGGACTACTGCTCAGCAGTAAGAAGGCGAGACTAGAGCCTGGCTCCGTGGCTCAGCCTGTAATCCCGTGCCTTTGAGAGGCTGAGGTGAGTGGATTGCCTGAGTCCGTGGGTTCAAGACCTGCCTGGGCAGGTGAGACCTCATCTCTACAATAAAATAAAAAAATTAGCCAGGCGTGGTAGCGCGCGCCTGTAATTCTAGCTACTTGAAAGGCTGAGGTGGAAGGATCGCCGGAGCCCAGCAGGTTGAGGCTGCGGTGGCCAGGAGCGGCCACTGCACTCCAGTCTGGGCGAAAAAAAAAAAAAGAAGGCGAGACTGATACAAGCAGTAACTTGCACGGATCTCAGAGCATCATGCTGATGGAAGAAGCCAATCTCAAAAGGCTACATACTGTTTGATTCCACTTATAGAACTTTCTCAAAATAACAAAATTAAAGCAGTGGAAGCAGAGGTTTTCGGGAATTCATTCAGGAGGGGCTGAGGGCGGGCAGGAAAGGGTTGGGGCCCTTTAAAGAGGTAATACCCAGAAGTTCTTGTGGTGAGGGCACAACTCTGTACCTTGATGTGGTGGCCATTCCTCGAATCTATACATGTGGGAAAACAGCCTAGAAGTTGACATGCTTGGTGTCAACAGTGGTGTCCTGGTGCTGCTACTGTACTAATTAGGGAAGCTGCCACCACTGGGGTGCTGGAGAAGGGCATGGGAGGCTTCTCCGAATCATCCTGGCAACTTCCTATGAGTCTATAATTGCGAAATAAAAAGCTTAAAAATGGGAATTTTACATCAAAGACTTGGGCTGCAGGGAGCAGAGGTGGCAGGAAAGCCGCAGATCCCAGGGGCCTGGGCCAAATCCCCTGAGGGTCCTAGGCCGTCATCACCAAGAAACACAAAGGAGCCAGACTCATCAGCCAGGCCTGGACCTGGGGGAAGCCGGTGGTAGGAGCCCAGGCCTACCTCAAGCCCTTGTCAGCTTCTGCTCTCCCAGCATTCTGGTCCCTTATTCACTCAGAAAGGTCCTCAGCACAGGTCAGCTTGGCTCTGGGGGATGGGGAGGAGGGCTCGTAAACAGAGGCTGAGGGTCCAACCCAGGCAGCGTTCACCACGGACAGCACTGGGGCCCCGGTTATTGGATTTCACTTTCTCTGCTCCTCTCTGCTGGCCGGAGCTTCCGTTTTTACAATCCACTCTCTGGACTCAAGACCTTAGAAGAACATAGGCCTCTCTGTGATGCCTTGAGCCTCAAGACTGAATCTGCTGGGTCCTCAAGGCCTGGCACTCTATGGTCAGCCCAGTGGGTGGCACCAGGCTGCACACGCTGGACACCGAGGCAGAGGGAGGAGCTGTGTGAGGCTCATTCTACACGGGCTCCTCCAGCTCAGCATGTCTTCTGCTCCACGATCGGTCAGGAGAATCGCTTATACTCTCTCCCGCCTTCTTGTCTACCTTCCGTCCCTCACCGGGTACAAGGCACACATGAGTCGAGATTCCTTGCTGGGAACACTCATTTAAGGGGAGAACAGAATAGCCCTATCACGTATGTATGTGCACATATACAAATATATGGACACATATGGGTTTACTTATTTATTTCTATACTGTCTCAGTTTTCAACAATGAGTAGGATTGCTCGTGAGTTAAAAATAAAGTAGCAATGAGGAAACATCAGAGGAGGCCAGATGGAGAGGTGTAGTACAAAATAACTGATCAATAGTCTTTAAAGTATCACAACAGAGAGGAGGATTGTCCCAGACAAAAGGAGATGAAGGAGTCATGACAACTAAATGCAATGCGGAGCCTGGCTGGGACCTGGACCAGAAAAAGGACATTACTGGGGAAATGAGCAAACTTTGAGTGAGGTGTATAGAATCATTGCTAGCATAGTATCAGTGTTAATTTCCTGGTTTCAAGAGTTGTATTAATACTATGGGAGGTGTGGACATTAACTGAGTGGAGAGTATAAGAACTTTCTGTGCTATGACTGCTATGACTGCAGCTCTACTGTAAATCTAAACTTTTTTTTTTTTTTTTGAGTTGGAGTCTCACTCTGTCGCCCAGACTGGAGTGCAGTGGCCGCTCCCAGCCACCGCCGCCTCGACCTGCTGGGCTCCGGCGATCCTTTCGCCTCAGCCTTCCGAGTAGCCGGAATTACAGGCGCGTGCTACCATGCCCGGCTGATTTTTTGATTTACTGTAGAGACGAGGTCTCTGCTGCCCAGGCGGGTCTCGAACCCACGGGCTCAGGCAATCCACTCACCTCAGCCTCCCAAAGGCGCGGGATTACAGGCTGAGCCACCCAGCCCAGCTAATCTAAACTTATTTAAAAATAAATGAAGAAAATTGAGCCAATGACAATATCCCTAACTCCCCACCCAAACATTTAAGGTCCCAGAACCCAACACAAATATACACTTTACTCTTCCAGAAATTCCACTGGCAGGAGCAGAGCAGGGGCACACGGTGATCCTCTCACGGCGGCTCTCCCTGGTTGCCCCTCCTCTCCCTCCAGCCTCCCGGCAGTGGGTAGCCCCTGGCATCTGGCCTTCCCACGCCTGCCCCCGAGCCTGGAAGTATCTGTCCTTTGAGATCCAACTCCCAGTGACAGACCTGGCCCCTCCCTGAGTCGCAGAGGTTGGATGGTCTCTTCTTGCTGGGGCCACAGTCACAGTCCGATGGTAAAGAGGACTAGCTCGAGTCTCTAGCAGAGAGGGAGGCACTGGGAGGCAGTGATCCTGTTGCCAGTGGCTTGCATGACTCAGGTAAAAACAGGCTCCATAAAAAGAGGTGGAGTTAACCACCATCCCGGTCGTCCATGTGGCTGTTCCAAGGTGAGGAACACACCCCGGGGCCTGGCACAGACAACTTGTAAGAGCCCTGCGATGTCATCTGTCTGGCAGGGTGCCCTTGCTTGCACTGGGGATGGCAGTCCTGGCAAAAACCTGCCTCTTGGGTGAGGTTTCAGCCGGAGCCACCCAAATGTTGGGTCCACCCTGCTGGTCTTCCCTTTCTGGTTGACGCCAGTGGCCGACATTTAACTAGTTTGCTGGAAAAATCACTCAACCAGGGCCGACGTTTTAGGCAGACGATGAGAGTGAAAAGGGTTGCCATGTCTAATTTAGAAGCAGATCCACTTTCTATCTGTCCCTTGCTGCTCAGGGGCGGAACTGCCAAATTCGGAGCAGGAAAGAAAATATCACGCACAAGCTAGATATTTCACAAGGTGTTAAAAAAAAAAAAAAACAAAAACACACTCCTTTGCCCTGAATCGATAACTAGACTTGAGAGTACCCCCTTAATGAAGAGGTGTGGTGACAGCAGGCTCAGAGGGGACACGTACTCTGAGGCACATCGCGTGTGCACAGCCTGGGGCGAGCGTCTAGACAGGGACCGCAACGCAGCGACAGGTTCCCATTTTTACCAGGATGCCTCACATGACTGTTTTTTATGACAGATGTGGCCATAAGCTACCTCGCGTGGGGACCCCACAAAAGTCAAAGTTCGAAGTCATCCGACGTGACAAGAAAATACTGGCAGACCTCCTCTCAGAAGGAAAGACAGACTCCCCTTATTATTTTGAACCTCAGAGAGGCATAAATAGCTGGAGAAAAGAAACCATATTCTAAAAGTTCATTTCCAATCCCACGAGGCAGGGTCTTCCTGAGGACCCTGCGTATTTTAGCAACAAGCCCCACACCTGGGACAAACAGGTGGCCTGCGGGTCCCTCACCCACAGCGGTTCTGTTTTGGAGGAGGTCCCCCCCCATGCTGTGGCAGAGGGCGGCGTGGTGGCATCGGGCCGTGTCGCAGCGGCTGCCCCGAGCCCCGCGGGAGACGGAGCAGCCGCTGCCCTCGGTCCCCCTCCCGGGAGGGAAGCGCGGCGGGTCCCCGGGTCGGCTTGGCGTCCCCGCCCCCTCCCCCGCCCCGCCGCGGGGCGCCGGGGCCGCACTCACCAGCTCCGGCAGGATGAAGGCGTACGGGATGGTGAGGAACAGCGCGACCCCCGAGGGCGCGTCGGGAGGGGCGTAGCTGGTGGCGGGCGGGTCGCGGGAGGCCATGCTCTCAGCCCTGCTCGGTCCGTGGCTCGGCGGCAGCTCGCCCGCGCCCGGAGACCGTCCAATATCACCTCCTGCCCGACACACCCATCGGACGTCGCCTGGGAGGAAAAAAAGTTCCAGCCGAGCAGGTCCTTCCACTCGCTGCAGCCAATAGCTCCTCGATGAACGGCTGAGCCCGCATCGGATGGGCTCTGCCTTGGGCTGGACCGGCGCTGGGGCGGGAGGCAGACCCGCGTCGCTTTCCAGGCCTTTCCAGTCGGGGAATTTTTGACTTCTGGAGCATGTGACCCCAAGGGATGCCATTCCCCTACCCCACCGTGTCCTTTGCCCAACCGTGTGCCCACAGCACAGGCTGAGGCTGCTTTGCCCTGACAAAGACCGTTTATTGAGGACATGCTACGAGCCAAGCAACCCCCAGACAACTCTGGTGCTGCCTCTTTTGCCCTTTTCCAAGTGAGGGGCCTGACCATCAGAGGGCCAAGGTCACAGCTGATGACGAACAGTGCTGGGTCTTCCTGGCCCCTCTCGCTTGCTTCCTCCTTCTCACTTCTGGGGGCAACCCTCGGCCCCCGACCACACTGGAGAGGAGCGATCCTCACTCCATCTCCACCTCGCAGGACCTGGCGTTTCCTTCTTTCTCTGGATCCCTCTCCATGGCTCTCCTTTCCTCTTTTCCTCACTGGGCAGATGGAGGGGAGCTCCCTGGGAGAAGACCACCCCAGAGGGCACCCTGAGAAGGGCCCGGCTTACTGGCTACTGCCCCGAGCCGGGATTCTCCTTCTCTTCCCGGCCCCCCTCCTAGCCCAGTGCCTGCCGGAGCTGGGCCTGAGGCCCAGCAGTTCCTTCCTGACTCTCCCTGCATAGCTTAGGAGCTGGCTGCAGGGCTCTGACCCAAGCCAGGCAACCCCTTTCACACCAGATGGGTCCTGGAGCATAAGCCATTTTCCTCCCTACCTTCAAGGCAGCTAACCTCATTTTTCTGCTCTCCCTCCCCTCCGCCCCCAAGGCCTGGCGTCCCAGAGTCTGCTCAGGATGTTTGGGGGTCCCTTCTCCTTGCCCTCTGAGGTCCCAGCAGGCCAGTTGGGAAGCCACTCCCTGGTGTGGAGAGGATGTGGGGAAGGCTGCTGAAAGTGCAGGGGTAATTGGAAGAAGCCAGTATCCTAGCCGCCTTAGCAAGAACAGGGAATCTGGGGCCTGCCTTCAAGGACCCAGGTGGGAAAAGCAGCAAGTCTGGCCTGTGCCTGGTCTGGGAGAGCCAGGGGACAGAGGAGTTTGGCCAAAAGAAGGCAAAAGCAAAGACGCTGCAAGGAAAGGCAATCGGTACCTCCCTAAACCTCCCTGCAACCTGGTGATCCCCGACTCCCTCCCAGGCCTGTAGAAACTAGCCAGGAAGGAAGGGAGGCCCTAATCCTACCTGCCAACCGGCCCCTGCCTTGGTTATAGGATTAGCCAAGAGAAACAGGCATTTCCCCAGGAATCCCACCTCCTGCCACCTCTCTTAAATGCTACAAAGAAGTATTGTGCCACTCTTCTAGGCTGTAGGGTATCTTTGATTGACCACAGACAACATGGCATGGTGGGAAAAGTAGAAGAAAACCGCCTTTCTCGGGCCCATAGCTCACCTATGAAACGGAGATAATACAGTCCACAGCCACTCAGACTCTGAAGTTGAGAAGGTCTGAACCACTTCCACCTTCTGAAGCAATTAGTGTATTAAGAAATAAAGGTATGACAGAACAAGGTTATAGAAAATTTGCATATGTTGTATTTACATTTATCCAAGTAATGCTTTCTTATTAGGCCACAAAGTATAGTACACTCTCATTGGGCTGTTTATAAGAAAGCTGTATTGTTTATAATGCACCATAGGCAGCGGGAGCCCATAAGGGACAGACTCTTCACCTTCTGGTCCAGTTGATGCACTGCTGGGCCCATGGGCGTGACTATGCTTGGACACAAGGTCAGAAGTCTGGGTGAGGCTGTGGGGAATGTCAGGCAGGCCTAGAAGAAGGGTCTTCTGGACTCTTCTGCAAAGAGTCCACTGGTGTCCACCTCATGGGACCAAGAATTCAGTTAATCAATCATGAAAAACACACAAATGGTACTTAGTACTGTTGATTACTCATGTGATCATGGGCTCTGTTTTTTCATTTTTTGGGGAAGATTAAATGAGATAATGTATATGAAAACATCTAGGACAGTTCTGGTATACAGCAGATGATTAATAACTACTTGTTTATCTACTTCTAATCCTGAAATCATTTCTCTTCTTGCCATCTTTCCTTTCCACAGCAAGACCCGCACCTCCTCTGTTAATATTTCCATTTTAAAAAAAACTGTTCTAAAAAGTTTTTAGTGATCTATAATACACTTACAGGAAATGTGTACAAAACATACAAACCACAAAGCCACTACCCTGAGCAAGAAATAAACCTTGCCAGACTACTTTCAATCATTTCTCCCTTCCTCCCCTGCAAATAACTACTCACATGACTTCTAACCCTACAGATTGGTTTTGTCTGTTTCTGAATAGATTCCTTTGTGTGGCTTCCTTAACCAACATTATGTTTGAGAGACTCATTCATGCTGTATGTTGCTATAGTTCATTCACTGCTGTATAGTATTCCATTGTATGAACGTACCACACTTTATATAATTTGTTCTGTTGTCCATAAGGACTTTGAGCTCTTTCAGTTTGGGCTTATTAATAACATTATTATTAATGTTCATAGAAGGCTATGAACATTCTAGAACACGTATATTGGTGCATCTATGTATGCATTTCTGTTGGGAATATCTTAGGGGTGGAACTGTTGATCACGTTATTTGTGTTTTAGCAGATATCGAGCTGTTTTCCAAAGTGCATCCTTTCTATTCCTACTAATAGTGTATACAAGTTACAGTTGCTTATAATTGGTGTTTGCATGTACGTTATAATACACTTGTGGTTGCATGATATATATTTTTTCATTCTTTTACTTTTCACTTACCTACATCATTATATTTATAATGAAATTTTCTTTTCATAGCAATGATATATTTGGGTCTTTAAAAAAAGAAAACCTGACCAGCCTGAGCAACATGGTGAGACCTCGTCTCTACAATAAAACAAAAAATTAGCCAGGCATGGTGGCACATGCCTGTGGTTCCAGCTACTTGGAAGGCTGAGGCCAAAGAATCACCTGAGCCCAGCAGGTAGAGGCAGCGGTGGCTGTGAGCGTGTCACTGCATTCCAGCCTGGGCGACAGAGTGAGACTCCAACTCAACAAAACAAACCCATTCTGAAACTTGCTGCGTTAATCGGTGTCCTTAGACCATTTACATGTAATGTAAGTTGATATTTTGGGGTTTAGGTATACCATTTTTATTTTTTGTTTGTTCTGTATTTCATTCCTCTGTTTCTTTTTTCTTGTATTTTTGGGGGAGTTTTGGGGAATATTTCTAGTATTCCATTTTAATTTATCTATTGAATTTTTGATTGTCTCCTTGTTTTGTTTAGAAGATGCTCTAGAAGGTTCAGTATATGTAGCTAACTTTCTAGTCTACTCAGAATTAATATTTTGCCTCTTCAAATGGAATGTAGAACCTTACCAGCATATAGGTCCCTTTACCTTCTTGTCTTTCAGTGTAGTTGTAATGTGTGTTAGATAAACAGAAACTGAAAATCCCATTAAGCAATGCTATCATTTTTGCTTTCAACCACTGTACATATTTTAAATTACAAGAAAAAAATATTTACTCAGATGTTTACCTGTTGCCACTCCTTCATTCTTACTTTTCCAAGCTTCCTTCTGTTATAATTTCCCTGTCTGAAGAATGTCTTTTAGTATTTCTTTTAAAGTAAGTTTGCTGGCAATGAATTCCCTTAGTTTTTTTTTTGTTTGAGAATGTCTTTAGGTTACCTTCATTCTTTCAGGATATTTTTATGGAATATAGAGTTCTGGGTTGACTGGTCTTTTTCTTTCAGTGTTTTAAAAATATTCTTCTAGTATAGGGTTTCTGGTGAGAAATCTGCAACAGTATAAACTGCTGTTCCCTATATTTAATGCATTATTTTTGTCTGGCTGCTTTCAAGATTTTGTCTTTAGCTTTAGTAGTTTGATTATAATAAGGCTGGCCACGAATTTATTTGACCAGATCTTGCTTGGTGTTCACTGAGTTTCTTGAATCTGTAACTTTGTCTTTCACCAAATTTGAAGTTTTCAGTCATTCTTTCTTTTAAAAAGCTTTTTCGGCACTACATCCTTTCCTCCTGCTGTGATTCAGACTGAACAATTGATAATGATCTATCTTTAAGTTCTCTCTTTCCTCTGTCATCTACATTCTGATATTGAGTCCATCAATATACTGAATTTTTCATTTTGGTTATTTTTTTATTTCTAAAATTTCAATTTAGTTTTTTTTGTGCATTCTGTTTCTATGTTTAGGTTGTCTATATTTCCATTAATTTCAAGAGGTTTTGCCCTTATTTTTTGGAGCATGATTAACAGCTTCTTTAATGTCTTAATTCCAACAACTGTGTTATCTTAGAGTTATTGTCTCCTGATTGCATTTTCCCCTTACAGATGTAGAGATTGCCCTGGGTCTTCAAATATCAAGAAAGTCCTGGACATTATAAATATTATGTTATAGGATTATGGGTCATATTTAAATCCTATGGAGAATATTTATTTTGTGTGTATCAGGCAATCAGGCTGATTGGGTTCAAGTTCCTTTCTGACTTCTCTGGGCTGTAGTTCCAATGTCAGCTCCATTTTTAAGGATTGGCAGTGCTATTTTGATATAGTTAGAGACTGTGCTAGGCTTGGACCAATCTATGTACCTGTTGCTCAGCTCTGAAATCCTTTGGTATTCTGTTTAGGGTCAATTTTGGGGTGAGCTCAGACATTCATGTAAGATTTTATGGTATCATTTTCTTGGGTTTTCCTTGCCATGATCTCCCCAACACTTTCTAGATCCCAGGAGACCCTGCTCTCCCACCCTGTCTTGGTCCTCTGGCTAAAAACCAGGGTTTTCATTTCCCTGCTCTGCCGTGCACTTCCTGTGATTGTGTCTTCAGGGTCAAAAGCAATGACAGGGAAAGATACAGATACAGGGAGAGATCGTGTTTCCCCAAGTACTTAGGATCACAGTTCTTCTGTGAACTGTGGGTTCCCCTTCCTCAGAGCTCTAGGAACTTATCCGGATGCCTGGATGCCAGTTCTGTTGCCACCACCACTTTCACTAGATGGCCTAAGGGCTACAGCAGGAACAACTGGAAAAAACAAAAATAAATAGGGGTTTTCTATGCTCTCTCTGACCTATAGGAGCTCTTTCCCATTCCTCAGACCAAAAATAGAGGGTTCCTTTTGAAGATGTCTGTATCCCATGTCCAGTTCCAGGTTTCAGGTGGCCTCTGAGTCCAGGTTGGGAGGTACCAGTGGAAGGAAAATGGGAGACTTAACACCAGCTTGGTAGTGTTTTGAATTCTGGCTTTCTTCCCAAATCTTCCTACTCCCACTTGTTTTTAGAGTCCCCAGATAGCTGCTCTATACTTTCTGCCCAGGGTTTTTTTTTTTTTTTTGGCATTCAATGGGAGGAAGAGGGGGGATAGCCTTCTCTACCTGACCAAAGCCAAAACAACATCAGCCTGTTTTAATTCTCTGTAAGCACTTACAACAATTTAGTATATCTTATTTATTTATTCATTTGTATATTGTTTGTTTCTCTGCCCCTGCCTCTCTCTAGGATATGGACTTCAGGAGAGCCATAACTTTGTTCATGTGGCAAACCACAGTCATGTCTACCATCTTGAATACTGCCTGGCACACAGAAGATACCCAATAACTGCTTTTGAATGGCTGAATCTGCCATTTCAGTCACAAAGATTTTTGCGACAACTGCTTATCTCTTCTTTTTGCTCTTCATCCTCAAACTCTTTTCCCACCAATAAATAGCTTTACATATCTGTCAGAAACAATTTACTGGCTGCCTAACAAGGAACAGGCTAGAAGAAATCCAGAGATACTTGGGAAAACAGGCAGTTGTATCCATTAGCATTCTTTCAGTAGCAAATATTAGAAAAACCCATTCCAACAGGCTTTAACAACAAAGGAAATTTATTACTTCAGATAAGTAAGAAGTTCAGAGGTAATAATGGCTTTAGGTGAGACTTGATCCTGTGACTCAAACAGCGCCATCCCAGGTGGGACCAAGTTCCCAGGAGTGACATATATGGAAAGCTTGCTCCCTTTATGCTGTGGGGACACACATGCCCCACTGTCTCCAGCCTGCTGTCTCTAGTTCACAAGACACACAACTAGATTGCAACTATTGTCTCTACTAATCAAGGTCACTTCAACTCTCAAGTTGGTAGTCACTTCAAAGTCACTTCAACTCTCGGGTAGGTAGAATGCACACAGATAGGCTCAGGAAGAGGTTGTAATGTTGTGTGTGTGGCCACGAGGCAGAACTGAGTCTGGCTCCTGGTATCTCTGGAGGCTGGGCATGCACAGCAGTACAGCTACCAGAAAAGAGGAAGGATTCAGTGGGATAATGTTTGGATCATCCAGAGACACCTACTGGGAGAGGAGCTCAGAAAGCATGAAGGCTTTTTTAATTCCCCAAAGTGGCCTCTTTGAAAGGACAAAGTTCTGCCAGGCTGATCTTTGCTGGCAAAGTCAGACACAAATGAGCAGGTTAAGGTCCAGTCTGTCTGTGATACGAAGAATGAATGAAACATAGACATGCTACCAAAGTCCTGAGTGTGAGCTTGTGTTCCGTCAGTGATTTCCATGTTATATTGCTGCTCGCAGACCTGCACACCCTCACTCAGTATCAGTCATCACTGAGTCAGGAAACCCTAAGCCTCCAATTTCCTGCCTGTGAGACAGTAAAGACCTGGATTCGCCATTCACTATTCTTAACCCTCCCCTCCCCACCCAACTTGACTTCATTACTGAGTCTATATATTGGGAGTTCACATAGCAAGTCTGGGTTTTGAGGGGCACAGTGTCATCAAATCCATGAGTTCCTGGGTTTCAGATGGCAGGAGTTCAGATAGCGAGGGAGTCATCCACAAACGTACCTGAATCTAGCTGGTCCCTAAGGTCAGACAGTGGAGTTTGGAGAGGGAGAGTTAAAATAGGAAGAAACACTGATATACTCATCACCAACTTTGTGCCTGTCGCAAGGCCATTATCATTTCAGGACACAGTATGGTTGAAATTTAAATATAACAACATCACCAACATGACACACTGACAGGCTCCCTAGTCATCTGTGCCCCTCCTTCTTCGTGGTTGTTTTGTGTGATTACTGTCCGCCCCATGCATTGCGAGTTCGGACGGACAGAGATTCCATCAGGGATGCTCCACTGTGACCTCAAGGCCTAATGCTATGGCTAGAGCACAGTAAGTGCTCAACAAATACAGGGTTTTAAGATGTATACACATTATTGAATAAGTATTTCTTTTAAAAAGATGATCTATACACAAAAGAGCAAAACTTCAGTTATAATATGACAGTTACTTTTGGTTCTGTCGTTTTATTCAAGTCATCATGGTGGTCCCACCAGATTCCACGGGAAGTTGAGGGCCAGTCACTGCCACTGTCATGCCACATTCTTTCTCATCTCACCCAAGAAGTCATAGGTCTGCTCTGAAAGATCAAAAGGTTCATGAACTCCATCTGGCGACAGCAGAGCTTGAAGTGCACCCTCATTTTCTTGGTTTTGCTTGAGGAAGTCAGCAATAATTCTCCACCGTGCAGCCTCAGTCTCTTCCTCTGCCCACCTGAATGGTGGCAGGAGTGTTGAATGGAGCAGAGGGAGCACACAGTCATGGTAAACCAGGAGGAACATGGACTTCAGGAACTCTTTGTCTCTCTGGGAAAACACAAATAACAGTGTTATTTTTAAAGTGTTAAATCCTATGAACTCTGCTAACTTAAAAGCTACCTAAGGCGTGAGAAGGAGGGTGCCGTTAGTGGCTGGTAGGTAATCAGCTCTGAGCCAGATACTCAGTCAGGGCACAGCACCTCTGAAATGAATGTGAACAAGAGTCAACATGGAGTGCAGCTGAGTGGTTCTCCCTGAGAGTCTCTAAGTGGCTCCGTGGGACCAGGGAGTCTCCTAAGGTCCACAGAAGGTGTCTCTGCCACAGAAGGTGACAATATTCTGTCAAGGAAACCAGGGTACTGCAGTCTGATTCTGGTGACACTGGTATGGTTCCAGACAAATATAACTAAAACAAAATGCAAAGTTGGCTGTATCTACCTCAATAGATTACAGAATATTGGAGATAAGTGTCAAATTAGCTAAGAGAAGCTTAGCAGGCATCCTGCATAGGATCCAGAAAGAAGAGAACTAAGGAGTAAGAAACTGTTGGTTTGTTTCCACCAATGCCTGGGTGGGGGGTAGGGGGAGGGGGTGTCTTGGTCCCAAGGATGTCAGATTCTCCCTAGCTAATAAGAGTGGTGTAATATTGACAGTATCCATCAAGTTCTTTTGCCAGCAGACTGTGGTGGGGACCTTGGAGAGCACAGCAGGCTGAGGGCAGAGATACCTATAGGCAGAAGAGCCTACACATAGATGTCACCCCTCCAACCCCACCATGCATGTGCACAGGGGCAATGACTACAGGCCAGAGGCCTAGCACCTTGCCCACTGCTGGACTGGAACAGCACTACACCTGCCAATTTTGGAAAAAGGTCATGATTAGATTATACTGGTCAAATAAAAACTCCAATATGAATATAATATCTATAATTTCCCTCTCCCCCAATTTTTAGAGCTTTAATTTGTTCATTTTTCCATGTTCTTTGTAGATTATGAATACTTTAGATTAAGACTGGCAAACTATGGATTTGTGGCCTGCAACCTTTTTGTAAATAAAGTTTTATAGAAATGTAGCCATACTTGGTTGTTTACATATTGTCTGTGACTGTTTCTGCATTACATCACGCAGAGCTGAGTTGTGTGATAGAGTCCGAGGCCTGCAAAGCCAAAAATATTTACTATGCAGCCCTTTACAGAAAAAGTTTGCTGAATCCTGAATTAAAGCAGTCACATCACTACTCACTGATTAATGCAAGTTCTGTTGGGTAATGAACATGCTTCTGCAGCAATGTGTGAGCAGCGCTGTTTTTTCAATATATGAAACAGCTCAGGCCAATCTTCTTTTACCTTCTCCTTACCTGATGTAGACTTTGAGAGCTAAATAATTTTTTTTTTTTGAGTTGGAGTCTCACTCTATCACCCAGACTGGAGTGCAGTGGCTGCTCCCGGCCACCGCAGCCTCGACCTGCTGGGCTCCGGCGATCCTTCCGCCTCAGCCTTCCGAGTAGCTGGAATTACAGGCGCGCGCTACCACGCCCTGCTAATTTTTTGATTTATTGTAGAGATGAGGTCTCGCCTGCCCAGGCGGGTCTCGAACCCACGGGCTCAGGCAATCCATTCACCTCAGCCTCCCAAAGGCGCGGGATTACAGGCTGAGCCACCGAGACCGGCGATAATTTTTTTAAAATAAGGTAAAATTGACAGCCAACTGAAGGACTTCAGTTTAGAAACTTCTCCTTCATTTAAATAAAACTCAGTGACCCATCTTGATCTAGTGTTTCTTTTCACAATAAGAAATGATCACATATACCCTTTTCAAAATATGTCTTTGCAAGCATAATGACAGTCCACCTGGATAAAAAGGATTACAGTTATGACTACTTTAGCTTAAAAAAAAAAAGGAGGCATTATTAGAATGGGCAAGTAAACACTGAGCACTGCAACTATTAAGTTCAGTGGGGACAATCATATTACCTTCTCAGATCTTTTTAATGTGTTTTCTTTTTCAGCCCATGAACTCTGAAAAGCAAGTAGAAGTACTACATTAGTCCAAGAATTCACAAGTCTTTGCAATACTTCTGCATTTTTACTCTGTAATTAAACTTATGGACAGGTTAAACATGCTGTACAGATTCTACACATGCAAATAATTCATCTGTAATTAGACACCTATTGCTAACAACCTAGGACTGTACCGACTAGGCAGTTGTACCAAAGATATCATAGAAGGTCATGATTAATATAAATCAAAACTAATTTAAGAACAGAATCGGTGAAACACTAACACATCCTTGCAAACTTCACAAACATAGTACCTGAACAATAAAATAGTACTAAGCGTTTGAGGTCAGACAATATTGAAAATAGAAAACACTGCCAAATACCACACTTCTCTACAATTCTGTCTTCCATGTTGACGACAATGATCAGAATGAGATTGACTGAAGTACAGTTTTGTAAGTAATATTTCCAATCTGCCTTTAAGACTTCACAAAAAACTTTCTTTAAATAACACACACACACACACACACACACACACACACACACACACACACACCCAGAGTTCAATTAATCCCACAGAAGTATGAACCGAAGACCTTCACAGTGCCAGTTCCTGGCAAACTGTAAGCTTGGGTTGAATATGACCAGTCTCAGGCTGCCTACTCCAGGATTTGGGTTTTGTGCATGTTTGTTAAGTATCTTCCTTTTGGTCTGAAATTATGGGTAACCTGAAAGCTTCAGACCTTTCTCAGTAGGGGGTGAATGTGACATATTGCACCAAGAGACTCTTCATGAAACAGTGGACGCACTGAAGGAGTTTCTCACCAGGACTTATTGTCTGGTAAAACTTGCCTATTGTTTGTTTCTTACATGGCAGGGTCACATGTACACTTAGAGAACTCATTCAGGAACAGCAAATGTGGGGGGTCACTCCTACTGCATCAAGATCTACTTTGTTTCTTCTATAGCAAACAGAAGACTACGCTTCCCAGCTCCACTGAAGTTAAGTGGACCACATGACTGGTTGTGGCCAAAGAAATGTGAGCAGAAGTGGCCAGGTTGCTTCAGGGCAAAGGCAGTGGAATGCTGAAGAACAATTCTCCACTCTTCCAGTTTTCTGGCAGGGGCATCTGGCAACAGAGGAAGCTACTTGCTGCAGATGATGCTGTGAGATAGTAGACGCTCTACCAGCCTGACCCCTAGGTGACCGAGGAGCAAAGTCTCCACAGATCATGCTAGAGAGGTACCACGGTAAGAAATCAACCTTTGCCACCACAGCACAGTCAAGCTTATCCTAAGTAACAGTGTGCCATGGAAAGAAGGCTCAGGAGTACAGAAACAACCACTCTTTTTTTTTTTTAAGTTGGAGTCTCACTCTTGTTGCCCAGGCTGGAGTACAGTGGCATATTTACGGCCACCGCAGGCTCAACCTGCTCAGTTTAGGTGATCCTTCCACCTCAGTCTTCCAAGTAGTTGGAACTAGAGACGCACGCTACCACACCCAGCTAGTTTTTTTTGTGATTTATTGTAGTGATGAGGTCTTCACCAAGTTGCCCGGGCTGGTCTTGAACCCCTGGGCTCATGCAATCCTTTCGCCTCAGCCTCCCAAAATGCTGGGATTACAGGCTGAGCCACCGCGCCCAGCCACAACTACTCTTTTTTATTTTTATTATTTATTATATTAATAATTCACTATGGAAAAATTAAGAAAATCCAGATAAAATAACTCACGATACAGAGATATTCACTGATACCTTTCTGGAGCATATTCTTCTAGATCATTTCACAGGCAGATATGTACACAGAAATATATATATTTAGATATATTTATTATGCCTCAAGTGGGTTTTCACTTAGTAATATACATGAACCTTTTTACCCACTGCCTTTTCTTGAATAGTCTGTGGCATATCTGGACGTGCCCAGAGCTGACCCGCAGGGGCAGCCCTGGCTTGCCACTGCTGAGCTCTATGGCCAGCTAGGTTACTGTACATCTCTGAGCTGTCTGCTCATCAGGGAAATGCAGATTTTAGACTAGATTAGGGATCTTATGGTTCCTCCTGTGTCCAATGTTCGGATTCCTTGATTGTTACATGCCTAGGAATATCCTTAGTCATAGTGGGCTCTTGTGAAATCCTCGATGAATGAATCAATGTACATATGTTCTGCATAATAAATAAATATTATGATACTGATGACTTTACAGAATAAGAAAGAGAAATTCTGCATTATCTAGCTACAGAGTGAGATGAACTTACCCACAATTATAGGTAATCATATGTGCCATGAACATCTTCTTAAACCTCTGCAGAAAACATCATTGCTACTGTTGACACCTCCCACCCCAGCCAAGCCAGCACATGCGTCGGTTTTACGTCTAATACAAATCTTTGTAGATGGCTGGGTCATCCCTCTATTTCTGCTGTCAGGCCCATACAGATTTACTCTTATCAGCAGGAGTCACCCCTTCCTCCTGCACTTGTGCTGTTCTATCCCTCTGCACTGCCAGAGGATTTTACCTAAAACAAAAACCCTTCCAGGTTACCCACTACCCATCACACTTCTCACTCCCCGCACTGAGACTCAGACCTTGCCCATCAAATGACCACTCCCTTACGCACCTGGCATTCCAAGCTAGATCATTGGCTCTTCTCAATACATCTCTATCCCTCCCTGCCTCAAAATATTTGCTCATGCTGAGCCTTCTACCTAGAACATTTTCACCCCATCTCAGCATATCAGAATCCTCTTGGCTTCAACCTTTATTGGGCCTATTGCACCCAGGACCTCTCCAATGAAACAGAGTCCCTAGCCTCCTTTGCTGCCATATTTAACTCCCCAAAGCCTTGGGTTACACTTCCCGCACTTGTCATCTTAACTGTGTATCTGTCTTGCATCCATACAGCTCTTCTAACATCTGTTGACCTTGATGGATTAGATGGAACCATATGAAACCACCATTTTTGACTGCTGACAGTGGCTGAAAACTGGAGATTTCCCTTGGGAAGTAACATTCATGCTAAGATTGGAAGGATGAGACTGAATCAGCTGGACAATGGACAGGGGTTGGGAGACATCATTCTAGAAGCGGGGGGGGATCCTAGAGCAGGCAACAGAACTAAGTAAGAATAAGCGTAACTGCTTTCAGAACTCAGCAGGTTTCCATCATGATGCATGCTACCTACCCTGAGAGCATCCATCACGTCGGGCTGTTCTATGAGCTTGGGGAAGGTAGCCAGCATTGGATGACTAATTAAATCTGAAATGCAAAAGAATAGAAGGCATCTTATGCAAACTTCAAGGTATTCTACTGAAATAGACATAAAAATACTCATTCAGATTAAAATTATTATGCCAAATAATTTATGGATCAGATATTCTATACACTTTAACCCCCTCAATCTCCGTTTGCCATATATCCATGTCCCAGAGTTTTGAAATGAGTCCTATACCAAATGACTATTTTAGGGTGAGAAGTAAAGTACCTCTGAACAGAATGAGACTAAAACACTTTAATCTTCTATGGTTTTTTTCAACCTCTTTTTTCTCCTGATGACTGTGGTGTGGTGAATGGAATCTTCCCATTAGGAGGGTAGCCCTGCTCGTGGAAGACTGAGCAGAAACCAGGAAGCACCAGGGGAAAGCAGACAGAAGGCTGGCTGCTGAGGTCTGGTACCAGTCCACCAGTGCTCAGGAAAGGACCCTGGATGCGTGTCTGGAGCCAGTAGACAGCAGTAGATTAAATCGGAAGGTATTAAGAATCGGGGATCCTGGCTATAGACTAAACACTGTGTAGGAGAATACTGGAATTTCATAATAATAATGGCACAAGAAAGACCACTGCAAAGAAGCATACCAGGAAGGACAGGACTTTAGTCTGCTTGTGCTACTATAACAGAAAACCTGAGACTGGATTTAGTATCTGGTGATGGCCTTCTTACTGCACTCTCCAGAGGGGAATACTGTCCTCATGTGGCAGAAGACAGAAGAGCAAGTAAGACACATTCCCTCCATCAGGCTCTTCTATAAGGACCCCAATCCCGTTCAGGAGGGAGGAGCCCTCACGGTCTAATCTTCACTCAAAGGCCCCACCTCTTAATACTATTACATTGGCAACACCTGAATTTTGGAGGAGCCACATTCAAACCATAGAAGACACTTTTGAAATATCAAGGACAATCTATTCTCATTCTCTCTCTCTCCCTTCTCCCCCTCTTTCTTTCTTTTTGAGTCAAGATTTCCTTCTGTCACCCAGGCTGTAATATAGTGACATGACCACAGCTCACGGCACCCTTGACTTCCTGGGCTCAGGTGATTCTCCTGGCTCAGGCTCCTGAGTAGCTGAGGCTATAGTTGTGCACCAGCACATCTAGCTAGTTTTTAAAAAATTTTTGTAGAGATGAGGTCTTGCTATGTTTCCCAGGCTGGCCTTGAATGCCTGGCCTCTAGTGATCCTCTCACCTCGGCCTCCCAAAGTGCAGGGATTATAGGTGTGAACCACCATGCCCGGCTTCTCAGTAGAGAAAAATTATTTATTTAGATATTATTAGTATTTTAAATTCTGTTGATTAAATTAAAATGAAATGAACAAGTCTGAGTAACCTACAAACTTCTCTGTACCTATGGGAAAAACACATAAGCCTTATCCTCTTTAAGAAGTCATATCATTCATGAAATTTTCCTAGCCATTAAAATAAAGGGCAAATGGTGATGAAAAGGCTTACCTGTCTTCCCCTTAGAGTTATAATTATTCCTCGAGAAATGTCTGTGCTTCTCAGACTTTGAGGTCCATTTCTACCTCCCTGTCTAGGTGGTAAGTCCCTGTGAGAGCACTCCAGTCTATGAATATTACTTGTCCACAAGTGGCGAGCCATCACTGGGCTTTCTTTCTCCTTGCTCTGCTCCATCCACACTGGCCTGCCTTCAACTTCAAGCCCTCCAACACATGCATATTCTCTTGCCCTGGGTCTTCAGACATGCTGGTCCTTTTACGCAGCAAGTATCCTTCCCCACATACCTCCACCATTGGTCTAATTCCTCTCTCAGGTCTCACCTGAAATATTATTTGCTCAAAGGAGCCCTTCCTTTCCCTATACATTAACTAGGTCTTCTTAGTGCATGCTCTCATTATATATTTTCCTTCAGAGCACTTATTTTAAAAGGCTGGGAAGGATTATTCACATAATCGTGTTTGAGGTCTGTTGCTCCACAAGGTTGGGATGCCTGTGCCTGTCTCATTCATCACTTGGCCTAGCACAGAGCAGCCATTCAGCATATACCTGCTTACTGATTTACTGAATGCAATGAACAGCCAGTAAAATTAAACTGGTTTTCTTTTTGGAGGCAATTCTTACAACACATGCATTTCTCTTTGCAAGTTCAATAATGTGTGATAACTCACTGATCTTTTAAATTATTTTTTAACATTTTACTTGGAAAAAATTTCAAACTTACAAAAAAATTGCAAGAATAAAAACAGCACACAGAACACCTGAATGCTCCTTACCCGGATTTACCGATCTTACCTAACCCATTAGATACTTACATTTCATGCATTAAGAACAAGCTATTTTGGTTTCCTGCCAAAAAGATGATATGCCCACCAAACATGGGGAAAAAACAAATTATTCAGAGACATTAAGGGAAACTGTGACTTTATATCTGAGTTTTAGGATCTCAAACCTCAAGAATTTGAAATGTGAGAATGTGTACATTTGAAAAAAATGAGTATGTACTGAGCTCATGAAGCTCAATGTTTTGCATCCGAAGGTGTCTCAGAAACAACGTACTGACGTTGATGCTATTCTAAATATTTACTCCAAATGTTCTATTCCAAAGTAGAAGATACAGGTTGGCATAGGTTATCTTTACTCAAAGATAAAGCATTATTGTGCATAAGGAAATGGCAAAGACTCCTTACCAGCACTTTGCAAGCTTATCCTGTCTTTCAGGAGCACATCTCCAAGAATTTGTCGATAAAATATCAACAAGTGAATGGAACACATACTTCCAATTAATGTTTCTGGTAGTAGACTATCAAAGAAGAAAAAAATAAATTCATAAGACAATCCAGCCTACAGTGTTTTTATGCAAATTATTTAATAAACTGCTCCAAGTTTTACTTTATTATTGGAAAAAATTTTAACAACTTAAAGAAAGATTTCCACTGCAAGTTGATAGCATTAAACTTCAGATACCTTGTATTTCTATGCGTACACTTTTAAGTCTCAACTCTTGCCATTCTTGTGCTTGCATATTAGCATGCACACCCATGCTAAATGTCAAATAAAAAAGAGAGAGAGAAAGAGTGAGTGAGAGAGAGAGAGACGGACTGAGGGAGGGAGAAAGGGAGGAGGAAGGGAGGGAGGGAGGGGTAGGTAGGTAGGTCATCAATTATATGTTTTGGAAAGAAAGGGACTAGTCACTACAAGCTGTAACAAAGGCATATTGCTGCCACACCTGATTTGGTGAATACAGAGGAAATACCAGACTGTTCGCAAAGCTGAGTGAAACAGGGAAGGGTGTGGAATAAATCTTGACTTTGCCACTTCCAGTTATGTGACATTGAATTAATCTCCTTGGGCTTCTGTTTCCTCATTTTTAGAACATGAATAGTAGTAGTACCTGCATTTCAGAAGGTTACTAAAAGGATAAAAATGAGGTAAGTGTGGAGTGCTTAATGCAGTGCCTGGTATCTAATAAGGCATCTTATTTTTTAAAAAATTTCAATACTGAAGTCAAGTTGGTATCAGATGCTATATGTAATACCATGGTAAGCACAAATAAAATATCTATAGAATATACACACATGAAAATGGAAAGAGAATAAAAATGTTTCATCATAAAAAATCAATTAAATACAAAGAAAAGCAGTGAGGGAGAAAATGAAGGCCAAGAAAGCTACAAAACATACAGAAATCAAGTAACACAAAATGACAGAAGTCCTTCCCTATCAGTAATTACTTTATTGTTTATTTATTCAATTTTTTAAAAATCAGAGTCTCACTCTGTCACCCAGACTAGAGTGCAGTGGCATGATTACGGCCACTGCAGCCTTGACCTGCTAGACTCAAGAGATCCTTCTGCCTCAGCCTTCCCAGTAGCCAGAACCACAGGTGTGTACCACCATGCCTGGCTAATTTTTTTATTTTTTAGGAGCTTTTGTAGAGACAAGGTCTTGCCAAATTGACCAGGCTGGTCTAGAACCCCTGAGCTCAGGCAATTCTCTTACCTCTGCCTCCCCAAGTGCTAGGATTACAGGCGTGAGCCACCACACTTGGCCAGTAATTACTTTAAATTAAATGGACTAAACTCCTCAATCAAAATATACAAATTGGCAGGATGGATTAAAAAATTTAAAAAAAATTAAAAAACAAGATCTAGGGAACAGAAAACCCTGGAATCTATTTATTAAAAATTATGTATTTATTCTTACATTTTTAAACTTTAGTTACCTTCCAAGTACTCTCTGCTTGATGCAATACACCTACCAAGGCACTTTATCCACTGCTCAAAACAGTTTTTGAACTTGTCACATTTGATGCCTTCTAACGCTTCTGCCTTTTTTTGTTTCACCTCTTCCACATTGGCAAAAGGTTTCCCATTGAGAACTTTTTTCATCCAGGGAAACAAAAAAAAAAGTTGCCAGGGGTAAGATTGGGTGAATAGGGTGGGTTGAACATGGGGTCGGGTTGGTTTTAGTCAAAAACTGGGGAACACTCAGCACAATGTGGGCAGGTACCTTGTCATGGTGGAAGAACCAGTCACCTGTGTGCCACAAAAAAATTCACTGAAGCCAAACGCAGCCTCTTACAACATTAGCTGGTACACTGATGTCCATGTGTTCCTAGAACACTTACCTAGCGTGAGATGCCTGTACTACAAGGGGCCTGCCCTCCAAGAGATAATTCTCGTTTTGTAGGGGTCTCCCCTCATATACTATCTACAAGAGATTTACTGTAGACTCAAGACACTCATAGGTAGAAAGTGAAAGGATGAAAAAAGATATTCCATGCAAAAGTAACTAAAAGAGAGCAAAGTTAGCTAAACCAATATTAGACAAAATAGACTTTAAGCCACAAAAACTGTTACAAAAGACAAAGAATATTATGTAATGATAAAAGAATCAATCCATCAAGAATCTATAACAATTATAAACATATATGTACCAAACATGAGCCTTAAATTTATGAAACAAACATTGACAAAATTAAAGGGAGAAATACACAGATTTACAACAACAGTAGACGACTTTGGTACCCCACTCTCAATAAGGTTTAGAACAACCAAACAGAAGATCAATAACACTGTAAACCGATTGGACCTAACAGACATATACAGAACACTTTACCCAACAACACCAGAATACACATTTTCCTCAAATGCACATAGAACACTCTCTAGGGCAGATCACATGTTAGGCCACAAAACAAGTCTTAATAAATATAAAGAGACTGAAATCATACAAATGTCTTTTCCAATCATAATGGAATGAAACTAGAAATCAAAAGCAGAAGGAGAACTGGAAAATATACAAATATGTGGAAATTAAAAAACAGAAAACCCAATGACTCAAAGAAATCTCAAGAGAAATTAGAAAACATCTTGAGACAAATGAAAATGAAACACAACATAGTAAAAACTTATAAGATACAGTGAAAACAGTGCTAAGAGGAAAATGTATAGCTGTAAATGCATACATTATAAAAGAAGAAAGACCTCAAATCAAACAACCCAACTTTACAGCATAAGGAACCAGAAAAGAAGAACAAACACACCAAAAGCTATCAGATGGAAGAAAATAAGAAAGGTTAGAACAAAGATACACAAAATAAAGAAGAAAAAAAAACAGCAAAGAAAATCAATGAAAGCAGGGGCTAGTTCTTTGAAAAGATGAACAAAATTGACAAACCTTTAGTGAGAGTGACTAAGGAAAAAAAGAGAAGGCTCATTACAATCAGAAATAAAAGAGAGGACACATTACTACTGATTTTACAGAAATAAAAAAAATTATAAGAGAGTATCACAAATAATTGTTTGCCAACAAATGGGAAACCCTTGATGAAATGGAAATATTTCTAGAAAAACACTATCTATCTAGATTAGAGCCATAAAGAAATAGAAAATCTGAACATAGTAATAACAAGTAAGAAGATTGAATCAGTAATCAAAAATCTCCCAACAAACAAAAGTTGGGCATCAGATGGCTTCATTGGAGAATCCTACCAAATGTCCAAAGAAGAATTAATACCAGTCTTCCTCAATCTTCTAAAAAACTGAAGAGGGAATCCTATAAACTCATTCTATGAGGTCAGCAATAACCTGATATGAAAGCCAGATACTAAAACAAAAACAAAAAACCCACAGGTCAATATTCCTGATGAATATTGATACAAAATCCTTAACAAAATATCAGCAAACGGAATTCAAAAGCACATTAAAAATCTTATACACCTTGACAAAGTGGGATTTATTCATGAAAATATAAGGACGGTTCAACATACAAAATCAATATAATATACTACATTAACAGAATTAAGGGGAAAGAACCCACATGATTTTCTCAATTGATGCTGAAAAAATACTAAATTCAACACCCTTTTATGATAAAAACACTCAACAAACTAGGAAGAGAAACTACTGCAACATAATAAAGATCATGTATGAAAGGCCCACTGCTAACATCATACTCATTGGTGAAGCACTAAAAGCTTTTCCTCTAGGATAAAGAACAAGACAAGGATCCTTCTCTCACTCCTTTACTCAATGTAGTAATTAAAATATTTTTAAAAAGTAAAATTATTTCTTTTGCAGACAATATGATGTAGAAATACTAGGATATATGCAGAGAACTCCAAAGATTCCACAACTAAACTGTTAGAATAAACAACTTTTGCAAAGTTGCAGAAAACAAAGTCAACACGTAAAAATCAGCTTTATTTCTACACACTAACAACGAACAATTTGAAAAAAAATTAAGAAAACAATTCCATTAGCATCAAAAAGAATAAAATAGTCAGCAATGAAAAATAGAAAAAACTCAATATTAGATTTCAAAATAATTATCTGGAAACATGAAAAGAGAGTTATTTAAAACCCTAACACGTGACACATACTAAATACTTCCTGGGAATATATTGAGCATAAGAGCTGTTCTTAGAATATACTCAAGAAGGCCAGGCACAGTGGCTCACACCCGTAATCCCAGCACTTTGGGAGGTAAAGGCGAGAGGACTGTCTGAGTTCAGAGGTTCAAGACCAACCTGTGCAACTTGGTGAGAACTCTCATTGATTAAAAAAAAAAAAAAATTACTCAGGCGTGGTGACACGCATCTGTACTTCCAGCTACTTGGAGGGCTGAGGCAGAAGGATCACCTGAGCCCAGCAGGTCGAGGCTGCAATGGCTATGAGCATGCCACTGCACTGCAGCTGGGTGACAGAGTGAGATTCCAACTTAAAAACACACACACACACACACACACATGAAAATGTCTTGCATCCTTATATATATATATTTTCTAAATGCCATTTTTAGAAGTCCATAAACTCTGTCACTAAGCATGAAGCACGATCATATAGAAAATCTCAAAAATCCTGCAAACAGCATGATGTCCTCTAATCAAAGAGGAAGATGCCTTTGGGCTGAGAAAAACCACCAAAGGTTAAAAAAGAAACACTAACTTTTATAAATTAATCCTGTATCTTAATTTCTTGGATGAGAATTTTAGAAGGAAAAATTATCACCAAGGTAATGTTCAGGCTTCCTGCCTGTCAGAAAAGACAGAATCAATATGACTTCTATGATGATGTAAGAGCAATGAATTCCACGGGTTATTAGTTTCTTGGAATTAGATAGGTATTGTTGACCATTCTCTCAACCCTATATTCTAGAAACATCCAAAAATGTAAGACAGGTTCTCTTAAAACATTTATATTCATATACAGCATTTAAAATACAAAGCCAGAAATTGTCTTTTTCCAGTCCTACTTAAATTCAGATCTTGCATACATCTGTCCTAGATTTTAAAGACTATGGGATCATTTAAGCTGCTTCAGTACTACTGTACACGTTCTCAGAATTCATGCTATGATTCTCAAACGTTGTTCTACATTCTGCCCTCTGGCCCATGGGCCCAGTGGACAGTGTTTCAGCTGTATGCCCAAACTCAAGACTCATGCTGAAAAACTGCCATTGATTTTGCCAGGGGAAGGGGTGGAACCTTCCTTCCTTTCATTTGGTCCTCTACTTTTCTTGTAGACTTGCCCACCCTGTCTGCAGTCATCGGTTCTCCTGCAGTGCAGGCACTCCTTGCCTTCTGGCCCCTTTCCACAACATGAAGCAATGCTGCTTGGCCTTTATTAGGCTTTCTTTAGAATAATATTCTGATTTTCCCAAACCCAAGATGACTAGGAAATTTCTGGGTTGCTAAGGGTTAGCTGAGCTGAATAAGTAAAAATATACTTCTTTCTGACTCTGGTTTCAGAAGTACAATGAACATAATGAATGGGCTTCAGGCAAGTAACATTATCACCCTATTAATTTTTAGCAATAATATAATGAAAATAAAAGAAAAAATTTATAATGCATCAAAAAGGCAAAGGATAATACATGAATAGCAAATTGATACACACACACAGCCTGCTTCCACTGACCAGGGCCTCTTGGTATTCAGGACTCACGCAGTGAGAGTATGGAAGTCAAATTCAGGGCTTTCCCTCCTCAGTGTTTCTCCTTAGTACACATGTCCTTGGTCAAATCATATCAAGTTAAACCCCTTTGGAAAACACCTCCAAAATTAGAAAAGTAGTCTTGGTGGGAGCAAGCATCCATTTGCTCCTTCTTTCTTCTCATGCTGACAGGGTCACCACGGTCACAACTGACTTCACAAAATAAGACTACTGAGCTTCATGGGCAGGACTTTGGTGTTGTTTCTTGGTAGAGGAGGTGGGTATGCACTGATTCACTTGCATTTTCTCAAGTATCCTAATATCCAAAGGATACACACATGTAGGACTTCTGGCTGGCTGAGAGGGCCATATAAAGCCAAGCAACAAGGTACTGGGTAAAAATGGGCACTAATGCACACTCTAACTGGGCTCCTTGCCCTTGGCCCTGTCTCCGTTGTTATACACCCCTTGGCATAATGCAGAGAGCCCCTGTTCTTTCTCTGTTGAGCAGATTTGGTTAAACAGGTGAGGTTTATAGGTAAGGGAGGATAAGGATAGTGGTGGGATGTGCCTTTGAAGGAAGGGAGGATAAGGACTGTTGGTGTTAGTATCTGTCTTGTCCTCCCACCCACTGAAAGGTAGCAGGTCAGGGAGAAGAGGATGCTGAAATGAATCAGTCCTGCCTCAGTATCTATCTCCCAGCACACAGGCTTAGAGGAGTGAGAGTCACAAGAACCCATGCTGGTGTCTAGCCTCTCACCTTGAACCTACAGCACTGCCCTCACATCATGGCCCATAAGGTTCAGGGCCTCTGGCTTCACTGCCCATGGCCTGGTTTCTGTGAGAGTCAGTCTATGTCTGGGGTTGCTCCAGCAGTGTGCCCCACCCTACATTTGACATCACCGGGAGTGTATGTTTCAGGATCATGCAAAGTGCAGTGGCAATCTCAAGACAGCACTCAAGTCTCTTTGACTTTGAGAAGATAGAAGAACACATACCAAGCAAGGCAAGGGACTATAGGCAACCGGACACTGAGCAAAATTCCTGAGAAGTACACTTTTATACTAATTTCACAGACATTTTTCAGGTGCCTGTTGTGTTTTAAGTGCCTGTAATCAAACAAGTGTCTCAGTTTCCGAGGTCTGGAGGACAAGGACTCAGGACCCTTAGAACACACCCTATAGAAGGGCATTCACTGCTTAAAAAGAAGGAGCTGTTTTGTTGACCTCTGCACAAAACAAATTTGATCTTAAGGTTATAAAAAGTATCTGTATCCAATATTTGGAACCAAAGAAACATCATTAAGAGCTGTACTTGAAAGACATGCTTGGGAGTACTCTGGGACTCTTGGAGGCTTATCAACGAGAAATAATGGGGAAGCCAAAGAAATTGGAAGAATGAGACCAAACAGGATTTGGCTTTTCTTTTACAAAGACTGCTACTGTGCTGTTTTTTCTAACCTTGAAAAATAAAAATTTTCCAAGGAAAGATTGGCCAAAAAAGGGAATTTACAGACTCTATGAACATCTGGGGGGGGGTGGGGGTGAAACTAAGAGTAAATAATATCCATGAATACATTATTAATGGCTATTGAAAGATTTAACTGTTAATACTGTAGTTATAAAATATATTTCAGGATTATAGATAAGAACAAGGGATATTTAAACTAAGACCAAGATCTGGAATGAGAAAAGCAATCATTCAGAGGGGTACACTAAGTCTTCACTTACTTCCCTACTTCTTGATAATCTGTGAGCAATGAGCAGCAGGTCATGGTAGGACAGTTCACCTGCATCAGACAAACATCAGATAACCCAGCAATATCACTCCTACGTATTTGAATGAATACATGATAAATGAATTATGTATCCACACACAGAAAATCTGTTCGCACATGTTTAAAGCAGCTTTACTCATAACTGCCCAAACTTAGAAACAACTCAAATGTGCACCAACTGGTGAATAGATAAACAGTCTGTGGTATATCCACCAAATGGAATACAGATGCTCCTTGACTTTTGGTGGGGGTTACAACCTGAGGCCAATAAACCTATTGTAAGTTGAAAACACTGTAAGTTGAAAATATATTTAATACAATGAACCTACCAAACATCATAGCTTAGCCTAGCTTATCTTAAACATGCTCAGAACACTTATATGACCCTACAATTGGGCAAAGTAATCTAACACAGAGCCTAATTTATAATAAAACGCTGATTATATCATGAAATTTATTGACTATTGTGCTCAAGTATAGTTTCTACTGAATGTGTATCATTTCTGCACATGTGCATCACAAAACTGAAAAAACCTTGAGTCAAATAATCATAAGTCAGGAATTGTCTGTACTACTGAGAACAAAAAGGAACAAACTACTAACACAGGAAATGGTACCAGTAAATCTCAAATGCATTATACAAAGCAAAACGAGTCAAACTCAATAGGCTACCTAGTTGTATGATTCCATTTATATGACATTTTGGAAAAGACAACACTGTTGGACAAGAAAACAGATGAGTGATTGTCTGAGGCTAGGACCGGGGAACCGACTAAAAAGGGGCATAAGATAGCTTTCTAGAGTGAGAAAAAATATTCTCTATCTTGACTGTGGTGGTAGTTTATGACCGTATACATTTGTCAAAACTCAACTGTAAACTGAAAAGGATAAATTTTACTGCATGTAAATTATACTTTAATAAACTTGACATTAAAAAGAAAGTTTGCAGAAGATAAAATCATACATTGGTGAGTCTCATAGTCAAAAGAATCCAAATTACTTCTAATCAAATCTATCATTGAGCTTACTAAATAAACAGAAGAGTAGAATAATCTACACTTTATTACTATTTCATTTCCCTCCTGATCTTTGGCAGAAGAGTTAAAGAGGAAAAAAATAGCTGACAAAATATGACCAAGCAGGAGAAGAAGACAAAAGCAGAGACAATGTTGACAGATGTGTTAGCTCATGCCTGTAATCCCAGCACTTTGGGAGGCCAAGATGAGAGGATTGCCCGAGCCGAGGAGTTCAAGGCCATCCTGGGCAACTTGGCAAGACCTTGTCTCTACAATAAATCAAAAAATTATCTGGGTGTGGTGGCATACACCTGCAGTTCTGGCTACTTGGAAGGCTGAGACTGAAGGATCACCAGAGCCCAGTAGGTCGAGGCTGCAGTGGCTGTGAGTACAACTGTACTCCAGCCTGGGCTACAGAGTAATACTTTGACTCAAAAACAAAACAAACAGAGACAGTCTACAAATGTTGAATGATCCCAAGTTAATTGGACCGATAAAAGCAAGCAGGTACTAACCTTAAAGTGTCTTTTGATCTTCCATTCAAGGCTCTCAGTTTTACCAGAAGTTGAGGCTGCCTTCTCACTGTCAACATCTGATAGAAAAAACTGCCCTGTGCTTTAAAAAAAAAAAAAATAAATCAAAAATAAATCTCAAGATTTTCAGTGCTTAGGACAGTGAGCATAATGAAATCAATATTTTATAAAAATATATCAACCAGTGGTGCTGAATTGTATGAAAGGCAGGAGTCACTCACATACCCCAATGAGTTGATAAAGTGTGATGTTAATGCCTATGGGTCTCCCTAAGGGTACCAGATTGTCTACTATAGCAGATGCTTTACAGCATCATTGCTGCCAGATTATCAAGGGAAAAACAGGGGAGCTTAAAAAGCATGTCTGATTCCAGGTAGAACCAACTGCATCCCAGACCCCAAACTCCTTCCTGTTCCAAAATTGCAGGAAAGCATTCAGGGGCAGCAGCAGTGGCATGTGTCCTGAATCACCAGGCAAGCAGAGGGGTGGCTGATGAACAAATATGGAGTTCTAAATCTTTCAGCCTCTGAACTCCATGAGGCAATGACCAAATCTGTCTTACCCTCTATTTTTCCATTATCTAGCACAATGGCTGGCCAATGAACATATTAAAAGATGTTCAATATCCTTGGAAGGCAACTTGGCATGTATATCACCATTTCAAATGCTTGTACCCTTTGACCTAGCAATAGGCAATCTCTAAATTAGCCTATTTATTAATTCTGTACCAGTCACAAGTATCAGTCCAGTGTTCACTGAAAAGGAACTAATGCAGAGTCCTCCTCATTCTTCATGATTTCTTACATTATAGTCTCATATATGCTACCAAGAAAACAAGCACTCAGATAAAAATGATTAAGATTATAATATCAAATGACTTATTTTCTTAAATGTGAATTCAAGAAAAGTGTTATGCTTCTTAGAATACAGCTGTCCTCTCAGATGCATCTTCTACTCATATAATCCTCATGGAAAGAAGACAACACCTGGAGCTATACCTCTTCTGGACACGGAAGGGTCCACTTCCACACCTTTTTCATAAGGAGTGCCACCATTCAAGAAGAGTTTATACGTTCTATGAGAGAATGACATACAATGACAGATACATGTTATGGGCATTTTATAAATACTGGAGTTAGTAGTGAAATATTTTTTAGCATAACTATATTCAGACATTTTATTTATGCATTGTTGGTGAGAATGATAGTTGTTGATCCCTCTGTGAGGTTCATCTCAGCAAATAAACACTCTCTTTTTCCTGACTAGAAACTACGTTTTTCCACATGAAAATGAGCAAGATTAACTAACTGAAGTAATTAGAGTGTTCGGGCTTTAATAACTTGTGTTAAAGACAAGTAATGACTGTTTTTTCATGTATTTTGCAAATGTGTTGATCATTACTTAAAATAAAGCCATTATGAATTTATATTACTTTTAAAACATAAAAGTAAAAGGTTTAAATGGCATAGAAATGATAAGTCGAAAGTGAATAATCCTTCCCATCCCTTCTCCCCTAGCTTGGTAAGTGTTCTGTCCTATCTTCTTCTACGCAAATGCAAACAAATGCATAAACACAGTGAATTTCAAAACGAACACAGGCATTCTTTTGAAGTCATATACTAAGTGCAGAAAGCAGCAGGTAAAAGGCCCCTTTGATCCCACTGCACCCCCTCCCCAATTACGCTCCCCAGGGGCAACTTCTGCAAAGAGTTTGCCTGGACCCACCCATATCATCTAACAAATAGTTGTTAACAAACAAAAGCGGAGTCACAGCATTCAACTACTCTACAACTTACTTTTTTCATACAATATTATACACCGAAAGTGTTTTTGTATTAATACAGTTTTCCCTCATTTTAAAAAATAGCTGTGACTTCATTTTCAGTAAAACGGAGATGTACTTTTCCTTATTTCTTTCACTAAGTACAACTAGAAATGATGAATATATTTTAAAAAATCAAAAGAAACTTGGGTTTCTCCTCCCATCCACAGTAATGAGATACATCTTCTCCCACTAGGGTGAAGTCAGGAGTAGCGGAGTCAGGACTTTTACCTCTGCCCAGTGGCAAGGAGACCATGTAAGGAACGTTATCTAAATTAATCCTCACAATAAGCCTTTGGGGTTGGAATTATTATAATCCTCCAGATTAAAGAGGGGGGAAATTCAGGCTTGGAGATGTTAAGGAACCTGTCTATAGTTATATAGGCAGAGCTGGGACCAGGATCCTCAATTTTGTAATTAAAAACTTGGGATCTTCTTTTTTTTTTTTTGAGTTGGAGTCTCATTCCATCACCTAGGTTGGAGTACAGTGGCACGCTCACAGCCACCACAGCCTCAACCTGCTGAGCTCAGGTGATCCTTCTGCCTCAGCCTTCCAAATAGCTGGAACTACAGATACATGCCACCATGCCTGGCTAGTTTCTGTGATTTATTGTAGAGATAAGGTCTTATCAAATTGCTCAGGCTGGTCTCAAATCCCGGGGGGTTAAAGCATTCCTGTCACCTCAGCCTCCCAAAGTGCTGGGATTACAGTCTGAGCCACTGCGCCTGGCCGACATCTTTTAAAATACCTATTTTATGTGTGTCATTTCTTCCCCTCCGGATGAGACTATACATGCTGTTTTCGTATACTGTGTTAAACAACACTAAAATCAACATTAAGAGCCCTCTCCCCAAAAGTTACTGAAATGCTAATAGAACAAACCTGAGTTATCTAGAGTCTAAAAAATGAATTCTTACAAGATTATTCATTTGTAAGGAATATACAGCCAACTTACTTTGCTGGAATAGGACCTCCACTGGCATCAAAAAGTTTAAGAAAGACCCAGCCACAACTTAACTCTCCTCTTTCACCAGTTGACTAGGAAATAAAACACATATATAAAACTTAATGTCTGAACTAATCAAATAAGCACATACCAAGTCCTTTTAAAGAAACAAAATTAGTATTCACCTTTAGAATTAAAAAGTTCTTCGCACAGAAATAAAATGAAACATAGCAGAGTCCCATTTTACTTGCAAGTCAGATATCAAAGATATTATGTCAAGTAACAATCATGTTTTGTCAAAATTGCTCTTGAAAATCCCTTAAACTGGATGATGTGACAACTGACAAACATTGTATGGAATGATCTCAAGGCACGTCAGCACTACATGCATGGGATTATGAAGCTCTGTTTCATGAATAGATGGAATGCAGGTGTTAATCATTCAAGGGCCTTTTTACTTGGAATTTTACCCTACTGCCAATTGCCAGATGCCCCCAGGGCTTGCTGGGATGGGGGGGGGACTGTGCCCTGTCCTACACACCTGTAATACATATGGATGAATTTTTCTTAAATAAATGAAGTGATAGTGCAATACCATTAATGTAAACTCTCTGTAATGGCTCTCAGGGTTATCACAGGGTCAGGTGTATATACTATACCTCTCAAGCTATTATGAGAAAGTGGAGACATTTAATAACTAGCACAAACCTGCACTCACTGGTTCAACAGCTTATATAACATAGATTAACCCAGTTTCTGGTGTTCCCTTTATAAAAGTTACCACTCTGCCAGATCTCTCTCTCTCTCTCTCTCTGTCTCTTCTTTTTGAGTCTCACTCTGTTGCCCAGGCTGAAGTGCAGTGGTACACTCATGACTACCTCAGCCCCAACCTGCTGGCCTCAGCCTTTCAAGCAGCTGGAACTACAGGCATGTGCCACATGCCCAGTTAATTTTTTTTAAAATTTATTGTAGAAATGAGGTCTTGCCATGTTACCTAGGCTGGTCTCGAACCCATGAGCTCAGGCAATCAATCCTCTTGCCTCTGCCTCCCAAAGTGCTGGGATTACAGGCGAAGCCACCACGCCTGGCAGATCTCTTAATTAGAATCCTCAGTTACAAGGCTAACTGAAGTGGACCACAGCACCAGAATGCCACTAAATTCCTTTGCTCACTTTCTGCAAAGTCCCATCCTTCTCAAATCTTAATTCTCTAAAAGCACAAAATTCACTCAAACTGTAAATATGATTAAATACCCTTTTATATTAAATGCTATTAAAAGCAAGAAATACATGTAAAATTAGAATCACTGCCATTCTCATTCCTTAAGGGATTAAACTTCCATTACACAGAAAAACTTCAATTACTTTACTTGTAAATACAGACTTTTTAAAAATCTTCCCTTTTAAGTGATACACTAGAAAGCCTTATCTTTCAACTGACATACATTGCGAATATAAGAAATTCCAAGTTCAAATAATATCCCAAGATCTGGAGATGAAGAATTGGACCTGATAAAACAATTACCATCGAGCAAGCATGGCAAGATGCGAGTAACCTGAAATGACAAAGAAACTGAAGTTACTGAAAAAGTAAAAATGGGAAGGGGTTTAAGCCCTATTCATTAGTAAACAGCTTATGCCTTTGCATCATAATAAAGGTATTTTAAGGAAAACAAAAGGCAGATGGATTGAATTCATCTATACCAATGATCTGAAATTTTTAAAAATGTAACTTTTCTGTTAAAGGGACATAACTTTACCTCCACTTACTCTTTGCTTAGAGTAGAGGCCAATATGAAACAAGTACTTTACCTAGGAGCTCAGAGGTATTACAAAATAGTTTTCATACAGTATAAGATATTTATATTAACCACTGTTCTTATAAACAGAACTAAATTAAAGACTGAATATACTTATTTGCTCAACTCTCCTGATGCATGCCTTGTAAATTTTCCTTTCCTTTCCCTTTTGCTCACTTCATCCCCTCTCCCTAGACAACCATATCCCCCTTTCTTGCCTGTAAAAGTCTATCCATCCTTCAAAGTCTAGTTTCTCTTCTACAAAACCTTCCCAAGCCCAAGGACTAGAATGAACTTCACCCTTCCATGTACTTCCAAAGCACTTAGAGTCCCATAACAGTACAATCTGCTTGAGTGATAGTGATCAACAGTATCCACCCCCCAGGGCTACTCGAAGAATTAAATAAGATAAGGCACATAAGGGCTCAGCAGAGGGCCTCACACCTAGTTAGTGCTCCATAAATAGAGGATACTGTTGCTATTCACACATGTGTTTTTCTATACTAACATGTAAGTTTCTGTACACACAAAAGAATGCCTTGTGCATAAGAGATGCTTCATTTCATTCAACAAAGTAACACATACTTATGATTTATCCCTCCCAACAGTTCATCTTTCTATCCCAGGAAAACATGAGAAAATTCTACCAAAACACTTCACAAACACAGTGATGCAGTATCAGAATTGTGAAGGGTTGCACCGAAATACAAGCCATGCTTCTCACTGGAGGCAGGGCACTCAGAAGATACAGCTGGACTTTTAGAGGTGAGCTGAATACAGTGTGGACACTCACAGAATACTAGAAAGGTAGCTCAGCCTCATCTAGAACCTGAGCTTCTCACTGAACCTCCATCTTGCTTTAAGATCTTTTGACGCACGAAGAGCAAGGGTAATTTAGAGTTTTTAGGATGCAGTCATACAAGGGAGTTAGCTATGGAAAGGAAGTAAATATTAAAGTAATGAAGCAGTAGAAAAAGTAACATAAACTACAGACAATATTATAAAAATAACACAAGCATTTATGTAACACTGACTCACTGCTTTGAGCCCACCCAAGCTCATTCGGATCTTGATAGTACTTGGGTACAATGTACCAATCCCCTAGATATCACCTTTAATTTTATCGGAAGAAAGCACAGCTCTCACTACCACAGTTGGAAGATTTGATTTTTGAAAAACACCTCACTTCCTAAATTTTATCTTTTTTTTCCATGTTTTATCAAAAGGACATTTTCTAAAATTGAACCCTGAACGTCATCAAATGCGGTGATTCATAGGAATTATAACGTTTATGAGTCAGACACATGAGTAATTTAATCAAAGACCTTAAGAAATACCAAGTAATCTAAAGATTTAAATCTGGTCCCACATATTCAATGCTACATATGTTACATTTGGACAGTCTTATCTTAGAAGCTAATTGTTTAACACTTAATAGATAAAATAAGTTCCTTCCTTACTCCAGTCTCTCAGGAGATTACTCACCTGGGGAGAAAAGGTCCACGTTTTGGGTTCTTTAGATTGCCATGTGGCTCTGACTGTGTGAATGTTGCTCAGAACCTGAAATGAGATTTTTGCTTTTGAAACCATGTTGTAGAAAGCTCTTTGAAACATTACCAACTTCCTCATCCCAAAGAGTTAACAGTGGCTATGCTGTGTGGGGAATATGGGGATGAGAGGGAACTTTCACTTTTTACTTCATGTAGTTCTGTAATGTTTTTCTTTTTATATCAAGTATGATACAAATGAATTCAAACTTGAACCTTAGTGCTAGTAATAAATTATATTAAGTAAGCTCCTTAATATCTGAAACAGGTTTATCAAGAAGGTAAATGAAATTTTAGGTAAAAATGGCCCTTTAAGAGATGTGACCCATGTGGGCATTTCATATGTGGTTCATTACTCTGCAACTAAGACAGACAATGCTAACTATGTACAGTATATAGACAATGTAGCTATGATACAGTTACATTTTTTTCCCTCAAGTTCTCTAGGCTCATAAGTTATAGTCTCCCTGTAATTTAAACTCTCATAAAATGTTATATGTAAGAAGTTCACCCTGCAATTTACAGAAAATAAGACACAGAAATGGAACAAAAACATTATGGAATGAAGAGTTCACATTCTGTAACATTATGGCCCAAACTGACATTTTTCAAAAGATTGATGATTATAATTTTTATTTTAGATGAAAATATTTTAGTATAACACTTCTAAAACTGAGCTTTTAAAAATAATTTAAAATAGGCTGGGTATGATGGCTCATGCCTATAATCCCAATACTTTGGGAGGCCAAAGCGGGAGGATCACTTGAGCCCAGGAGTTTGAGACCAGCCTAGGCATCACAGTGAGATCCTGTCTCTACACAAAGTAAAAAAATTAGCCAGGTGTGGTAGCATGCGCCTGTTAGTCCCAGCTACTTGGGAGGCTGAGGCGGAAGGATCACCTGATGCCAGGAGGTCTAGGCTGTGGTGAGCCATTGCACTCCAGCCTTAAGAACCTGACTCAAAAAAATTAAAATAATCTCAAATGGGTCATATTAGGTCAAATTGAAGTCACTGCCCTCCACAGCCTTATTAGTAGGTATCTAGGAGTATTATGAGCAGCCGGTTGTTTTCCACATTAACAAAATTTCCATTACTTTAAACAATTAACATATATTTATTTAAGCTTCTCCTGAAATAATGTATATTCTCAACCTGGACTCTTAGAGTACAAATTCCTTGTGATTACTATCTGGTGATTACCACAAGCCTGTATTTTATTTATTCTAAGGTCCTTCTTGGTTTCCAGGAATGTTTCCCACTTCTAATACCCAATAAGTCCTTTGCTATCATAGAAATTGAAATCCTATACTCTCTCTCTAATCTTTTCAACTTAGAGAACCTTAATTTTGAAGCTTAGATTCAGAAGTAACTACTTCTGCTTGATAACAGCATAAGTTTACTGATAAGAACTAAAAAAGATTTAGCCCAACAATCTCACTATACATTTGAGAAACTGTAGCCAGAGAGGGCGAAAGACTGGCTTAGAATCATATTGCTTTCCGCACAAAACCAGGGCAAAGAATGAAGTAATAGAGAATTTTAGAAAACATAGAGACATTTCATTTGGCAAACTGCATTAAGAATATATAAGGGGCCAAATATGGTGCATGCACCTGTAGTCCAGCTACAGTGGAAGGCTGAGGAAAGAAGACTGTGTGGGCTCATGAGTTCCAGACCAGCCTGGGCAACTACTTAAAAAAAAAAAAGAATGTACAAGAACTTCTTCTCAACTGTTTATGCTACAACATAGTCATTCTGCTCCAGACGTAAAGCAGTGAAGCAAGCAATAATAGTAAAAAAGATAGAGCAGAACTCAGAAGTAAGATGAATATGTCCATGAGCCACAAATAGAAGAGAAAAGCAAGAAGAGGAGAACACTGAAATCAGGGTTTTCCTGGGTTTTGAGTCTAGAAGGAGCACGTGGTGGCAAGGAACTGGATATGGATGCTACAGAGGCTAAAGGTACTCAATCCATGATAGAGGAATAAAGACAGCCTTATTGTTTGAAGCCAGTAGGGTAAAAAAATAAAATAAAATAACAAAAGTTGCCAACCATCCTCCTCAAAGAAAGTAGTAGCCTTAAGCAGGTGGGACAAAGATGTAGTCACAACACCAGGACCAGAGCCATGTCAACAAGTGGGCCTTTTAAGGAACTGATGATATCTCCAACCTCATCTTAGATTAAGAACTCTAGCCAGGTGCAGTGGTTTACACCTATAATCCCAGCACTCTGGGAGGCAGAGGCGAGAGTACTGCCTGATCCCAGGTGTTCAAGACCGCCCCGAACAACTTGTCAAGACCTTGTCTCTACAATAAATCAAAAAATTAGCCAGGGGTGGTACTGCATGCCTGTAGTTCCAGCTACTTGGAAGGCTGAGGCGGAAGGATCGCCTGAGCCAAGTAGGCTGAGGTTGCAGTGGCCATGAGTGTGCCATTGCACTCTGGCCTGGGTGACCGAGTGAGACTCCAACCCAAAAAACAAAACAAACAAAAGAACTCTAAACTCCACTATAAGATCCAGTTCTGGACTGGGGCTGAGGGACATGGGGTACCACACTACTGGATAGAGGGAAAAGATGCTGAAGGAAATAACTGCAGTTATAAAGGTATTTGAGGAAGCTGGGGTTGAAAAATCCCCAAGTTTGGCAAAGTTCTAAACCTATAGATTTAATAAGCTGAGTAAACCCAAACAGGGTAAACCCAAGTAATTCATGCCAGACATATCATTAACTCCTGAAAACTAAACACAAAGAAAATATTTTGAAAGCACTAAGAGAAAACATTTAGGGTAACCAATAGTGGAAAAACAACTTGAATGACAGTGAATTTCTCATTAGAAACCATGGAGGCTGGAAGGAAGTGGTGCAATATTTTTCAAGTGCTGAACAAAAACAACTGTTAACACAGAATTCTATATCTAATGGAAATATCCTTCAAGAATGAAGAGGTAACAGAGACACTCTCAGATAAAGTCTAAGAGAATCTGTCACCAGCAGACCTATCCTATAAGAATGGTTAAGAGAAATTCTCTAAACAGAACATGGTAAAAGAAGGAATCTTAGAACATAAGGAAGAGAGAACAAAGGAAATAGCAAAAATATAAATACTATACATTTTCTCTTGAGTCTTCTAAATTGTGTTCAATGCTGTATGATATGGTTCTCAACATACACAAAGAAAATATTTAAGACAATTCCATTATGCATGAGAGAGGGTAAAGAATTAAAGGGAAGGTTTTATACATCATTCCAACTGGAATCAGTACTAGTAGACTGTGGTAAATTATGTGTGCATGAAATAGCACCTAGAGCAACCACCAAGAAAGTTAGCCAAAGAGATACACTCATCAACACTACAGATAATTCAGAATGAAGTTATAAAAAACATGTAAGTTAACACACAAGAAGGCAGGAAAAAGAAAACAGGAACAAAAAGAGAGGAAACAAAGATAAAACAATAAAGCAAAAGACTAAGGGCCTGAGGCTCCTCTCAAGAGCCTGCCCCTTCCAGATGCTCTGCAGTGCCTCCACGTAGGTGTTTCTTACGCTGCCCAGAGTTTACAGTTGCTATGTGTGGGAAGATTAGTCCAAGAGGAGCTTACTCAGTCATCACTCAAGTGAGGTCATATTAATTAGTTTTTAATAACAATGCTTTTATTTGTAACTAGGCTTAGATTTGTCAAAGAAGCACTCTTTTTTTTTTTTTTTTTGAGTTGGACTCCACTCTGTCAACCTGGGTGGACTACAGTGGCATGATTATGACGATCACAGCTCACGGCAGCCTCAACCTCCTAGACTCAGGTGATCCTTTCACCTCAGCATCCCGAGTAGCTCAGACTACAGGTGTGCCTCACCATGCCCAGCTAATTTTTTAAAAATTTTTTTATAGAGATGAGGTTTCTTTATGTTATCCAGGCTGGTCTTGAACTCCTGGGCTCAAGCAATCTGCCCACTTTGGCCTTTCAACATGCTGGGATTACAGGTATGAGCCACTACATCCAGTCAAAGAAGCAGTCTTAAGTCAGTAACAAGTATCCATGTAACTATCCGATATGTCCTATGACTTCTCAATTCATATATTTGACCATTAGTTTCATAAATTAACTATTATTTTGATATAAACTAAGTTATACTATTTTTGTATGTTATTCAAAGTAAAATTCCAGTCTCTGTTTTATGTTCCCATACAAGAACAGGGAGAGGTATAGGAAAAAGTATCAAACCAGACCTAAGAGAAAGAAGGCAATTCAGCTCTTCTTGGTCACTGATGACCCCTACTGGTTCATTTGTGGCAGTGGTTTTGTGCAGAGAGTGTAAGTGAGGATCACATGTTCATTTATTTATTCCAAGCTTAGAGGAAAGAAATAAAAGACTTTCATTACGTTGGGAGTTACAAGTATACTCAGCATGAGCAAAACCAAACCCACATCAACTCCTCCAAACCTGGTCCTCTGCCAGTACTTCCTATCTCACTGAATATTGCCATCAACTACCCAGAGGTGGAAGTCTGAGACCTACTGTCACACCTGATACTTCACTCTCCCTCCGTGTCCAATCCATCACCAAATTTTGATTCTTACCTCTTAAATATCTATCTGCATCTTTCATTTCCACCTCCACTTCTATACGGTATCATCATCACCTCCTATCCATCATTCTTATAAAACATTTACTACAGTCCATGTGTCACTCCAAGTACTTTACTTACTTTCACTCACTTATTCCTCACATTTACCCTAAGAGATGTATACCAAACAAGGAAACTGAGAGAGAGAGAGAGAGCAACGTCAAGTGATTTTATCAAAGTCTCATACCCGGAAAATGTTTATTAAAGTCAGAGTTTATCTTAAGCAAGTGGACTTCAGATTTTGTTCTCTTGAAGATCATACTTGGCTGCTCTTGAACCACTACGCTGTGGCAGAGACCCCCCAAATGATCTGCTCGTGTTCCTTCTGGGCCTCCTCTAACCCACTCTTCATAAAGGATCTCCCCCCACATAAACCTAATCATGTCACCTCCTTCCGTGACTCTCAGTTTTAGGATGAAGAGAGAATTCCTCTAATGGTGGCTTACAATGTCTTACACTGTATCCCTTCCTGACATCCCATTCTACACATCTTGCTCTCTCCATTCAGTCACACTGGCTTGCTACTTCCCAGGTCCTTTCCCAGCACTGTGTTTGCCTGTGCCATGCCTTCAGCGAGATACACATTTTCCTTTTCTCCTCCTTGTTAAGGCCTGTGCACTGCTCAGACAGTGCCTCCTCAGGAGGGAGCTTTGTTGATCTGAGAATTATTTTTAATGGAAGCATCTAGTGCTATAAATTTCCTTCTATGCAGTGCTTTAGATGACATTTCACGAATTATGATATGTTGCATTTTCATTTTTGTTCAGTTTAAAATATTTTATCTATTTTCCTTTGAAATTTCCTTTTAATCCACTGATTACTTAGAAGTCTGTTGTTTAATTTCCAAGTATTTAATTTCCACTTATTTTTCTGTTACAGATTTCCAATTTAATCCCAGGTGATCAAGGACTATACATTGCATGATTTCAATTATTTTACATTTTTTTAGGTTTGTTTTCTGATCCAGGACCACCTATCTTGGTGAATATTCCATATGCATGTAAATGAATATGTATTTTACTATTTTGAGGTGGAGTGCTATAACAGATTTAATACTTTGTTGATCTGTTACTCAGTTCTTTTATATCCTTACTGATTTTCGATCTGCTTGTTCTATAATACTGAGAGGGAATTGTTGAAGTTTCTAGCTATAATTGTGGCTTTGCCTGTTTCTCTTTTCAGTTCCATCAATTTTTATTACATGTATGTTAAAGCTCAGATGTTAGATGTGTACATATTTAGGATTGCTATATCTTCTGGGTGAATTGTCTCTTTTATCATTATGTTGAAGTCTACTTTTCTGATGTTAATAACTTTTGAATGGTATATCTTTTTCCATCTTTCTACTTATCACTTACATATACTATTATATTTGGGCTTCTTGTACATAACATACAGCTGGGTCTCGCTCACTGTGGCTTTCATTTGCATTTCCCTGCTGATTTTTTTACATGTTGAGTATCTTTTTTTTTTTTTTGAAGTAACCGTTCAAGTCTTTTTGCTCATTTAAAAAACTGAGTTATCTTTTTATTTCTTGGACATCCTTGACTTGTTCCTGTTGTTAGGAAAAAAGTGTTCAATATTTCACTGTTAAATATAATACTAGCCTTAGTTTTTTCTAGTTTGCACTTTACCAATTTGAGAAGTTCCTGTCTACTTCTAATTTGTAGAGAGATGTTTAAAAATCATAAATTTAAGCCAGGCTTGGTGGCTCAGCCTGTAATCCCGCACCTTGGGAGGCTGAGGTGAGTGAATTGCCTGAGCCTGTGGGTTCAAGACCCGCCTGGGCAACTTGGCGAGACCTCATCTCTACAATAAATCAAAAATTAGCTGGGTGTGGTAGCTCATGCCTGTAGTTCCAGCTACTTGGAAGGCTCGCCGGAGCCTAGCAGGTCGAGGCTGTGGTGGCCGGGAGCGGCCACTGCACTGCAGTCTGGGTGACTGAGACTCCAACTCAAAAAAAATTTTTAAATCATAAATTTATGCTGATATTTGTCAAAGCTTTTTCCGTCTCTTATTGACATGATTTTTCTTCTTTATTCTGTATGGCAAATTATAACTGATTTTCAGATATAAAATGGTTACAAAAGTATATATATTTGCATTCCCGAAATAAATTACAATTGGCCATGATATACTATCCCTTTTATATATTGCTAGGTTCAATTTGATATATTTTATTTAGGATCTTAGTTTCTAAATTCATGAGGGATAAGGGTCTTATAATTTTTCTTATTTGTACTTTATTGTCATATTTTGGTTTCATGTTTTTCCTGGCTTTATGTAATGAGTTGGGAAGCATTTCCTTTTATTCTTTGGAAGAATTTGTATAATATTAGTATTATTTCTTTCTTAGGTATTTGGAGGAATCTGGACCTGGAGTCTTCTTTGTGGGAAGATTTTTTATTAGTTTTAATTCCTTTAACAGAGGTTATTCAAATTTTTTATTTATTGTTGTACCAGTTTCAGTAAATTATGATTCTCCAAGAATTTATCTATTTCATCAATAGTGTCAAAGTTACTGGCTTTGACTGTTTCACTGTTAAATATAATACTAGCCTTAGTTTTTTCTAGTTTGCACTTTACCAATTTGAGAAGTTCCTGTCTACTTCTAATTTGTAGAGAGATGTTTAAAAATCATAAATTTAAGCCAGGCTTGGTGGCTCAGCCTGTAATCCCGCACCTTGGGAGGCTGAGGTGAGTGAATTGCCTGAGCCCGTGGGTTCAAGACCCGTGGGTCTTTATAATATCCCCTATTGTCCTTTTAATGTTTGCAGGATCTATGATAATTCCTCTATTTCCATGTCAGAGATTGACCATTTGTTTTTTTCTTGCCTTTTTTTTTTGAATTGGAGTATCACTCTGTCCCCTAGCTGGAGTACAGTGGCACGCTCACAGCCACCGCAAGGCTCAGGGGATACTTCCACCTCAGCCTTCCAAGTAAATGGAACCACAGGCATGAACCACCATGCCTGGCTGAATTTTTTATTTATTGTAGAGATGAGATCTTGCCATGTTGTCCAGACTTGTCTTGAATCCCTGAGTTCAGGTAATCCTCTTGCCTCTGCCTCCCAAAGTGCTGGGACTACAGGCGTAAGCCACTATGCCTGGCTTCTCTCACTTTAAAAAAAAATTTCTTGATTAGTCTTATTTTGCATGTTTCAATTTTATTAATGTATTAAAAGAGTCAATTTTTGTCCACTTTTCATTTTCTCTTTGGTTCATCTGCTTTCTATTTCATTAAATTCTACTCTTGACTTTATTATTTCCTCAGTTTTACTTTCTTCAGGTTTAACTCACTCTTCTTTTTCTCTTGAGTTAGAAGCTTAGAGCACTGGCTTTAAATCTTTTTCTAGTATACATAACTAAAGTTATAAATTTCCACATAAGTACTGTTAAGCTATAACTCATAAAAAATAAGTTTTTAAAGAGCCATTCAAACTTTTATTTGGTACCAGGTAAAAAATATTCTTTTAGGAATCAGAAAAGAGGTGGATGGTAAAGATTAAAAAAAAAAAAAAGAAACAACTCTGTAAGGTGAAGGCAGTGCTCCATACCTTGGTTGGGGTGTTGGTTATCCAGGTGTGTACATTTGTCAAAAATGCACTCTAAACTTAAGACCTCAACTTGTCTTCTAGGCATCAGAGCCTTTTTATAGGTTAAAAACTCTAAAATTCAGAGGAGTTAACTGTGAAGTACCAACAACAGATACTCAGCAGCTACAAGAGCCAGGGGTTAAACCTACATTATCAGAACCAGTGCGATCTGCACTAACAAACATTATTTTTCATATGTACATATGCATACGTATGTGTGTGTGTGTGTGTGTTATATATATATATATATAGAGAGAGAGAGAGAGAGAGAGACAGAGAGAGAGAGAGAGAGAGAGAGAGAGAGAGAGAGAGAGAGAGACAGTTCCTGTTCAATACAGTACATATTTGATATGTAGCATTAACAAAATGCTTCTCCATAATCCTAGTGGGAACTGATTTAATTCCTCAGTAAGCTCACCTTATGACCATCAAATAGACAGAGGCGTACATGTCTGCTGAGAACCTGTATGCCCGTTCCTGGAAGAGGAATCATTTTACATCTCCATAAAGTCACAATCAATGAAACACGACTTGGTCTTGACCTAATCTGAAAGAAAAATTAGTTATGAGAAAGTTTATTTTTATGATTTATAGCATAAACCCATCTTTTGTAAATCCACTGAAGAAAATGTACATCAAATAAAAAAGGACAAAAGAAAAACTTCTACACAAATATACACATGAGAAAAGTTTTCACACTGTTCATTTAAAATTAGAACCAGTCATTTCAGGTAAATTTTTCAGTTATATTTGAAATGATTGCATTTTAATTAAACACTCAAAAACTGTGATAAAATGAACAGTAAGTAGTAGTAGGTAAAATGCATGACCTTATTACAGAATCACAGATTCTAGCCCCCAGGTTCATTCCTACAGAATGTGGGTAAGTGTAGAAGGTTACCACAGCATAATTACCAGTGACACTTGGCATTAACATTATTCAGTTTTTTTATTGCAAGCAATTGTCTGCATTGTTCCCTGGTTTCTTATGTAGATGTTCTGACAGAGACACTGTTTGACGTACTTATTTAGAGTTACTTCACAGGTATAGCTCAGATTGTGAATAAATAAATTGGCATTCTAGTTTTTTATTTTTTATTTTTGAGTTGGAGTCTCACTCTGTCACCCAAGCTGGAGTGCAGTGGCACACTCACGGCCACTGCAGCCTCAACTTGCTGGGCTCAGGTGATCCTTCTGCCTCAGTCTTCCAAGTAGCTAGAACTACAGGCACACGCCATAATGCCCAGCTAATTTTTTGATTTATTGTAGAGATGAGGTCTTGCCAAGTTGCTCAGGCTGGTCTCAAGCCCATGGGCTCAGGTAATCCTCTCACCTTGGCCTACCAAAGTGCTGGGATTATAGGCGTGAGCCACCATGCCTGCCCTGGTTTTTTATTTTTTAAGAACTTCAATTAATGAAATTTTACATTCTACTTTATGGTCATGAACCTATTCATTTAAATAAGTTATAGTGTTACCAAAAAATAAGACAACATCTAATGGTTTATCACCTTTTCAATTTAAGAAATGAGAGGTGTTCTCTGGGCACAAAATTACAATACCATTTAGTCAAGTACTAGTATATTAAATAGACTGAATTCAATATCTTTGTTGACTTGTGACAAAAGATACTTAATACTCAGAAGGTTCCTGGCAATATTTAGGTTAATAAGAAAAATGAGCCGGGCTCGATGGCTCAGCCTATAATCCCGCGTCTTTGGGAGGCTGAGGTGAGTGGATTGCCAGAGCCCGCGGGTTCGAGACCCGCCTGGGCAGCAAGACCTCATCTCTACAATAAATCAAAAAATCAGCCGGGTGTGGTAGCGCGTGCCTGTAATTCCGGCTACTCGGAAGGCTGAGGCGGAAGGATCGCCGGAGCCCAGCAGGTCGAGGCTGTGGTGGCCAGGAGCGGCCATTGCACTCCAGTCTGGGTGACAGAGTGAGACTCCAACTCAAAAAAAGAAAAAGAAAAACGACACTCAAATTCTTCACTACCACCCCCCACCAAAACCTGACCACACTGTCTTCTTACTCTTCCCTTGAGACTGTGGGGAAGGGAGGCAGAAAAGGAGAAGGCAAGTAGGAAGAGAAGTGATGTGCTCTAACGTGTTTATAACTGCTAAAAAAGAGGGGAGTGGATTAAATAACAGGTATATTTCCTACTTGAAATATTGGGATGCCAGGAGTACTTTCCTCTTAGCACTATCCAAAAAGTACGATCATAAAGTACTGCCAACATCCTAATTCCTACCTTATCAAAATAATGTTACTCCTCTTCCTCCTCCTCCTAATGATAATACTGGCTAACATTTACTGAGCTCTAATCATGTGCCAGGCATTGTTCTAAGTCCTTCACATATATAATGTAATTCTCACAATAACCCTATGTTGGAAATTATTATCATTCCCTTTTTACAAATGAAGAAACTGAGGCAAAAGAATGATTAAGACAGAAACCTAGTATTACTTCCTTTATAACAATGGGAGAAGAGAGCAATGGAGAAGAAAACCAAGACAAAGTCAAGGTAAGAAGTTTAACTTACGAAGTTTTAGTTATGAAAATATCACTGTTTCAAAATTGCAATATAGAAACAACTGTTTATTTTCTATAATGCATCAATCAACTGGCATGTTATTTGTCTACTTGCAGCCATGATGAAATCTGGTTTTATTGATAGGAACTCCACTTACAGTGCCAGCTTTAGTATCCCACAGCAGATCTCGGAAGGCCAGTTGTGAAGGCATGAGCTCTGGTTGTAGGAAGTAACTTGCTTGAAATTGATTCCCTGCAAAAATCATTTTTCCTTTATTTTCTTACAAAATAAAAAGAAATGAAATTTAAAACAAAAAATCCATGTTGTTATGCCACAGACTTAGAGAACAGACACTTTCAAAATGCCAAGCTGCTTACTAGGAACTTGCTTTCTAAAACAGATGCACCAATATAAATTTATGCATAAAAACAAGAGTACAAAACTTAAAGATAAGAAACACATAAAAGATCATCTTTAAGAAAGATCTGACAGCCTTTTAGGCCAACAACATGCCCCATGATGACAACAATTCATTCCAATATATTTGTAAGCAGTTGTCGGAGATTTTAGAAAAAAATACATAACCATTAGTTTCACTTCTTAACACAAAAATATTTTTATATCCAATTCCATACTTTAGTCATGAAGAATACATATTACAAAACCATTTACACATTCAAGAAATAATTTTTAAGTCCCTTCTCTTGCCAGGTACTACATTAGGAGTTAAAAATACAAATGTGAATCAGAGAGATGTGTTCCCTGGCCTCATTAGCTTACAGTTGAGTGGGAGAAAACAATCTTAAATATAAGGAGATAAGTGAATAAATAAAATAATAATAATCTGACTTAGAGTCCTAAAGGGTGCTCAAATGAACAGGAATGGGGGAACCTTTATTACTCAAGAAAGTCATCTCTGAAAAGGTGGAATTTACCCTGAGACCAGAGGGATGAGGAGGAGCTGGTCATTTGTGGGGGGGCTGGAAGGGCCTCCCCAGCAGAGGTAACCCCAAAGCAGCCCTTCCATGATAACTCAACTCAACACAACTCAATTCAGGATATAAAGGAGACTCTTCATCTCCCAACATGGTGCCTTTTCAAAATGAGCTTATAGACAAAAGTTGCCAAGTACAGGGAAATCCAAGAAAGAATAAGGAAAATGAAAATGCCAAGTGGAGATAACTCTCTGGAAAAGTCTTACTTAAAGAAAAGCAGAGAAAAGAAGGCTTAGAATGGGACAGGGTTGGAGGGGCTGGAGGTGGTATTAATTGTACTGGTACTACAGATGGGGGAATGAACCAGTGCAGGGAAGGGGGCCAGGCTGGCTAAAGATACTGGAAAGGGCTGATAATTAAAGGAATCACATTTTTGAAAAAGAGAAAAGGGCTGGAACCCAGAGTACAGGCACAGGTAAACAGACTGGCTTCTGATAGGATCAGAGATCATTCCGGTCATTGGAAGGACAAAGAAAAGATAAGCGCTGAAGAGATGTGAGATTCAACATCTTCCACAGCTTGTTTTGCCTATGAAGGAAAAATCAGATATAGACCTTGACTGTCAGCTAAAAGAGTGCTGTGACTGACAGGCAAGTATTACCTTCCTCTAGAAGTTGGGAGAGTGTGGAAGGCCTGAACCCTGCAGGAATAGCTCCCATCGTGGTTAGCACATCAACAGTATCTATCTGCTGGAGAAAGTAAAGTAAAAATTAATTTGGTTGTTTTCATTTTCTCACCTCTGTAATACTTTCTCATTATTACTATAGCAACTATAACCCCCAAAAGGACAATACAAACCTACAGACTCTAGTGTAAGAATACTAAAATTGAACCCCAAATTCCTATGAGGATGCCATCACGGAATCTTGGCCTCTCCCAAGGACTTCAGCCCCACATAGTGACCAGTGTTCTGTGTTCCAGACCAGTTGCTTCAAGTACACCCCATATCAACATGTACCTGCTCCTGTCCTGCTCCACAGTATGCTGCCATTTAACAGACAAGTTAATGGCTGTCATCAACTGATATGCACTAAAGAAATAATGGATTTTTATGTGTATGTATACACATAATACACATGCACCCCCACCATCACACACACAAGAATGTTCTTATAAGTAATAATTAGAAGAAAAGGTCAGGAGGAATACTTACTAACCAGTTCATGGTGATTACTTGGAGGGATGAGGGGAAGAATTTTCATTTTGCTTTGCAATCTCTTTAAATAATAGGATTATGAATAATTTCTTATTTTGTAAAGCTTTTCAGAATTTTCAAATAGTAAGTTAAATTTCTTAATCTTCACACAAATGACAGAAAATTCAAATAGGACCAATTAGAATGTGTCCAAGCTTTCAAATTATACCATAATGAGATTATCTATTCTTTTTATACAAAAGACCTCTTGAGAAAGGTTACTTGGAGCACAGCCTCACTAAAACAAAAGTATATGTCTTCTGTTCCACATATTCCATGCTCTGGGCCCTGTTTACAATCCAATGCTATCTTTCACAGTCTCTATCCAGTTTTGCATCTGAACTCAATCAGAACTATCAGGTAACAAAAAGAGACATCATTAATAAGATGGAAGACACCAACCTCTGAGATAGCTTTTCGAACAGCACTCCAATGGGAATCAGTTCTGGGGAGACAAAAGCATAAGGTAAGTGTAGTGATGGGTTATGTCTAGTCACTCAACTAGGGAACTTCACCAATCAAAGAACCAAGCACATAATTTTTAGTAAGTTCTGAAAACCTAACCATCTCTAGATGAAACTAAACTAGAACTAAATGCACTAAAAAAAATTATACTATTAAAGTCATAATGATTTTTAAGCAAAAAGCAATATTAAAAGCTCTCAAGATGCAAGTTGTCTCTATCTTACGAAATTATTGCATTATTTATAATATAAATAAATAAATAGCTTCCCAGCCCCACTTTGGTAACTTCTCACACCTCTATACCTTTGCTTAACTTCCGCCCCATCAGCTGTTTCATCCACGACCTCAACATCTTCTTCACTACTCTCTTCACTTGATTCTTGGCTTTCTTCTTCTTTATCATAGGGCTGAAAAAAATCATTGAAATGTGAAGTGCTTTCTAACTAAAGCAAAAAACAACCAGAAAAATACCAGTACTTTCAGAAAGACTGAAGCATAGATAGGAAGTTAGAGCCTCTCTAATCATCAAAGAAACAGAAATTAAAACTACACTGAGTTATCACCTAACCCCAGTCAGGATGGCCATCATCAGTAACAAAAAACAACAGATGCTGGAAAGGATGCGAGGAAAAGGGAACACTTATACACTGTTGGTAGGAGTGTAAACTAGTTCAACCTCTGTGGAAAACAGTGTGGTGATTCTTAAAAGTTCTAAAAATCAACCTCCCATGTGACACAGCAATCCCCCTTCTGAGAATATACCCGGAGGGACTCTAATCATTCCACAAAAAAGATACCTGTGCACGCATGTTTGCTATAGCACTATTCACAACAGCAAAAACATGGAACCAACTGTGCTTCCCATCAAAAGAGGACAGAATTCTTAATATGTGGTACATATACACAATGCAATATTACACAGCCATAAAGAAGGACAAAATTATAAACATCACAGCAACTTGAATGGATTTAGAGTCTGTAATACTCAGTGATCTATCACAGAAAGAGCTGAATACCACATGTTCTCACTCATAAACGGACCCTGAACAATTATCATAATACTATAAGAACGGGATTGGCAGTAATGGGAAACTGACGAGGGGGGCATACTTCGTCAATAAGGGTACCTGATCTCAACTCAGGTTTATAAAAAGGCTTATAAAAAATCAGTAGGAAAAAATTTCTAACACATGGTTGATAGCCTCACTATTAGAAAAAAATGACAAGGAGTGAGGAAGACAACAAGTTTAATCAAAAATAAATTCCAGATGTAATTTATTCAAATGGAAAAAAAAGAATCCTCGAATTCAAGGGCTTTAAAAAAAAAGAAGTAAAGATAGAACTAAAAGAAATATAAAAGTATTCAAAGAAAGTAATCTTGAGATAAAGAAGTCCCTCCCAACTATCATCACAAAACTAAAAATCATAAATGGGAACACTGATGAATTAAGCTACATAAAAAATAAATGTGGCCAAAAGTCAACAACAAAAAACTAACACAAATTTCTAAAGGTTAAAATCATTGTTATTAAAATATTACAAAAGCTCTTATAATAAAGAAGAAATAGATTTTTAAAACTCCCTTAGAAAAATGGTCAAAAGAACTGAAAAGGTGATTCACAGAACTATAAATGGTCATAAAGCATATGAAATGAGTTCAACTTCATTAACGGGAGTGCAATAAATGCAAACAAAAACATAATACTTTCTTTGCTGGTCACACTGGCCAAAAATTTTTTTTTTGAGTTGGAGTCTCATTCTGTGGCTGAAATGCAGTATCATGATCACTGCTACCACAGTCTCGATATTCTGGGCTCAGGTGATCCTTCTACCTCAGCCTCCTGGGTAGCTGGGACTACAAGCATGCGCCACTACACTTGGCTAATTTTTTAAATTTAAATTTTGTTTTTTGTAGAGACAAGGTCTTGCTATGTTGCCTAGACTGGTCTTGAACTCTTGGGCTCAAGCAATTCCACCACCTTGGCCTCCCAAAGTGCTAGGATTATAGGCATGGGCCACCATACCTGGCCTGGCAAAAATGTAAAAGACTGATAACAGCTACTGCTGGCAAATGTGTGGGGAAACAAGCACTCTCTGATGTCGGGAACGGGAGTAAAAATTGGCATAACTTTTCTAAAAGGCAAATTAGCAAAATAAAAATGTAAAGGTGTAAACCCTTTGAGCTAGTGATGGACATGTAGGTATCTACCTAAGGGGATAATCAGGCAGGTCTATAAAGATCACAACACAAGTTGCTGGTTGGCTACCACCTCTTCTCCACCTCTCCTTTTCTAACAAAATCCGTAATTTCAGCAATAAGCCAGCTAAAAGACATTTTCCAAACCTTCCTTGCAGCTAGGTGTTGCCAGAGAACTAATGCTATTCAACAAGCTACAACTGGACATTTTTTTGTGGCACTTCCAGGAAACTTTCTTAAAAAGGTTGCAGCTCATGCCCTTCGAATCCTTTCCTTTTAGTTGTGGAATCATTAAAAGATCCAGCAGCCAATTAAAAACTAAAGAGATAACTCTAGGAAGAGTAAGCCCACTCAATCTAACTACTGAATAAAATATTAGAGGCGGCCTTAACCAATCCTTGACTGCCTTCCTCCACACTTGAGAGCTATGTGCTTACATGTGCTTCTACCTTATTTAACTCACTTTGGGAGGTTTTTTGGTAACTCACAGGAAAGGCTAATTCTAACTTTTTGGCAAGATAGTTGATAGTGATTATTGGCTGGAAATAACCTAAATGTCTATCTAAATGAGGTTGGAAGACTTGCTGCCACTGAAAAAGGTGATCTAGACCTGCCCTGTGCAATTCAGCAGCCCCTCACTACATGAACCTAGTAGGCTGTTAAAATTACTCCAAATTAAGTGAGCTGTAAATGTAAAACACCCTGGATTTTGAACTTAAAATAAAATAAAAGTAAAATAGTTTAATATTTTAAAAATACTGATTGTTTGTTGAAATATTTGATAACATAAGATACATTATTAAAATAATTCCATCTGTTTCTTTTTACTTTTAAAAAATGTATATAATGAAAAACATGTATTTAGTTTTGTTTCTGGTTCCTGGCACAGAGCTTCTAAAACCTTTGGAATTTCCTGAAAGATAGGAGTGTGTTTTCTGATCACGAGTCACTTTCCACCACTCCTGAGTCTGCTAATGAGGTGATTCTAGGTGGGTCCCTAGACAGCTTCAGGAAGGGGACCAGTTGCCAGAAGAAACAACCTTTAAGATGAGACAGGATCTGGAGACTGAGTTAATCACCAATGGCCAATGACTTAGTTAATGCAATTAATGAAACCTCCATAAAATCCTAAATGACAAGGTTCTGGGGAGGTTCCAGGTTGGTGAATACAGTGAGTTGCTGGGAGGGTGGCATGCCCAGAGAGGGCATATCAGCCATCCCCAACCAATACCTGGCCTTATGTACCTCTTCTATTTGGCTGTGCCTGCCTTACATACTTTATGACAAACTGGCAAATGCAAGTAAGGGGTGTTCCTGAGTTCTATGAGTCGCTCTAGTGAATTACTTACTGAACCCCTGAGGAGGGAGTATGGAAACTCCTGAATTTATAGCCAGTCAGTGAGAAGTACTGGTGATGCTTGCAACTGGCATCTGAAGTGGGGGTATTCTGGTGAGACAGTGCCTTTTACCTGTGGGGTCTGTGTTAAGCCTGGGAGTTAGGGCCAGAATCAAACTGAATCGTTGGATACCCAGCTGGTATTGGAGAACTGATATGGGAAATGCTACATATTTGATATCAGAGAAACCACATATTTGGTGTCAGAAGTGGTGTCAGAAAAAAGACATCTCAATGTGGTCACTGCGGCACTAATCCAAACAGGCATCTATATTTCTTGGCACAGAAAATGATCATGCTGTATTATGAAATAAGAAAAAATAGGCTACACACATGCATGCATAGTATGTTTACAGTTTAGTAAGGGGATCATATATTTGCAGAAGTTAACACAAAGTTAACTGTGGTTATATTTTACAGTGAACAACAGACACCCATTAATTGTTATGGTCAACACTGATCCACAAAGCATCTTTACTGTGAGACAACACTCTAGGGCTCATATGCAGAGGAGCACTTTACAGGTCCCCAGGATCATTGCCACACATTATTTTCCCCACATCCTGACCCTCTAAAATTAAAGCAAATTCTACACCTCAATTCATTCACTAGTCAATAGGCAAAAGAGCATAGCTAAATGTTTTATTACAAATGATAAATGGCTGGATGTGGTGGCTCACACCTATAATCTCAGCACTTTGAAAGGTCAAGTCGAGAGGACTGCCTGAGTCCAGGAGTTCAAGACCAGTCTGGGCAACATGCTGAGACCATGTCTCTACAATAAATCAAAAAATAAGCCAGACATGGTGGCACGCGCTTATAGTCCCAGCTACTTGGAAGACTGGGGTGGAAGGATTGTCTGAATCCAGTAAGTTGCGACTGCAGTAGCCATGATTGGGCCACTGCACTCCAGCCTGGGGAACAAAATGATAAACAAAAAATAATAATAATAACAACAAAGTTTTGAAAAAGAAAAGGAAAGCATAAATAATAAAGACTAACCTCCAGGTAGGTTCTGGGAACGAGACCTTTGTTTCCTTTGGCATTCTTAGCTATCCACCAACCATCAGGTTTTTTTTCAATTATAAGGAGAATTTCCCCTTTCTTAAAGCAAAACAAAGTAAAAATTTTTAAATGAACTTAAATAATCATGAGTATATTTCCTTACCAATGATTCAAAATAAAAGCAGAATAAAGGTAAAGTGTTTTCTTAATCCGATATTTATTCGAATTTTTATCAAAAGCTTCCCCACCACCCTACCACTAAACCTATTGACCTAAACCTATGTGACCATAAATGTGACTATACATTCCTTTTGGTTACCTAACACACATTCAACCCATATATTCAAATAGGAACTACATTTCACAATTATTTTTAGGGCCTTATACTTATTCCAGCAATTTGATTATTGTGTAAAATATTTTTGAATTTTTTAATCTCACTCAAAAAATGTCTATACATGCATATAAATCCCCAAAGAAAATCAATTATATTAAAGTTAAACCCTATTTTGAAGCAAAAATAGCATTTACCAAATATAATTACCCACTAAATTCATCAGATATGTTTTGCATAACAGTCGTCCATTTATAAAAATACAATCCAAAAAAAAAAAATAAAATAAAAATAAATAAAAAATAAAATAAAATAAAAATACAATCCATCTTTGAAGAACAAAGAATTTCCACTACTGAGGACATCCAAAAGCAAAGATTTTCCTAAAATATATATTGTCTAATACTGATAGCATTTTCTAAGAGAATCTGGGAAAAGAACTATGAATTAAACTGTACAATTAGTTGTACAATATTCTTGTGTATGTTATTAGTCAGATACTAAATTTTGAAGTTGAATAAATATAAGAATCAAGATTCATATATTTATTAAAATTTATTTGGCTCATTTCTCCAAAAGAAAATATCATCTCAAATTCCTTTAAAAGTCATAACTTTATTTGTCTATCCCACCTGCCACTTATTTATACTCAGGCCAAGTAAGTATAGATACAAGCCCCTTTCATATACGGGTTAGTAGAAAAAACTGCTACTGATAACATAAAGTGTTCCCTTCTAGCTCCAGCTAGATACACTGCCTAACTCACCTGAATAAATTTATACACATGATATTCAAAAATAAATGACAAAATTTTACTGCTAAATTAGGAATTATCAACATTAAAGCTGCTTTCAAAAACCTTTAGAAGAATTTTAATAACAGAATCTCTCATTACTACTGTTTATAAATCATAACTACTACTTATTTATGGAAACAGATCGAGTCTTAAAAAGTTTAATTTCAGGAATATTTAATACAGGTGTACACACAGAGTATTCTTATTAGGTATGTACCCTTTTTTAATCCTTAGATTAGGTTCTAGTCTTATTCTACCTACTTTAAATGTAAGATCTCCAACTTGCTGAGCTGTAAAATCTCCAACAGCGATGTAGTCTTTATATGTTGCCTGTTTGTCAGATTCATTTTCCTCCTTCTCTTCCTCTTCTTCTGAGTCTTCTTCCTCCTCCCCACATTCTTCACTTTCACTTTCGCCACTCTCACCTTCACTTTCACTTTTCCCACCTTTACTTTCTCCATTTTCATCTTCTTCAGCAGAATCATCATCTTCCTCTTTTTCAGTAAGCGCCCCAACTCTACAAAAAAGAATTTCTATGACTAAGATCACTTACTATAACATACAAGAACAGACCAAGTGTGAGTATAACATCTATATATAGGAGGACTGTCCATATTTAGAGCTGGCAAATGAAAGAAACAAGGGTAAATACAACAAATGGTTTCTATCACCTAGTTAAGAATATGTGACTAGAGAGACTGAAGACTGAGGGTAGAGAGCTGAGTCACAGATGTGAGATGGTAGAGTACACAATGGACATGAGACCAAGGGATTTGTATTCAAGTCCTGGATTCACTCATTCAACAAATGCTACACAGTGCCTAGGCACACGGGCTCTGGATTTAAATTCTGGCTCTATTACCCCTTCATTGGATGGCCTTGTGTAGGTTTCTTTTATGATTTCCATTGATAAAGTAGAGATATTAATAAGAATATGCCTTCTAGGTTGTCAAGAGGACTAAGACGAGGTACTACTTGCAAAGTGTTTAGCATAGTACCTGTCTATAGCAAGCTTTTCATAAAAGCCAGTTATGATGATGACAAAGATGCTGTATGCCAGATTCCCTGTCAGACATAGTAGACATAAAGGTAAACCAGACACAATTCCTTTCCTTAAGGAGCTTGAGATAAGACCATCTAGAAAATGGAGAATTATAAAATAATTCAGTAGGTTCTACAGTAGAGGTATGCACAGGATACTAAGGAACCAATCACACATGAGGGACAACTCATCCAGGCTTCATGGGTAGGAATGAGAAAAGACTTAGAATTGGGTCTTGGGGGATGATTTGAATTAACCAGGGGGAAAAAAGAGAGAAGGTGGGGGAGAGAGAAGAGAAAGGAGTTTCAAGATCAGGGAACTTCAAGTAGCTCATAAACGGTAGTCAAGGATTAGGGAAAACGAGCAAGAGAAAAGACTGAAAAAAGTTGGGCAAAATGCATCCATGTGAGTTTTACCTTTAAGACAATCCCTAAAAATGAAGCAGGGGAAGGGCAGGATACAACTTTCACTTTAGCAACGTGACTAAACTACAACAGGGGGAACATATCGGAAGAAGAGCTAAAGGTGAGGGTGGCTATTAAAAGTGAGAAATGAGCAAAGCAAAAGAAATCATTAAGAGAGTAGGGAGACAGCCCACAGGAGGGAAAACATTTATGAACTGCATATCTAAAAGAAGCCTAACATCCAGGATCTAAAAGGAACTCAAATGTGCCAAAGGAATAAAATCAGCCCCATTAAAAAGTGAGCAAAAGGCAGCCAGGCTCAGTGGCTCAGCTCGTAATCCCGCGCCTTTGGGAGGCTGAGGTGAGTGGATTGCCTGAGCCCGCGGGTTCGAGACCCGCCTGGGCAGTGAGACCTCATCTCTACAATAAAAAAAATCAAAAATCAGCCGGGCGTGGTAGCGCATGCCTGTAATTCTGGCTACTTGGAAGGCTGAGGTAGAAGGATAGCCGGGGCCCAGCAGGTCGAGGCTGCGGTGGCCAGGAGTGGCCACTGCACTCCAGTCTGGGTGACAGAGTGAGACTCCAACTCAAAAAAAAAGTGAGCAAAAGGCAAGAATACACACTTCTCAAAAGAAGACATACAAGCAACCAATTCAAATGAAAAAATGCTCAGCCTCACTAATCATCAGAAAAATCAAAACCACATTGAGATACTGTCTAACTCCAGTAAGAATGACTATGATTAATAAAACAAAAAACAACAGATGCTGGGGAGGATGTGGAGAAAAAGGAATGCTTCTACACTGTTGGTGGGAATGCAAACTAGTTCAACCTCTTTGGAAAACAGTGTGGTGACTCCTAAAAGAGCTAGAAATTGACCTTCCATACGACCCAGCAATACTCCTTCTTGGAATACACCCAGAGGAACTTAAATTACCATACCAAAAAAGATACCTGTGCATGCATGTTTATTGCAGTACTATTTGTAATAGCAAAAACATGAAACCAACCGTGCTACCCATCGAAACTGGACGGGTTAAAACAAAATTGTGGTATATATACACAATGGAATATTATGCAGCGATAAAGAAGGGCAAACATATGGACTTCACAGCAACTTGGATGGATTTAGAGTCCATAATACTCAGTGATTTGTCACAGAAACAAAGAACTGAGTACCATACGCTCTCACTCATAAGCAGAGACAGAACATTTACCATAATACTATAAGAAAGGGATTGGCGGGCAACTCCCTCAGGTCCCCTATCACTCTGGGAGTTTTTCTGTCCTCTCAATAAGTCCTTCTCCCCCCTAAAAAGGGATTGGCAGTAGCCAGAAACTGCTAAGGAAGGGAGAGGAGATATAACATCAATAAGGGTACTTGAGCCGGGCTCGGTGGCTCAGCCTGTGATCCCGCACCTTGGGAGGCTGAGGTAAGTGGATGGCCTGAGCCCGCAGGTTCGAGACCCACCAGGGCAGCGAGACCTCATCTCTACAACAACAACAACAAAAAATCAGCCGGGCGTGGTAGCACACTCCTGTAGTTCCAGCTACTTGGAAGGCTGAGGCGGAAGGATCGCCGGAGCCTAGCAGGTCAAGGCTGTGGTGGCCAGGAGCGGCCACTGCACCCCAGTCTGGGCCAGAGAGTGAGACTCCAACTCAAAAAAAAAGAAAAACAAACAAACAAATAAGCGTACCTGATCTCAAATCAAGCGAAGTGGAAACCGAAGGGAGGCCCAAACTTCACCTGTACAATGACTACTTATGTAACTAGTCCTGAGTCATACCCCACATCATTAAAATAAAATTAATTGAAAAATAAAAGTGAGAAATGACAACAGTATTAACTAAGAAAACAGCATTGGACATGAAGAAAAAGGAGGTGAAATGGAAGATGAGGAAGAGAGAGATGCCAAAATAATAATAGTATGGGTAAGCTGCTAAATCTCTCTAACCCTTATTTATTCAAACTGTGGCAGACATGCTGTGCTTGGGCCATAACAATGAACAAAAAACAAAGATTGCTGGCCTCCCAAAGCTTACATTACAGAAAGTTTATTTTTAAAATGGGATACTTAGATATGAACTCTGTTAACTATACAACAATACTTAGCAAGTGAACACTGTTAACTATACAACTAGTCAGATATAAGATATTCTCTGGAATAAAGAGGAGTATTGGGTTTGCTTTGTTTAAAAATATGGCCTGGGCGCAGTGGCTCAAGCCTGGAATCCCAGTACTTTAGGAGACTAAGATGAGAGGATCACCTGAGCCCGTGGGTTCAAGAACAGCCTAGGAAACTTGGCGAGACCTCATCTCTACAATAAATCAAAAAATTAGCTGGGTGTGGTAGCATGTGTCTGTAGTTCCAGCTACTTGGAAGGCTGAGGATTGCCTGAGCCCAGTAGGTGGAGGCTGCGGTGGCCATAAGCGTGCCACTGCACTGTAGCCTGGGCGACGGAGTGAGAATCCAACTCAAAAAAAATTAAAAATAAATAAAAACCTTGCAGGACACTCTCATATCAAAGTGGCCTAAAACATAAGCAGGGATTTAAATGAAAACAGTTTTTACAGCACAAGAATAAAAATCCTTAAAATATGTCACACAGATTTTCAGCGTATCACTTTCCTTCTTTAGGAGATATTTTGCACACATTCCATATGGATCAATTATTCAGAAATGTTGCCAAGGATAATGGAAACTTGACATGGTTTTTCTCCTTTATTACACTGATGTAGTAAACGTCATTCATTTTTTTTTGTTTTTGTTTTTGTTTTTTTGATATGGACTCTCGCTCTGGCGCCCAGACTGGAGTGCAGTGGCCGCTCCCGGCCACCGCAGCCTTGGCCTGCTGGGCTCCAGTGATCCTTCCGCCTCAGCCTTCCGAGTAGCTGGAATTACAGGCATGCACCACCACGCCCGGCTGATTTTTTGATTTATTGTAGAGATGAGGTCTCGCTGCCCAGGCGGGTCTCAAACCCTGCGGGCTCAGGCATTTCACTCACCTCAGCCTCCCAAAGGCGCGGGATTACAGGCTGAGCCACCGAGCCCGGCACGTCATTCATTTTTTAAATGTTAAACCAACCTTACGCTCTGAAATAAATTCCACTTGGTCTTGATGTATTTTCCTTTTGATATACCTCATCAAGTTTTAATATCAATGCTATCTAATGCTTATTAAATCATTTGGAGTGTTTCTTCTTTTTCTATTCTCTAGAGAAATTTTGCAATACTGGTATTAACTATTTCTTACATGTTTGCAATAATTCACCAGTGAAATTACCTGGAAGTATTTGTGGGAAGGTTTTTAATTACAAATTAAAGTTCTTTAGCAGATATTATAGAAGAACTATTAAGATTGTCTATTCATCTTGTAGCAATTTTAGTACATTTTCCCTTTTTTTTTTTTTTTTTTGAGCTGTCACCCAAACTGGAGTGCAGTGGCCGCTCCCGGCCACCCCAGCCTCAACCTGCTGGGCTCCGGCGATCCTTCGCCTCAGTCTTCCAAGTAGCTGGAATTACAGGCGCGCACTACCATGCATGGCTAATTTTTTGATTTATTGTAGAGATGAGGTCTCACCAAGTTGCCCAGGTCGGTCTCAAACCCGTGGGCTCAGGTAATCCACTCACTTCAGCCTCCCAAGGTGCGGGATTAAAGGCTGAGCCACCGAGCCCGGCTTGTACATTTTCTTTTTTTTTTTTTTTTTGAGTCGGAGTCTCTGTCGCCCAGACGGGAGTGCAGTGGCCGCTCCCGGCCACTGCAGCCTCGACCTGCTGGGCTCCCGCGATCCTTCCACCTCAGCCTTCCAGGTAGCTGGAACTACAGGCGCACACTACCACGCCCGGCTAATTTTTGATTTATTGTAGAGATGAGGTCTCGCCAAGTTACCCAGGCGGGTTTCAAACCCGCAGGCTCAGCCAATCCACTCACCTCAGCCTCCCAAAGGGGCGGGATTATGGGCTGCGCCACCGAGCCCGGCTCATTTTCTTTTTAATGGAACTTATTTTACCTAAATTTTCCAATTTATTGGCATAAATTGTTCATATGTTTACACTATCCTTTTAACATAAGTAGAGTCTGCAGTGATAGTCTATTTTCATTCCTCTTTGGTTTTTTCCCTGTCTTTTCTTGATCAGTATTGTTAGGAATTTATTCATTTAATTAATTTTTCCAAATAACCAACTTTTGGCTTTGTTGATTTTATCTACTGTATGTCTGTTTATTATTCACTGTTTTCTGCTCCAATTTAAAAAATATTTTTTATTTTAAAGGTATGGGGTACAATTCAGGGTTAAGTATACAAATATTCATTATGCAGGTACTCTTGCTCTTATTTTTTAATAATTCCTTTGTTCTGCTTTCTTGAGTTTAATTTATTGTTCTTTTTCTGGCTTCTAAAGTTAGAAGCTTCAATGACCTATCTTCAAATTTTTTTCAAACTATGCATTTAAAGATATAAATTTCTGCCAGGCATGGTGGCTCATGCCTCTAATCCCAGCACTTAGGAAGACCGAGGTGAGAGGACTGCCTGAACCCACGGGTTCGAGACCAGCCTGGGCAACTTGATGAGACTGCATCTCTACAATAAATCAAAAAATTAGCCAGGCATGGTGGCTTGTACCTGTAGTTCCAGCTACTTGGCAGGCTGAGGTGGAAGGAAGGATCACCTGAGACTAGCAGGTCGAGGTTGCAGTGGCCGTGAGCATGTCACTGCACCCCAGCCTGGGCGACAGAGTGAGACTCCAACTCAGAAAAAAATATATATATATATTTCCTTCTAGGCATTGTTTTGGCTACAACTCACAGTCATGTGTCATATTTTATTATTATTCAAAATATTTTCTAATCGCCATTGTAATTTTTTTGACATGTGAGTTAATGTAGAAGTGTGTGACAATTTACAAACATATGCTCTCTAGTTACTTTTCTGTCATTGACTTTTAATGCAATTCCTAATCATCAAAGAATATATACAATGTGGTTTCAAACCTTTGAAATTTGTTGACAATTGCTCTGTAGTCCAATATGGTTCATTCAAGTTAATGTTATATATGCACTCGAAAGACTAAGTATTACATAGTTGAATATAGTGTTTTACACATATACAGTCAGGTGCCACACAACATTTTGGTCAATGATAGACCACACATACAATAGTGGTCCCATAAGATTATAATACTGTATTTTTACTGTATATTTTCAATGTTTAGATACACAAATACTTATCATTGTATTACAACTGCCTACAGTATTCGGTACAGTAAAATGCTGTACAAGTTTGTAGCCTACGAGTGACAGGCTATACCATATTGCTTATGTGTATAGCAGGCTATGCCTTCTAGGTTTGTGTAAGTATACTCTGATGCTCACACAATGGTGAAATAGCTTAATGACACATTTCTCAGAACATATTCCTGTTGTTAAGCAGTTCATGACTACATATGTAATTAGGTCAAGATGGTTAAGGATTGTGGATGATAATTATCTGGCTCTCCTTTTCTTCTGTCAACTTTTGCTTTATATGTTTAAACCTATGTCATTAGATATAATACACATTTAGGATGACTTTTTCCTACTGAATTGACCTTTTTATCATTAGAAAATGTCCTTCCTTATATAGTAAACTACTTCTAGTCTTAAATTCTTGTTACTAATATAACTGCCTCGCCTTTCTTCTGGTTATAGTTGCATGGAATATCTTTTTCCAGTCTTTTATTTTCAATCTATCTATAATTTTATACTAAGTGTTATCTCTTCTAAGCAGTATATATATATATTTTTAAAGTACTCTGACAATCTCTTTTTTTAATTGGAGTGTTAATTCATTTAAATTTACTGTAACTATCCAAATGGCTGCATTCAAATCATGTTACTATTTAGTTTCTAGTGTTGTCTCATCTGCTTTTTTTGCTTTTCTTTCCTGCCTTTTTTTGGGTTAATCAAGTCACTTTTAGTATTCCCTTTCGTCATTTGTGTTGTTATACTAGCTGTATATTCTTTGTATTATTTTGTTAGTAACTGCTAGCGGTCTCACAGTATACATCCCTAACTCATAATCTAATTTAAATCAATATTACATTTCAGTAAGAAGAACTTTAAGATTCTTCTGTCAACCTTTTGTACTATGCTATTGCTACGTATTTTGCTTCTATACATAGCCAGTCTTCATCATTTGCAGATTACGTATTTGTGAATTCATCTACTCACTAATATTTATTTGTAGCCCCCTAATTCATACTTGCAGTCCTTCTGTGGTCATTTGTGAACATGCATAAAGCAGTGAAAAATCGGGGTTGTCTGACATACAAACTCCCAGCTCAGGTTGAACATTGTGACACATGCCCTTTTCTTCCAGCTCACATATAATCAGCAAGTACCCTTTTTTCCACTTAGTACCATATTTTTTGCATTATCGTGGAAGGGGGTGGTTAATTTTGCTGTTTAAAACAACTCCCAAGCATAGTGCTAAAGTGTTTTGAGGTGTTCCTAAGCACAAGAAGGCTGCAATGTGCCTGATGGAGAAAATATGTTTGTTAGATAACACATGTTCACACACGAGTTATACTACTATTGCTGTGAATTCATTATTAATGAGCCAATAATATACATTATATAAGGTGTCTTTGTACAAAAACATACACCCAAAAAGGCTGTGTATTACTCAGTTGACAAAAACATTGTGACCAGAGGCTCACAGGAGCCTGAGTCTACATTTCCCCTGAAGCAGTGGTTAAGTATTTGCTAATTCAGTGTTTGTGGCCACTTTATTAAACATAACTACTGCAAATAATGAGAACCAACTGTATATTATAAATTCCTAAATATATATTTTGCTTTATACAACCATCTTTTAAAGCCATGTAGAAAATAATAGGCTTCTATATTTACTCACATACTCTTCACTCTTTCTTGAAGATTCAAATTTCCATATGGAATCATTGTCTTCTACCCTGAAGAACTTCTTTTAGCATTTCTATTTATTTATTTGTTTGTTTATTTATTGAGTCAGAGTCTTACTCTGACGTCCAGCCTGGAGTGCAGTAGTATGCTCATGGCCACCACAACCTGGACCTGCTGGGCTCAGGTGATCCTTCTGCCTCACCCTTCCAAGTAGCTGGAACCACAGGTGTGTGCCACCATGCCCAGCTAATTTTTGATCTATTGTAGAGACGAGGTCTCGCCAAGTTGCCCAGGCTGGTCTTGAACTCCTGGACTCACGCAATCCTCTCGTCTCCGCCTCCCAACGTGCTGGGATTATAGGCGTGAACCACCACACCTTGAGCCACCACACCAAGTTCCTTGAGCATTTGTTATGCTGCAGACTGGTTGACTAATTTCCTCAGTTTTTGTCTGAAAAGGTCTTTATCTCACTTTCTGATACTTTTGCTGGATACAGAATTCTGGCTTGATAGATTTCTATTGACATTTCAAAATGCTACTGCATTGTTTTCTGATGTTTTTTTTCCTAATGACACATCAACTATAATTCTGCTGTTTGTCTGTACAAATGTTTCCCTTTTCCCTGACTGCTTTTAAGATTTTCTACTAGCTGGGCTCGGTGGCTCAGCCTGTAATCGCGCGCCTTTGGGAGGCTGAGGTGAGTGGATTGCCTGAACCCGCGGGTTCGAGACCCACCTGGGCAGCGAGACCTCATCTCTACGATAAATCAAAAAATCAGCCAGGCGTGGTAGCACACGCCTGTAGTTCCGGCTACTTGGAAGGCTGAGGCGGAAGGATCACTGGAGCCCAGCAAGTTGAGGCTGCGGTGGCTGGGAGCGGCCACTGCACTTCAGTCTGGGCAACAGAGTGAGACTCCAACTCAAAAAAAAAAAAAAAAAAATTTTTTACTTACCTTTGGTTTTCAGCAGTTTGATGATGATGTACCTGTGTGTGGTTTTCTTCTATTCTGTTTGAGTTCCCTGAGATCTTTGGATCAGTGAATTGATAGCTCTTCTAGATTTCAATTTTAAAATGTTTTCAGTCATTAGCTCTTTAAATATTTCTTGTCCTCCATTCTCTCTCCTCTCCTCCTGAGACTTCACCTACAGGTTTGTTATAACTTTTGACCATGTCCCACATCTCTCTTACATTCTGTTTTATTCTTTGCATTCTTTTTTCCTTTTTGTGCATTTGTTTGAAAATTTTTAAGTCTGTCTTTGGGTTCACTGATCCCTTCCTCTGCTGTATCCAGTTTTCTGTTAAACCACCTTACAACTTTTAAAAATTTCATATAGTGTACTTTTTTCATTTTGATCTTTCTTAGCTTCTGTTTCTCTGCTTAAGGTTCCTCTGCTTCCATCTATTCTATAATTTCCTATACATTCTTTAACATATCAAAAATTGTTTTACAGTTCTTATTTGCTAATTTTCACACCTCTGAGTTCCTATCAATTTTTTTCTCTTGATTGTAGACACTTTTCAGATTTTTGAACCTATACATTGAAACAGATTTTGAAAGTTCTCAGCCATTATTTCATCAAATATTATATTTTTCAGCTGTGGAATATTCAGTTGATTCTTTTTTTACCTTATTTATTATTTTTTTTAGTCTTGAACTCCAGGCCTCAAGGAATCCTCTCGCCTTAACTTCCCAAAGTGCTGGGATTACAGGTGTGAGTCATCATGCTTGGCTGATTTTATCTTAAAGATGTGGGGTACAATTCAGGATTAGGTATACAAGTGGTCATCATATAGGTAAAGTTTGAGCCTCTCTTTGGTCTCCACTTTGCCTAGTTTGAGATCAGGTATCCTTATTGATGTGTGTCCCCCCAGACCCACCCACTCCGGCAGTATTCTGCTACTGCCAATCCCTTTCTTATAGTATTATGGTAAATGTTCAGGGTCCACTTACAAGTAACTTTTTCTACATTTGAATTCTCTTAAAATACTCCACCTTTTCTCCATTTCATTCATCTTTTCTTCTATTTTCTTTAACATATAAATCATATTATCTAGAAGTAAATGTCAGCTAACTCTACTAGCTGGATCAGATCTGGGTCTGCTTTTATTGACTATTTTATTCCTTATCAATCAGTACTTTCCCCTGCTTTTTTCCATTTCTATTTTTTATTATGGGATATTGTGATTAACAAATTACTGGACACATTCAGAGACTGTTATCTTTCTCTAAAAAGTGTTGAATTTTTAAATGTTACAGTTAAATTATTTTGTTCCCATTAAGGTCTGCTTTTAGGCTTTGACAGAAAAGATCTACTTCAGTTTTGCTTTATTCTTAGATTATGGTTGTAACTCTCAGGATGTTTTCCTTACTCCCAGGGCATGGGCCTTCTGAGATCACTAAATGCCTGGAGCATTCACCATTGTCTCTTTACTCTAACTAGGTACAACTTCAATGTTTTTCCAGAACTGTGAAGCCTCTAGAATCTGTTAAGCTCTCAGTCTCTCAGCAGGTGCATTTGCCAAGCTTTGCAGAATCATATACTACATACCCCAGGAGACCATTCAGATTTCTGAGGTTGACTCTCTGCAACTCCCTTCTTTATGGTACCTTGCTCCACAAAATGCAGTGAACTAAGCAACTTCAAAGTGTGATCGCTGTCCCCTCAGTCCAATGAAATTGTTCCCTGTTTGGAATTCTCCTTCCTGCACCATACCCCATAAATTATTTCCAGGGAGAAAGTCTGGTTGAATGTAGTACTCATCTTAGGTGTCTCCCTGTATCAACAATATCAGCCCTGCTTGGCTGATGTGCAGTGCCTTCAAACAGCTGTTTATATATTTTGTCAAGACTTTATAGCTGTTTACGGTGGGTAAGTCAGTCCAATACCAGCTACTCTGCCATTCTCAGTACTGGAAATCCAAAGAAATTCTAGAATTCTCGCATCTACATCCTTCAGCATCTTTCCAGAGTAAAAAAAAAAAAAAAAATGAGGAACAGCATTTGAAGAGTCTGAATAATTTTTTTTTCCTTTTGCTTCCCACAAATTGGATTTGTTCACACAGACTGAGTATCCCTACTCTGAACATCTAAAATCCAAAATGCTCCAAAATCTGAAACTTTTAAAGTGCCAAAATGATGCACAAAGCCACTGAGATTTCAGTTTTTGAAACTAGGAATGCTCTACATGCAAATGTTTCAAAATCTAAAACACTACTGGTCCCAAGCATTTCAGATAAAGAATACTCAACTTGTATCTACAAGTCGTCTTTGCAGCTTTCGAAAGCTATTATTAACATTCACTCTGGCAGAAAATCAATGCATGTCTCTGCTTCATTTAAAAAAAAATTATGAAAGGGGGAACGACGTAGACAGTCCAAATCATTTTCCTCTTCTACATCATCACTGACATTAATGGTATCACCCATATTTTCTACCATTTGATTATTTAGCTTTTCAGGTCTCTGTTTTGTTTCCCCAACTAAATTATAATTTATCTGAGAGTAGAGACTATAATTTACATGTCTTTATATCTATCATGGGATCTATCACATTCTATTATACAAAATAAATACATGATGACTGTTAGTTTCATTTGTTTACATCTATACTGTTACTTTTCTTTATTCTGAGTCAATCATTAAAGCCGTGGGTGACATCATATCTTAAAGAAAGAAAAAAAAGGAAAGCTAAAAAGGAAGCATACTCAGTTATATTTTCTCTACTTATGGCCACAGCAAGTTCCTGCAGTTGGTGGGTAAGCTTATCCAAAAGATTACGTTCCTCTTCTTTTCTCTGATTATAGTTCCCAACAGGTGCAGGTTCATCAGCCTATGAGAGAATAGAGGTCTATTTCACTAAAAAAATTAATTTCTGTTTCGTATTATATTTATTTCAAAAGAACAACAGCAAATAAGCTCCCATAAGTGCTATAAGACAAAGTAAATATCAATGTGAGATTTTAGCTTACGGAAATAAATAAGATTGAAAAGAAATGTAGATTATTGGGTTGGAATGCAGAGCAAATGAAAAAATAAAATTATACAACGTGTTCTGTTTTTTGTTTTATTTTCTTGCTAAGTGTTATCAGTAAGGGTTAGGTTCTGACCAAAGGTGGGCTTTTAGAGTCAATAAGACAGGTGCCACTCCCAAATTCTGCCACTTACTGACAGAAGAGACATGAGTGCTTCACCACTGAGAACCTCAGTTTCCTCATCTGTGAAACTTAGACTTTCAGACTTGAAAAGTTTGTTACTACCGGAGAAATTCAGAAGAAATGCTCAGTGGCCACGTGTTTCAGATACAGTAAAGGGGATTAATACATAGGCAGGGAGCTGAATTTCAAGCATCTTCCACTTTAAATTCTCCATGGGTCTCTGGTCCTGGCCACCTATCTGAAGACCAAGCTCATGTTAGAAAAAATAAAACCTGAAAGGATTGCCAAGGGCAAATTCTTGTTCCTTCTATTTCTGCAGTCACTGACATCACAGCTGCCATGTGATACAGGAGACTTCTTTACCACTCACCCTGAGGGCAAAATTATGTATTTTTCCCCATAATAAAATAAAAATAAAAATAATTCTAGACTGTAAAACACAGAATTTAGAAAATGCAAGAATAAAAATAGCTCTTCCCAGGATTGTCAGAGCCCTCCACAGTGTGTAAGTTCATTGAAGCTGAACTGTTTTCCGTGGTTGCAGTCCTGGCTTTTTTGCTGTGAAGCACCAACTTCGTGAGCCTATTGGGCAAGGCAGGACTGACGGAGCTTAGGCTTTATCATTAATGCAAGCCCAGGACCTCACAGCTGGAATTAATACCCACTTAATGAAAATATTTGTATAAATATAAGATGATTAATGATATTACTTACTTTGCTTAATTTTTGAAGAGTATTTTTATTTTCATCTATTGCTTGTTTTAGCTGGATACATCTAAATTTTAAAAAAGAAAGCAAATGCATCGATGTTTCCATTGTCAGAACCAGAAGGCTATTTTATAAAAATTATTCATAGTCTTTGAGCAGGCAAGAGAATCAGCTACTGTATGAACAATGTTAAAAATTCACATCTAAATGCTTTTCCACCCATTAGCTCTGATGATCCTCACAGGTATGCTCTCGAGTCCCAGACACAGTACCGAGGCTCAGAAACCTTCAGTGACTCTGGGCATCAGTTTCCCATGTCTAAAATAAAGAGCACTGCAATTCAAAATGCTTCTGCAGTTCCAAAATTCCATAATCTGAGGAACTAGCCACAAAGACACAACAAATGATGACAACAGCTAAAATTTATTGTGAGCCAGTGATAATGTTAAACTCTTTAAAAGCATTATCTAATTTAAGCCTCATAACAACTCTCACTCCAGCTAAAGAAAGTAAAGGTCTAAAAAGTGTCCAGATTCACACCACTAGTCACTGGTAGAGTAACCATATGAAGATAGTCCAGGATTCTACAGCAGCCTCCCACCACACTCCTCTTCTGTACTTGGCCTGTCCGTATAGGCACAGCATTTCAGTTATTCCACAGACAGCTCATATAATTTAGTTTACGTCTTAGATATCCAAATTATAAATACAAAAATGGTCAAATGTGGGTAACAGCTAATAATGAAAGACTTTTTTAAAAAATCAATGCTTTACTGAACAACAGTCTCAAGTCACTATTTTTATGCTGTTTGAGTAATTTCTCTTTCTTACAAATGCAAGTGAAGTAAAATAAGCTGGGGAAAGCAGAACAAAAATCCTTAGTGAAAGGGGCAGAAAAAGAGACACACAGAAACACCAAACTGGGGCTGACCCTGAGTGTCCTCCCCCAAAGCCCTCTCCCACCCTTCCTCTTTGCTGACAGTCTGCTTCCCATTGGCACCTGCATTCCAATCTCCATTGCAGGTAGGGTGAGCATGGGACCCAGGGCTGGCCAACAAAACATTTCAAACAATTATGCTAGGGAAAACGTCCCATTTTATCCTCCCTGACCAGCATGAAAAAAATCCCTCTCCCATCTGCTCTTAGAAGCTGAAGCCTAAGGACTTTGTAACCATGAGGAGAGACATCACCAACAAGCCAAAGATGACAGAGCAGAAAGACAGCAAGGGCTGGTCTTTGAGGACATCATGAGCCATTGATCCACCCTGGGAGAACCTAGCTGTAGGCCTTTGTCAAAAGACACAGACAGTAAAGCAACTTATTTTGATGGGTGTCCTGTTAACTTGATCAAAAAAATCTTTACTAAAATTTGGACTCAGAAATTTCACTTAAGGGCCAGAGTGGAAAACTATTTTTATATAATAGACAAATAAAATGAATTCTAATCACCTCCTTCATGTTTATACAAATGTTAAAATCCTCAAACAGTTCAGATATTTTAAGACTACTGGTTCAGGATAAAAACTAAGCACAAACTCATCTTCACTGCTTCTTGAAACCCTACAAAAATAATTAAAACATTTTTTAAAGTAATAAACTCTGTACAATGAAAAGAATGAAAGAACAACTGGCCAACAAGAGATCTCAACAAATTTCCATTGCACAGAAAAAAGCTGGAAGCATGTTCTTCTATAAAGAGAAGAAGCCATAAGAGCAAAAGAAGGACATGATCTGCCAGGCAGAAAACGCCAGGATTTGAGGCAGCAGAGATGAAGGACTGAAGGTTAATTAAAGTTTGTGTAGGGAAAGCATTCTAGAGTTCTGCAGATGAAAAGCTCATGTATGATGAGCTTATGAGATATGTATCTTATAGTTTTAATTATATACAAATTATATATTATATTGAAATAAAACAATATAGCTAAGTTATATAAATTAACTTTGAAGAGGGAAACCAGTCTTAAAGCAATCTAAGATCTTTATATTATTCAGGAGAAGAGTAAAGATACTGATTAAGTTTAGAATTAGTTAAGATTCTTTTGTACTAAACCTTGTGACCTTTTAAATGTCTATTTGGAGAAAACTGAGCCAGTTAGCTCCCTTTTCTTTCACCTTATCCTTCCTCTGCTCTCCCACTTTATCAGAGAATTATCAAAAAATAAATAAAAAAAAGAATGAATGAATGGACTGGGGAAAATCATGGCTACAATAGAAGATTCCTGTACATCAGGGTTAAAAATAATAAAAGTATTTTTTATTCTGGCACTGGGGTTCTTCAGACTAAAGGCTGGTTGGTTCTTAGTCCTAGAAGAGTCCTATCCATGTACAAAGACTTCACTCTCATTCAGGGGATCATACTAGTAGGAAAGACACCTGCCTATACAACAGTAGAAGAGCCCTTAAGAGCTTGCTAGGGCTGGGCTCGGTGGCTCAGCCTGTAATCCCGTGCCTTTGGGAGGCTGAGGTGAGTGGATTGCCTGAGCCCGCGGGTTCGAGACCCGCCTGGGCAGGCGAGACCTCATCTCTACAATAAATAAAAAAATTAGCTGGGTGTGGTAGCACACACCTGTAGTTCCAGCTACTTGGAAGGCTGAGGCGGAAGGATCGCCGGAGCCCAGCAGGTCAAGGCTGCGGTGGCCAGGAGCGGCCACTGCACTCCAGTCTGGGCGACAGAGTGAGACTCCAACTCAAAAAAAAAAAGAGCTTGCTAGGATAGCTGACCTAGTCTCTCATCCTTAAACACAAATGGATAGATAACTAAGAACCACCATATATAATAAAGCCAGCAACATGAAAGATAAAAGTTAAGACTAACCAAAAATAAATAAATACATAGAATCTGGGTCTAGAGGCAGCAAAGGGAATTCAGAGAGCAGAAGAGAAACTAAAGAAAAAAAAAACACTTGTAAATAAGTGGATTAATAGTATGGCTGCTGAAATAAAAACTTGTAAATGAAGATGACAGCTATTGAAATAAAACAATATAGCTATTGAAGTAAGTAATAGAAAAGTTAAAAGAAAAAGTGAAGAGAATCTCCTAGAATAAACAGAAATACAAAGAAACAAAAACTATTAAAAGTTTTTAAGTAATTAATAGAGCTAGAGGATCAGTCTAGGATATTCAATACCTGACTCAAGGTGTTTCAGGAAGAAACAGACAAATGTAAGAAATTATCTTTCTGTAAAATAAAACCTCACTGAACTCACGAGAGATATGAGATTTCAAACTGAAAAGAACAATTGAGTATTGAGCAGATAAAAATGACACCAAATTTTTGGTAATGAAATTTCAAAAGTCCAAAACAGGTCAGTTCTAAAGGAATAATCAGACTTAATCAGCATGAACCGCATATAAAGAAAACTAAACAATGTATTCAAATTATTTTTAATTCTACAGCTACCTAGCTATTAATCAAATATAAGGGCAAAGCAACATTTTTAGATATGCATTACTGCTATATTTTGTCTTTTGGGAATTTTATTAATAAAAAGAAAAAAGGAAGGGAGGGAGAGAGGAAGGCAAGGAGGGAAGAAAAGAAAAAAGCCAGGCTCAAACAATTTCTGAACCTGGTCTGTGAAACCCTCTGCAGAGGAGAACTACAGTGGGTCTCTGGCTCTCGCCCGGGGCTGCGGATCCCAAAATCGCAGCCTGCTCTTCATACGGAGCTCGGCCATTGCCACCGCTGGGGCATCGCAGTGGTCTGGACAGCTACTACAGCGCAGACGCTGCAGCGCAGATGCTGCTGCCACTGCCGCCAACGCCACCGGTAGCACATCGCACCACCCGGGCCGGAGGCGATCCACGACTTCAGTCCTTGAAGCCCCTTCAGGGAAGATCTGCTGGGATTGCTGCCACCTCTCCTGTGACGGAGACATCCTGTCCGCCATGAGTCTCCTGCCTGTGCCCTGAGGCAGGCATCCATTTCCAGTCTCTGCCGGTTCCTGTCTGGCCGCAGCCCCTCTGGGGCGAGCAGGTGAGATAGCACCACCTGCTGGCGATTCAAGGTAACAACACTGAAACGGGAGAAACAAGCTTGAAAAAGACATAGGCCAGAGTGGTGAACAGAGGGTGATCTGAACTGTCCTTCACAGCAGACCAGGGGCAACTGACCCTAACTGCAAACTAATTTACCTGCTTGAAAAGAAAGCTAGAAATCAGAACTGAAAGGACATTGGACTTAAATGAAAAGTCTCAGAGTGTGCTTCATTGATTGTTAGCATAATGACTTAATTCTATTCCTACTGTATTGTTCCTTTTTTTCTCTTCCTTTTCTTCTCTTTTCTTCTCTCTGTAAACCATATCTTTGTATAGAGGAAAAGCACACAAATAAGGTGGTTAGTTAGCTTGTATGTTAGCATCACTATATGTTTTATTTTTTTTTGTATGGGAGTTGGTTCATCAGTAGCTGTGGTCTATTGCTTTTATCTGTTTCAGTATAGGTCTCTCTCTCCATTTGTTGGCACACGTTTGTTTCCCCCCTTACTCCTCTATCTCTCCACCCCCCTCTTCAACCCACTGTCTGCTCCATTCTCTTCCCTCTTTACTCAGGGAGTAAACCTACAGCCCCACTGCATGGACAGAGTTCAAGGCAGTGGGAATTGGGTTCCAAACTATCCACACACCTGTCAGCGAATACCAGGACCTGCAGATAGATTTTGAATTACAGCTCCCCCTTTAAGTAAATCTCAAAACTGCAAAATGGACCACCCCCAACCTACAGTGCAACTCCAGAATTGAACAAAGTAAGAGGGCATACATAAAAAATAGGAGACTGAACAAACAGAAGTAAAACCAATCCCTTTACCCCTGAATAACAGAATTAAAGAAGATGGTGACATGGAGGGAAGGAAAAAGTAGGGAGGGGGAAAAAACCACACAAATGAAAAAAAACCCAAAGAAGAATATAAGTCTCACACAGACCCCTGGGAGATCAGACACTGAGAAAACAGATTCTGGAACACAAACAATGAAGAGCCCCCAGAATGACTGGTCACATGCAACAAACCCAGACATCAAGACATTAATGGAGAGAATTTAAAAAATTGAGGAGAGACAAGAGGAAAATAGGAAGGAGCTGATGTCAGAAATAACAGCAGTAAAGAATACTGTGATGGAAATGAATAACAGACTAATAAGCATGGAAAGCAGAATCAGCCAAGCAGAAGAAAGAATCTCAGAGCTCGAAGACCAAAACACAGAACAAACATAAACTGTCAAAAGCATAGAAAAGAAGCTCAAAAAGACAGAACAAAACCTGCAAGAGATGAATGATCACTTCAAGAGACCAAACCTAAGAGTAATTGGGCTTCCTGAGGCAGAGAGAGAAACAGAAGCCACACTGGAACAAACATCTCATGAAATCATTCAAGAAAACTTCCCTCAACTCATCAAGGATGAAAAAATTCAACACAAGAGATTCCGAGAACCCCTGCAAGACAACAAATGAGAAGACCAACTCCCAGACACATAATAATTCGCCTAAACAAAGTAGCTATAAAAGAAAAAATTCTAAAGGCAGCAAGAGAAATAGGCCAGACTATCTACCAGGGAAGACCAATTAGAATAGCAGCAGTTTATCCACAGAAACCCTTCAGGCTAGGAGAGCCTGGAACCCTATCTTCAAAGTTCTAAAAGATAAACAATTTCAACCAAGAATAACTTACCCAGCCAAACTAAGCTTCATTAGTGAGGGAGAATTGAAATCTTTTCCAGAAATTCAATCCCTAAGAACCTACGTTGCCACCAGACCACCTCTACAAGAAACACTTAAGAAAGTACTGAACACAGAAGAAAAAGAACAAAAAAGAACAACAACATTCTTCACAAGAGTACAGGCAAAAGATTAAAAACACACATGAGCCAACTCCAGAACCCAAAGAAAGACAACAAACAAACAGGAACAACTCTGTAAGAACCTTATGACAGGGATCAACTCTTGCATTACAATTATTAGCCTAAATGTGAATGGACTAAATGCACCACTGAAAAGACACAGAATGGCAAAATGGATAAAATATCATCAGGCAACAATCTATTGCCTTCAAGAGACTCACCTCACTAGAAAGGACACCAACAGACTCAAAGTAAGAGGATGGGAAACAAACTTTCAGGCGAACGGAATACAAAAGAAAGGAGGAGTAGCGATCTTAATTTCAGACAAAATACCCTTCAAGCTATTAAAAATCAAAAAAGATACAGAAGGCCACTACATAATGATAAAAGGCTCAATCCATCAACAAGAAATATCTATCCTAAACATATATGCACCGAACATAGGTGTGCCAACTTTCATAAAGCAACTTCTAGGAAAACTAAAGAAAGATATTGACTCTAACACCATCATAACTGGGGACTTTAATACCCCACTCACAACCCTAGACAGATCATCAGGACAAAAAAATCAGCAAGGAGATCCGGAACCTCAATTTGACTTTGGACCAAATGGACTTAATTGATACCTACAGAACACTCCATCCAAAGACCACAGAATATACATTCTACTCATCACTGCATGCAACATATTCTAAGATCGATCATGTAATTGGCCATAAATTAAGCAGAAGCAAATTTAAAAGGACCAAAATTCTACTATGCACCTTCTCGGACCACAGTGGAATAAAAATAAACATTGACACCAACAAAGTCCCCCCAAAACCCACAAAGACATGGACACTAAACAGCATGATGCTAATCAACTCCTGGGTCAATGATGAAATCAAAACACAGATCAAAAGATACCTGGAAACAAATGAAAATGAAGAAACTTCTTACCAAAATCTCTGGGACGCCTGGAAAGCTGTTGTAAGAGGGGAATTTATATCCCTACAAACACACATGAAGAAAATGGAAGGAACACAAATTAACAACCTAACAAGCCACCTAAAGAAGCTGGAAAAGCAAGACCACAAAAACCCTAATTTCAGCAGAAGAATCCAGATCATCAAATTAAAAGCCCAAATCCAGGACATAGAAGACAAAAAGATAATACAAAAAAATCAATGAAACAAAAAGCTGGTTCTTCGAAAGGATAAACAAGATCAATGGTCCCCTAGCTTGACTGACCAAGAAAAAATGAGAAAAAAACCAAATAAGCACAATCAGAAACACAAAAGATGAAGTCACATCTGACCCTGAAGAAATACAAAAGATCATTAGAGACTACTACATACACTTGTATGGAAACAAACTTGAAAACCTTAAGGAAATGGAGGACTTTCTGACATCACACAACCTACCTAGGTTGGAACAAGAAGAAATTGAGACCCTAAATAGACCAATAACAATCAAGAAATCGACTATGTAATAAGAAAACTTCCTACAAAAAAAGACCCTGGTCCAGATGGCTTTCCAATAGAATTCTACAAGACATTTAAGGAGGAGCTGATACCAATCCTACTGAAGGTATTCCAGGTGATTGAAAAAGATGGAACTCTTCCCAAATCATTTTACAAAGCCAACATCACATTGATACCCAAGCCAGGTAAAGATCCAACAAAGAAAGAGAACTACAGGCCAATATCTTTGATGAACATAGATGCTAAAATTCTCAACAAGATCCTAGCAAACCGAATTCAGCAATACATCTCAAAAATCATCCATCATGACCAAGCAGGCTTCATTTCTGGGATGCAAGGCTGGTTCAACATTCGTAAAACCATAAATGTTATTAAATACATCAACAGATATCGAAACAAAAACCACATGATTATATCATTAGATGCAGAAAAAGCTTTTGATAAAATCCAGCACCCCTTCTTGATAAAAACCCTTGAACATCTAGGCATACGGGGAACATACCTCAAAATAGTAAAAGCCATCTATGAGAAACCACAGCGAGCATACTCCTAAATGGACAAAAATTAGAACCATTTCCCCTGAAAACTGGAACAAGACAAGGATGCCCACTCTCACCCCTCCTGTTCAACATAGTATTGGAAGTCCTGGCTCAAGCAATCAGAGAAGAGAAGACAATCAGGGGTATCCAAAGAGGAAGTCAAGTTATCTCTCTTTGCAGATGATATGATTGTGTACCTTGAAAACCCAAGAGAATCTGTCAAAAACCTCCTTACACTGATAAAGGCCTTTGGCAAAGTCTCAGGATACAAAATAAATGTACAAAAGACAATCGCATTTCTCTACACCAATAATAAACAAACAGAAACCCAAATAAAAAACACAATTCCATTCACAATAGCCACAAAAAAAATGAAATACCTTGGCATTTTCCTAACCAGAGACATGAAAGACCTTTACAATGAAAATTACAAAACACTGCTCATAGAAATCAAAGATGACACAAACAAGTGGAAAAATATCCCATGCTCATGGATTGGAAGAATCAACATTGTGAAGATGTCCATCTTACCTAAGGCAATCTACAAATTCAATGCAATACCCATCAAATTACCAGCAACATTCTTCTCAGACCTAGAAAAGACAACACAGGAATTCATATAGAAACACAAACGTTCAAGAATGGCCAGAACAATCCTCAGCAAAAAAAAAACAAAGCAGGTGGTATCACATTACCAGACTTCAAACTTTACTATAAAGCTACAATCATCAAAACAGCTTGGTATTGGTATAGGAACAGGCATATAGATCAAGAATAGAGCTGAGATTCCAGAAGCAAAATCTCAATTTCTCAACCAACTCATCTTCGACAAGGCCTCCACCACCTACCACTGGGGAGAGGAGAACCTATTCAGTAAATGGTGCTGGGAAAACTGGCTGACCACATGCAGAAGATTGAAACAGGACCCCTATATATCCCCATGCACAAAGGTTAACTCCAAATGGATCAGAGACCTAAATGTAAAACCTCAAACCATAAGAACCTTAGAAAATGAAGGAAATACCCTCATGGAAATTGGAACTGGCATCCAATTCCTGAACAAAACCCAAAACCCACAGGTCATAAGAGAAAAGACAGACAAGTGGGACCTTATTAAACTGACAAGCTTCTGCAAGGCCAAAGAAACCATCAAGAGAGCAGGGAGACAGCCTACAGACTGGGAAAAAATATTTGCCAACACCAGGTCAGACAAAGGCTTAACATCCTGGATCTACAAGGAACTAAAACGTGCTGGAAAAAAAAAAAGAAAAAAACAAACAACCCCATTATAAAATGGGCAAAAGATATGAACAGACACTTCACAAAAGAAGACATCCGAGCAGCCAACAAACACATGAAGAAATGTTCAACCTCACTAATCATCAGGGAGATGCAAATCAAAACCACACTGAGATACCACCTAACTCTAGTCAGAATGGCAATTATCAACAACTCAAAAAATAACAGCTGCTGGAGAGGGTGTGGCAAAAAGGGAACACTTCTACACTGTTGATGGGAGTGTAAACTAGTGCAACCTCTGTGGAAAGCAGTGTGGTGATTCCTAAAAGCTCTAAATATCAACCTCCCATATGACCCTGCAATCCCCCTACTGGGAATATACCCTGAAGAACTCAAATCACTCTATAAAAAAGATACCTGCACACGTATGTTTACGCAGCGTAGTTCACAATAGCAAGAACCTGGTACCAACCATGCTGCCCATCAAAAGAGGACTGGATTTAAAAAATCTGGTACATATACACGATGGAATACTACGCAGCCATAAAAAAGAACAAAATCATGAATTTCGCAGCAACCTGGATGGAACTAGAGTCTATAATACTGAGTGACCTCTCACAGAAACAAAGATCCGAGTATCACATGTTCTCACTCATATAATGGACCTTGAACATCCAATGTAATACTATAAGAAAATGACTGATGGTACTGGGAAACTACTGGGGGGGAGGGGGATGGGATTAACAGTAGCAAATATCTGTCTGGGGATGGGGAAACACCTCTTATCAACAGGGTGCCTGAATGAAACGTAACTGTACACCTAACCCTTAACTGTACCCCACCATAATAAAAAATAAACCATAATAAAAATATTGATTAAAAAAAAAAAAAACCAATTTCTATGCCTTAAATACTACTCATCTAAATGCAAGTACACTTCCAGGAAATCTTATATAATTTAGCACACCTTACCTTTGATAAATATCTTGCCTTTTATTGGGTTCTAGAGCTCCTTTCAACTGGCTCTCAGAAAGCAAACTATCAACCTATAACAAATGGAGATTATTTAAAATATTACATTGTTTAATATATATCGCCTTATGAAAAATAATTTTGCTTCTCTTTTTTCCAATATTTTAGACACACAATAAAGTTGAAAGAATTTTATAGAGAATACCCATATACCTACTATCTAGAGTGTACCATTAACATTTTGCTAGACTTGTTTGGTCCATCTATCCATCAATCTATCTCATTTTTTATGCATTTCAAAGTAAATTCCAGTCATCAGTACATTTCCCTCTAAGTAATGTACTATAGGTTGGGCATGGTGGCTCATGCCTATAATCCCAGCACTTTGAGAAGCCAAGGCGAGAGGACTGCCTAAACCTAGGAGTTCAAGACCAGCCTGCATAACATGGCAATACCTTGTCTCTACAATAAATTGAAAAATTAGCCAGGCATGGTAGCACATTCCTGTAGTCCCAGCTACTCCAGAGGCTGAGGTGGGAGAATCTCCTGAGCCCAGGAGGTAGAGGTTGTGGTAACCATGATCATGCCACTGCACTCCAGTATAGGCAACAGAGTGAGACTCCAACTTAATAATAATAATAATATACTATGGGTGTCCCTAACCAGAGTTCAATATTTGATGTAAAATTTACAAACAGTGAAATACACAAATGTGAAGTGTACATTTGCAGAGTTTTGACAAATGCAAACACCTGTGTAACCAAAACACATCTCAAGATACAGAACCTGGTAAGTTCCCTCATGGCCTTTCCCCACTCCATTTCTCCAGAGATAAATCTGTTTTAATTTTTTTCTACCATAAGTTAATTTTGCCTGCTCTTGAATTTCATATAAATTGACTCATATAGTATGTACTCTTCCATGTAGTATTTTTTGGGATATTTCCATATTATTGTATCATTAGTTTATTCTTATTATTACTGAGTAGTCTATTGTACTAAATGCACTACAACTTTATCTTGACTTAGTATCTTACAAACACTACATGTAACTTTGTCAATGTACCCACAAAAGAGGCACATACTCCTCTGGTCTCTTTTCTACAGGTTATGTGTAGAGGATAAAGTAAATGAACAAAGAGAAATAAAATTTCACTAGCTTATATATTCTATTTGGTCTCCATCTGAGTATTATTTACAAAATTCATTCACCCAGTGACAGAGTCAGTCATCACAGACATAAGTAAGAGAAGCTGCTGATTACTTGCTACATGGACAAGTTTGAAATGCTCAACTTTTTGCTTTGGGTGTCTTCTGTGGAGACAGGGTAGAATTAGCCAATACTCTCAAAATACTCTTTCCAGATAATCAAGGTGTCAAAAGGCTCCTGAGCCAAGTTTTCTCCAGGTCGAATAATCACTGTCATAGTTTAATAGTCATTTTTTATAGTTTACTTCTAAAACTTTTCCTGTTTCTCCTAATGTCCCAGTAAATTTAAAATTAGGTCATGTTAAGAGTCTACCAAAGCTCAGCATAACTCAATGCCCCATCAACATATATGCTTATTTACACTAGCAGAGTATTTTGCTTTTGATGCACCACTATCATTCCAATACAGAATCACTTGTATATTTATCTGCCAAATCTTTTGTAATTTTTAAACGAGAGTCCAAAACTGGATAAAAGATGAGCCTCAGTGAATCTCTCATCTGCCAAATAATTCTATGTAGTGGAAAGATATTTGGTGATAGATCACATGAAAAATAATTAAAATTAATAAAATGAAATATGAATTTTAGAAAATAAGTGAACAATTCATTGCTACTTTTTTTATTTTAAAAATATATTGGTGTATTAAAACTTAGCATAAAACGTATGAAAAAAACATAATAATCAGCATCCCACCAGAGATACCATTTCAACATGTTTCCTTCTATATTTTTCTATGTATATTATACATTAAAAACAGTTATTGAAATACCGTATGCCCATTTTATTTTATTTGTCTACCTTGACATTTTATCACAAATGTTTTCCTTAATACATTAAAATCTCCTTAACAAAATTTTAATCAGTGTTATGTCATCATAAATTATCCATTCTCCTATTGTTGACAATTTAAGTTGTATTCAGTATTTTCTATTATGAGTAATGTGATGAATATTTTTGTACATCAATCTCCGACCCAATTTTTAATTATTACATACGGCAAATTCCTGGAAATGTCATTACCCAGCTTAGGAGGATACATATTTGCTACATCTCATCAAGCTGTTTTCCAGAGTGCTATACAGGTATCTTACACACTGAGCAGTGAACCTAAGTGCCTGTTTCATCACACTTTCCCCAGGACTGAATGTTGTGATTTTTTAAATCTTTGAGATATTATCTCATCTGCAATTACTTGATTGTCTTTGAAGTTAACTTTTCTCACGTGATTACAGGTTACTTGTATTTCCTCTCCAGTTCACGTCCTTTGCGCGTCCTTCGGATCTTAATGTCCTTCTTACGAATTAAGATAACAGCCTCCACTTGAAGAAGGTGCAAAAGGGGGGGGGCGTGGAGAGGGGAAAGCAGCTGGAGGCACGGTTGGGTTGGAAATGGCTACTGATCAGAGTTTAGGTTGGAGCCTGGCTCGGTGGCTCAGCCTGTAATCCCGCGCTTTGGGAGGCTGAGGTGAGTAGATTGCCTGAGCCCTCAGGTTCGAGACCCGCCTGGGCAGCGAGACCTCATCTCTACAATAAATCAAAAAATCAGCCGGGCGTGGTAGCGCACGCCTGTAATTCCAGCTACTTGGAAGGCGGAGGCGGAAGGATCGCCGGAGCCCAGCAGGTCGAGGCTGCGGTGGCCGGGAGCGGCCACTGCACTCAGTCTGGGCGACAGAGTGAGACTCCAACTCCAAAAAAAAAAAAAAAAGAGTTTAGGTTGGAAGATGAGTCGTTAGGGCAGGCGGCCGAGATGTTAGGGCGGCAGGGGTGACAGGCCGCGCTCAATCGATGGTAACGGCTTTTGGGGGGTTCCGCCTGTGGCAGGGGTTGGGCTGGGAGTAGGAGGGGTTTGAGTCCGGGTTTGGTGCTGGGCCGCAGGGGTGAGGGAGCGGTACCGCGCGGAGTGGTAAGCGGGCTGGGGGCGAGTTCCAAGGAAGCGGGCGGGGTTGCGGGGAGGAAAGTGCCGAGGCGCCGTTGCGCCCACCTCTCGCCCGTCCCAGAGCCCGGCCCCCAAGTCTCGCCCAGGCCCTCAGCTGCAAAGCCTGGCCATACCTGCAGCTTCAGCTCCTGATTGCGGCGCCGCAGGGCCTGGAGAGGATCGCGCGGCCGCCTTGGCAGCATCTGCCTTGCCGGCGTCTCACTCGCGGAAGCGCCAGGGTGGCGCCGGTTGCCAGGGAAACCAAGCCGGCGGCTCAGGGAGATGACGCCATCGCCGCGCGCCCCCAGCCCCGCCCCGCCCCGTTTCGACCCGGGAGCGGGTCGTGGGGAGGATGTCAAGACGAACTCTTGTGGTGGTCACTCCCGCCATCCCGCAGGTCCTGAGCGCCGAGCTCAGGCCCACTGCCCAGGGGGTCATTTTTCCTCGCCAGTTTCTAAGGATTGGGGACAGCCCCATGGCATCCGAATCTACAAGTCCCACGATACATCAGTATTACCATGAGGTTCTTGTTGGGATATTGTTTCATGGCAATTGTTTTCTGATACCAGGTTTGCTACACTAAAGATACAATTTGCGCATCTTCCAACTCTTTCCTTAACTGCAAGGATAATTTTCCTATGTAGCCTTCTTAGGGTGCATGGTTCTGTTACATACTCTCACTTCAAAAGGCAGTTTTTAATTCTTTGTCATTTAGGGTATGGTTGAAGTTTCATTTCGTTCAAATTTTGCACATTGTCCATTCTGAATTCTGTGAGGATGGTGATTCTGTCTGTTCTACAGCAAATCTATGAGCAAATAATGAGTTTTCATTATGATTCCCATTATGATTACACCTCCTGTCAGGGAGGTTGTAATGTTTTCACACTTGGGACTGCATCCTATAAATGCGATTCCCAAACGCCACTGCACCAAAGTTGGACTTGAATTACAATGATGGTGATTCAAGCTCACATTCCAAGTGTAAACCACAATGTAAATTTCTTCAGTGCAGCAGGTAAGTTGATTCCACAGGCCAGATGAAGCGTCAATTACTTATGCACTCTTTTCTTCAAGTATAAAATACAGAAAGAAAAGTGTACAACTCACTGAATTTTCACACATTCAACACCCCCATGTAACAGCAGTCAGACTAAGAAACAAGACATTATCTGCAAGTGAATTGTCTTACCCACTTTCTAGTCCCTACCCCCCACCCACCCCTCAACCAAGCATAAAGAGCACAAACTTGTTTTACTTCTTTGTGGACCATTTAATGGAATCACACTGTGTGTAATGTCTTCTCATGTCCTTCTTTCAACATCATGTTTGTGAGATGCATCTGTATTGTGTGTGGTTGTAGTTTCTTCATTCTCTTTGTTCTCTGATACTTCATGTACCCTAAGACACTCATCCATTCTGTTGCTGGGCAGCTGGGTAGTTTCCAGTTCAGGGCTAGTGTAGTGTTGCTAAGAATATTCTGGTACATGTCTTTGGGCAAACATATATATACACAATTCTGGGTCACAGGGCATGCTTTATGTTAAGCTTTAGGAGCTACTACCTGGTTTCCCAAAGTGATTGTACTACTTTATACTGTATCAGCAGGATGGTGGGTTTTTGTTCTTCAAAAACTTGATCACAGTGTTGACTTTGTGGTAGATCACATCTTTGTTTTGAATTAATTTCTGATTATGGCTCTTACTTAAAAGTTCACTTAAGCTGGTGTGGTGGCTCACATCTGTAATCCTAGCACTTTTGGAGGCAGAGGCAAAAGGATTGCCTGAACCCAGGAGTTGGAGACGAGCCTGGGCAACTTGGCAGGTCCTTGTCTCTACAATAAATCAAAAAGTTAGCCTGGCATGGGGGTGCACCTCTGTAGTTCCAGCTACTTTGAAGGCTGAAGCAGGATTGCCTGAGCCCAGCAAGTCAAGGCCACGGTAACTGGGATTGTGCCACTGCACTCCAGCCTGGGCAACAGAATGAGACTCTGACCAAAACAAACAAACAAAAAACCCTAAATAGCCAGACATAGAATTTTCAATAAAAATGTTTGTAGTAAGGATGTAAACACTATAAAATATCTTACATGGATTAATGAGTCAGTACTTAAGAGGTAGTAAGAGGTAAGCAAAAAAGATAAAGATCGCTCTAAAAACAAACATAACTACTGATTTATAAGGATTTCCTTTTTTTTTTGGCTTACTCCATTGCCCAGACTGGAATACAGTGGCACAATTTTGACTCACCACAACCTTGGATTCCTGAGCTGAAGTGATCCTCCTGCCTTAGCCTCCTGAGCAGCTTGGAATACAGGGGAGTACCACTACACTTGGCTAATGTTTTTTTGGGGGGGAGAGTAGAGATAAGGTCACATTATGTTGCCTGGGCTGGTCTCAAATTCCTGGGCACAAGCGATCCTCCCACTTTGGCCTCCCTAAGTGCTAGGATTACAGCCACTGTGCCCGATCTGAATTTCCATATTTTAAATAGAAAAGTTGCCGGGCTCGGTGGCTCAGCCTGTAATCCCGCGCCTTTGGGAGGCTGAGGTGAGTGGATTGCCTGAGCCCGCGGGTTCGAGACCCGCCTGGGCAGCGAGACCTCATCTCTACAATAAAAAAAAAATCAGCCAGGCGTGGTAGCGAATGCTTGTAATTCCGGCTACTCGGAAGGCTGAGGTGGAAGGATCGCCGGAGCCCAGCAGGCAAGGCTGCGGTGGCCGGGAGCGGCCACTGCACTCCAGTCTGGGTGACAGAGTGAGACTCTGACTCAAAAAAAAAAAGAAAAGTTATGTGGGTCATGGATATAATGTAGTTCTATGTTGGTAAAATAAGCTAATAAATCCCATAAATACGGGTGTATGTATAAAGAATGAGGACAGGTACAAAAAACTTTATTATTCTCATTCCCCTCAGGTGGAAAGGTACTTTGACTTTATACATGTTTGTACCATATTATTTCAGTTATAAGCATTTATTACTTGTACTTTCCAGTCATTATCATCAACACCACCTGGGAACTTGCTAGAAATGCATATTCTCAGGCCCCACCACAGACCTAGACAATCAGAATCTGTATTTTAACAATACCCTAGCATTTCGTATGTACATTTAAGTTTGAGAAGCGCCACTTAGGTCTCCATTATGCTATAAGGGATGCTATTACTCAGCTGCCTTTTTCTTTAGTTGCATTTCTTTTGACTTCTTATCATAGTCAGGGCAGTCACCTTAATACCAGTCATTACTTCTCTGTAGTTATGCCTTGATGCCCTTATAAAAATCAACATAACCTAAAACAAGTAAGATCTGCAGTGAGGTAGCCAAACGAAACCAAGGCAGACCATGGCCAATGTTTCTTCTGAGAACAAGTTATTTCATAAAACTTCCATCAGTGTGTTCAAATAAATATCAATTTTGGATTGCTTCCTTACAGGAGACACTGAAAAAGAACTTAATAGCTTCTGAGAGACTTACAATGTAGAAATAACTAGTAGAACAAGGTGACTCAGAACCAACTAAAAGATTATTGCAAAAAGAATTAAGTTTGCAGTTTCAGGGTCTTAAAGAATACAATCTACCTAAAACAAAAATAACCAATTTTATGAGCATCCTGGTGCAAGGTACTACACCACTTGGACCTGTGGTACAAGATGTTTAACAATGCTGTCAAAGGGCTTCCAAGCTTCGGCAACAGACGAGAAAAATGAGTGTGGGGCCAATGCTTTTGTTCAGTTCTGGCCTGGCCATGTGTTCACTGAGCTATGGCTGGGCCATGTTTCCCTAAGGTTTGGCCCCATCCTCTACCTTGCAGAGGTGAATCCTTTCTCTCCCTCTTTACTTTCTAAATAAACTATATTTTTCAGTCTAAAAAATGAAAGTGTACCAACTACTACCAGTGTTACCTGGTGAACAGAATTCCTGCAAGATGAAATGTTTGCATGTATTGAATTTGAGTTCTAGAGTGAGGTCACCCATTGACTATGTCCACTAGACATTTGAAAGTATGAAGCAGAAATTGAAGAAAAGTAAGATAGAAGGATCTTGGAGGGAGTCTGCTTGGATGTGCTAGTTAAGCCAAGAGAATGGCTGGGACAGTTACAGGAGGGGATAGAGTAGAGAACCAAGGGCTGAAATTACAGGTGTGACTTGAGAAAGACAGCAGTAGTAAAGGTTTGGAAACCCAGTAAACTTTTGTGTTATAGAAGGGAAAGAGGATTTCAAGAGAGAAATTGCCATTATCAAATACTCTGGCAGTGAAGTGTGAGAATTCAAAAAAAAACTACAGATAAATGGCTCTTGAGGGTGCAGAGAGCAGATTGCAGGTTAATGAGCAAAACATTCAGAAAATGATGGTGGATCACTTCGAATTGACAAACAATGGCTTCAACTAAAAGAAATTTTAAACCAAGATCTGTGTGTCTAAACAGAGGAAAAGCAGGGAAGACTGCAGATGCTAGAGAGTTGATGTACTTGACAACAAGGAAGGTCTTGGGAGCAGATGCATAATTCAACCAAGGCCAGAAAGCAGTCAGTGTTGGAAGGGACCTGTGTGTCTTCCCTCCTGGTAAAGGAAAACTAGCAAGAGCCTCAAAAACAGTGGTTTTCATCCTCAGGTGCACATCATAATCACCTGAGGAGCTTTAAAAAGCCTAATGCCCAGGCGATACCCCAAACTGCATGTCAAAATCTCTGAGGCGTGGCATACAGGGATTAGTATTTTTAAATCTCCCTAGTTGATTATAATGTGCATCCCTTGTGAAAATCACTAGGTAGAGCTATTGAGAAAGATAAGGGAATTTCCACATAATGGCCTTTTATCTTCTCCTATGATTGAGAACCATCTACTAGGAATGAAAGATGTAAACTGGTAGTTCAAGGAGCTTAGTTACTGAGAAACCAGAAGGGTGCAGTCACAATAGAAGCCATCTGTAGTGGGCCAAGTGAGGAAGGTGAGGTGTCTTTCTTTGGCAAGTTTGGAGGCTCAAAAGAACAAAAGCAGTAGTGAAAGGTAAATGTATGAGCATGGATATAGTATCTGATCAGGAAGCCCAGGATGACTGATGAGGTGAACTGGGAGGGTGGGACAACCAGGGTCTCCAGAGTGGACAATCTTCTAGGAGGGTTAGAAGATGTAAGCTGTCCCAAAGAAGTGGGTTCACCTACTGAGACTAGAGACCAAGTGCAATGTGACAATGAGGTCCAAGCCTGTTGATGACAAGACCCAGGGGATGGTTGAAGCAATGTGGAATGGAGCAGATGGTCTGGGAAGCACATATGGGGCAGAAAAGGAGGCAGGGTCAGGAAGAAGTAGGCCAAGACGGGCAGATGCTTGGTGTTTTAAACAGCAATAAATGGAGGCGAGGACGTGTATCTCAACAATTCAACAGAGTGTCGTTTCCAGGCTATATGGCTGGCACAGTGACTCCTGGCTCTCATTTTCACAGAATTTTGGCTAGCAGAAAAAGTACTATCTCCATGTGAGAGATTATTTTCAAATACATTTAAGTAGGGCAAAGGTAGAAAAAGCGACAGAAGTAATGTCAAGGAAAACTGCCCACCACAGAGCTGGGGAGCACAGGCACAGTGTAAAGAGGTAGGAGCAGCACAGAGGGGCTGAAGATCCCACAAGGTATGGACAGGGCTCAGGAATGAGCAGCACATGTCCAAACATAGGGATACCCAAAAGTGAAACAGGACAGGGAGGTAAGTGTGTCAAGGTGCTCCACATAAGTAATAAAAAAAGAGAATCAACCTTACAAGGAGCAGGTCCACCAGGAACATGGCATAGGAATGAGCCCAAACAGGCAGAACTAGGCCATTCCTAACCCAGATCCTTAACCAGGCACGTTCCAACAGTTTGGGGGCAACATGTGCCCCAAGAAAATTACCTTGTCTCAGAGAGCCTCAACTTTTTGAGTCTCAATGAAGGATGATAACTAGGAAGCTTCAGCAAATTGCAGCCTAGATGGGACAAGGCTCTAAAAACCAACATTTCAGCTGAGTACTGTATTCACAGAATGAAAACAGTTAGAAGTGACAAGGCATAATGGCCCATATTGGGGGGGGGTCCTTCTGTGGAAACAACTTTCCTGAATATTATTATGTTAATGTAGGGCTGAAACACAAAATTATCTTTAAAGGAATGAGTACAGGCAGTGTGCTAACACCTCTCGCAGATCAAAAATAACCAGGAACTTGGTCACTCACTCTTGATTTTTAGATATGGTTGGGATTTACTACTAAGCTGTTTAAGAGGGATTCCCCTTCACATGTATATTCCATAACAACACATAAAAGGAGACTTTTGCTAATAAAAACTTATCCTCTGAATTTGGAGTACATTGCCCCTCTTGGAAGTTCAAAGGTCTTACATACATCACCCTTACCTTACTTATGTTTACACAGCTCTTTGCTTTTCAATAGATCCAGTAAAAAAAACCAAAAATGTTCCTTCAGCTAACTCTGCTTTGTGATTATACCAAGGAACTGGCATAAGTTCCATAAGACATCTGCTCAAAACACCAGTGTGTCAGTTTTGAGAATCAAGAGCTCTTGATGCAGTAAACTGCATGACAGGCAAGACACAGATTTTCCTTTCAGAAAAAAAGGTTCAAAGGCGTTTAAAGCTTTTTATTTTAAAAATAAAATTGACTCATAAAGTGCAAGAAGAAATAATTCTTTCCAGTGCTCAATATCAATCTTCAACAAGCTCCTGGAAACAGAAAAGAGAAAAAATTAGAAACACATAATCAAACTTCAAATTATTATCCTGTATAATATATATAATATCTGTATGGTGTTAAAATTATATATAATCCCTGTATGGTGTTAAAACAAAAACTATAAGATCTGGTGCTACAGAGAAGCCCTGAAAATTTAGCATGCCCAGCTCTGATGTAAAAGCTAGTTACTAGATGAAAGGCTTACAAACCACTCTTGCCACTTTACCGGGCTGCCAACAACCTAAGGATTCAGATTGGAGTTTACAAAACGTCAATGCAAAGACGTCCTATGGTGCTACCAAGGATGTCATGGGAAAGAATGATGGGTGTGGGGGGGGAGGAGGAGGAGGAAGGTGGCAAGAACACACCTCCCCGGTCCATTCTTAAGTCTGATGCTTTCTGGGTGTAAAACGATATTGCACGGGGCAAGACATTCCCATTAAACACCCGCAGTAAACTAAAATACGACACCAAAGAGCACGTTACTAGAGAAAACAAAACTTCCTCCTCCTCTGTGCGAACAAGTCACCTCCTGCAAGCTATCCAAAGTCGGCCCCAAGATGTCCGCCCGACCCAAAAGTCTCCCCTTGGAGTGCTACTGTATGCACCGCTCACCGACATTGCGGGAAGAGTCCACCACGACAGGCAGGAGGGGGTACAAGGCAAGCCGGGCTCGGGCCGGCGCCGAGCCTGACCTCCCGCGCGGGCATGGCAAGGTGGCCACGCGGGGACCGACGGCGCGGGGTCTCAGGCCAGGTCCAGTTTCTTCTGCGTCGCCGCGAGCTTGTCCTGCAGCCTCCGCTTCCTCCAGTCCAGGAAGCGCCTCCGCAGCCGGTTCGCCTGCCAGCCCAGGACTACGCCTGAGGCAAAGGCTACCAGCACCGACAGCTGCAGCGTCCTCTCGGACACATCCGCCATGGTAGCCGCCGGGCGTGCAGCGCGGTCTACGGCGTAGCGGCCGGGTCAAGCGGTGCAGCGCGTTCACGATCGCGGCGCGGGCGAAAAGAAGGCGGAGGCGGCCGGCCACGCCCCGCGCAGCTGGCCACGCGGAGGTCTCGAAGGTTGCTAAAGACTTTCCCAGCCTGTTGATACTTCCAACTTCCCCTCTCCTGAGCCCGTACTTGACTTAATCAGATTTGAAATTGTTAGCTAATCTTGGGAGCTTGTCTTGCTCATCCTGCTGTAAGTGCAAAGTTCTGCATTTTCTTTCAGCAGCAGAACGCGAGTAACATGTGTAACTTTAAGTTTTCTGGTAACCTGTTTGTTTTTTAAATAGACAAATAGAGACATGAAATTGTTTTTAATAATATGCTTTACCCAATATGTACATTTCAACATGTAATCAGTTTTTAAATTAAGGAGATAGTTTCTTTTTCAAGTCTTTGAAATCTTTAAAATCTTTTTAAAATGTGTATTTGGCAATTAACATCGCATCTTAATTTGAACGCTGAATTTTTAATGGAGATACATGGTCAGCATCTAGACTTAGTAAAATTTATAGTTGAAAAATTATTCATATGCCTAAGATGTTCCAGACAAGCAAAAAAAATTTTCAAATTATTGAGTTGAGTATCTGTTTTCAAATTTAATTTAAATCCATTAAGAATGTGTATAAACTAAAAATCCGGTTCTTCAGCAACACTAGCTACATAGGGGACCAGTGACTACCAGATTGGACAGCACAGGTTTAGGGCACAATGCTGTACTAGAGCTTATACAGGGTCAGAATTGTTGGGATAGGAAGCAAACATATATGTAATGATGAAAATCACTGTGATTCCCTCCCCATTCCCAGTGGTTTCTATCTCCTGGTGTTCAGGCCTTTGTGTAATGCCATCCCTATGAGTGTGAGTAGGGCCTGTGACTTGCTTCTAACTAATAAAATGAAGTAAAGGTGATGAAATGTCACTCTTGTGATTATATTCTATAAAGCTTACCAGATTGAAGACTCTCCTTGTGGCTTGATGAAGCAGACATGTTAGAGAAACTCACAGAGCAAAGGACTGCAGGTGGCATTTAGGAAGGACAGGATGCCTCCAGCCATCAGGCTGCAAAAAGCTAGAGCTCTCAGTCCCTACAACCATAAGGAAATCAACTCTGCTCACAACCTAAATGAGATGGAAGCAGATTCTTCCCCACTTGAGGCTTCAGATGAGAACATAGCTTGGCACCTTGATTATTGCCTTGTGAGATTCTAACAGAGGACCACCTAAACTATGCTTGGACTCTCTCGACTTATGGAAAGTGTGAGATAATAAATGTGCTGTTGTAAGTTGCTAAGTGTGTAATAATGTGCTATACAGTATAAGATATGGGAAAAATCAAAGTATTTTTCCTACTCTTACTCTCCATACAGACCACCTCTGTTCACCCAACAATGTACTCAGTACTTCTGACTACCAGGGTTCCCGGTAGAGCCCTCCCACCCACAAACCAATTCTGCAGTGAACACCAGCTAGGTATCCTTCAATTCAATTCTGACACTGTCTGCCTGGAAATAGCGTCAGATCCTCTAGGTTGAGGACTCAGTCCCACAAAACTGCTCTCCAATTCAGATGCTAATTCCAAGAATCAGGTTACCACCTATACTTCTGACTGACTAGATAAGCCAGAAGTTACCACAACCCCTTCCTTAGGTTTAGTTAATTTGCTAGGGCTCACAGAATCCACTTGCTATAAAGGATGTTACAAAGGATGCCGATGAACAGCCAAATGGAAAAGATGGATAAGGTAAGGCATATTGGAAGGGGCATGGTGCTTTCATGACCCATTTGGGAACACCACAATCTGGGAATCTCCATGTGTTTAGCTATCACGAAGCTCATCCATCTTAACATACATCTCTGAGTTGTCTTTCGGAAACCAGGACTGCCACCAAATGGATCTCTCTGCAGGCAAACTCCATCATTGACCATTGGTTATCAACTTAACCTTCAGCCACTTTCTCCTTCCTGGAAGTAGAGGAGTAGGACTGAAATACCAACCCTAATTATGCCTTGGTCTTTCCTGTGACTAGCCCCCATTCTGAAGATGTCTAGGGGCCCTCAGCCATCAGTCATTTCATAGCACACAAAAGACTTTTTTTTTTTTTTTTTTGAGTTGGAGTCTCACTCTGTCGCCCAGACTGGAGTGCAGTGGCTGCTCCCGGCCACTGCAGCCTCGACCTGCTGGGCTCCAGCAATCCTTCCACCTCAGTCTTCCAAGTAGCTGGAACTACAGGTGTGTGCTACCACGGCTGGCTAATTTTTTGATTTTATTGTAGAGATGAAGTCTCGCCAAGTTGCCCAGGTGGGTCTCGAACCTGCGAGATCAGGCAATCCACTCACCTCAGCCTCCCAAAGCGCGGGATTACAGGCTGAGCCACCAAGCCTAGCTACAAAAGACATTTTTATCATCTGGAGGTTCCAAGGATTTTAAGAGTTGTATGCTGGCTGGGCACAGTGGCTCAGTCTGTAATCCCAGCACTTTGGGAGGCCAAGACAAAAAGATTGCCTGAGTCCGGGGGTTCAAGTTCAGCCTGGACAACTTGGTGAGACCTCATCTTTACAATAAATCACACGTACACACACACAAAAAGAAACTAGCCAGGTGTGGTGGTGTACATCTGTAATTCCAGCTACTTGGAAGGTTGAGGTGGGAGAATCGCCTAAATCCAGCAGGTCAAGGTTGCAGTGGCTGTGAGCGTGCCACTGCACTCCAGCTTGGGTGACAAGAGTGAGACTCTAACTCAAAAAAATAAAAAATAAAAACAGTTGTATGCCATGGTAGCTGAAGCCTATAATCCCGTACTGTGGGAAGCAGAGAGGCAAGAGGATTGCCTGTGCCCAGGGGTTTGAGACTTGGTCTCTACAATAAATAATTTTTAAAAATTAGCCAGGTGTGGTGGCGTGCGCTTGTAATTCCAGCGACTTGAAAGGCTGGTGTAGAGGGATCGCCTGAGACCAGCAGATCAAGCTTGCAGTGGCTATGAGCATGCCACTGCATTCCAGCCCCTGGGTAACAGAGTGAGACTCCAACTCAAAAGATAAAGAGTTGTATGCCAGGAATCATCAGGAATGAAGACCACATATGTATTTCACAGTACCACACACAACAACAGAAAACTAATACAACCCTGAAAAGGAGGTCAGCAAGTAGAACCTGAACTCTTAGGGGTCCTGATCTAGCCTCTCTGAGAGATCAGCAAATAGGTTTTCATACTTGAGGCAAAAGGTATCTTAGTAGAGAGATAATAAAGACAGTGTTGGATCCAATGTGAATTCACATGTCCCATTTGAAGACATGTGAATAAATGAACATTGAGTGTCAAATGTACATTTATTCAATAAATATTTATTTGATGCTGCAGTAGGCTATTAGGGTACGGATGGACCAGGTGAGGGTGGAGGGGCGCAGGGAGGCGCGCAGCACTGCCAGGGCTGGCAAGCCGGAGGTGCGCACCACAAACCCAGAGATCTGAGTAAATTTCAAAGAATTGCGACACTCAGAGGTGAGAGAAGACAAGATTTATTTAAGAAAATTTCACCCCCCACAGACAGGGAGTGGGCCTACACTCTAGGTGAGTGTGGTGGTGTAGCCCCCCAGAATCCTGGCTTAAATCCTTCTCTTGGAGATGTTGCACGTGACTGCTGTGACGTCCTTATCGACCACCTGTGGATGTCTTGGAGAACCTGTGACACAGAGACCCATTAATGTCCACCCACATTATCATAGCCCCTAGAGAAGGGCGTGACAAGGATTCTAATTCTCCTGCACCTTCCCAAACGACATTCCTTAGACCTAATGGAGGGTGTACCTCCCCTTATCTCGTAGGCATTCCCAGTGGGTAGCTTTGGGTGGGTCTTTGGCTTCCCTGTAGATAGTGTCCAATTTACTGGAAGATCGAATCCCCGCCTGCTCCCCCTCTGAGCGGTTATAACTTTTGTAATTACAAGTTTCATGACTTTTACAGTCCTTGCCCAATGCATGATATCTTAGGCCTTGTAAATTCCCTTTACTCTAGGCAAGCTTGATGGCCACTATGAGATACCTCTGATACCTGGAAGTCTGTTTCTGAAAAGACAAAGTCAGTAAAGTTAATTATACCTAAAGTGTGCATTTCTCCAAAAGCATAGCTTCTACTTTCTCATCATTGTGTCAGGGTTTAAGAACAAGATGAAAAATGGCTTCCCACTCTCGGTCTGTCCTTTCATAGGCATTGGAAATTTAAAGGTGAGCCTAGCACAATGTTTGCCCTCAGATACCTTAGTGCACAGTGAAAGAAATGGGAAAAAAAATCATGACTCAGTGTGATGAATTGGAGTGTGTGTAAGTATGTAACTTAGACATAAAGAAAAAAACCCCTAAGAAACATTTTTTTCTCTTAAAACCTGTTAACTTAAAAAAAACAGTGGTCAGGCTTGGTGGCTCAACCTGTAATTCCAGCACTTTGGGAGGCTGAGGTGAGTGGATTGCCTGAGTCTGCAGGTTCGAGACCAGCCCAGGCAACTTGGCGAAACCTTGTCTCTACACCACATAAAAAAATTTAGCTAGGTATGGTAGTGCACGCCTGTAATTCTGGCTACTTGGAAGACTGAGGCAGAAGGGTCGCCAGTGCCCAGCAGGTCGATGCTGGGGTGACCGTGAGTGTGCTACTGCTTCCAGCCTGGGTGACAGAGTGAGACTCCAACTCAAAAAAAAAAAAAAAAAAAAGGCATAGTCTTAAAACATTTAGAAAGGAGACTTTATTTCTTCTAAGGGGTTGTAGCCTACAAGGTGGCCATCCTACAAGCTGAGAAACACAGCCATCTTTCAAAGACTAGAGACAGGTACTTTGAAGGAGGAGTTGGGTAGAATCTTTATGCTGAACAGGTTGGCTAAACATACATTTTTAACAAGTTACAGGAGGAGCTGTATATTCATGAAGGTAGTCCTGATGCAGGCATACTGAACAAACATGTATGTTACATACAACCCATGTTCACCTTGGGGTGGAGACTCAACATTTAAATGCATTACAGTTAGGCTCTTTATGTCAAAAGTGAAGCAGAGTACTCAGTGTGCAGCCTCCATAAATCAGCCAGAACCAGTCCATGGTTGGTGGTCTTCTTATGGCTGGTGGTCTTCTTATCAGGAGGAAGTTACTAAAATCAGTCTGTTGTCCAAAACTGTAGTTTTGGCTTATGGGAACAGAGGGTCAGTTACAGTCTGTGAGCTGGATGAGTTGCAATTGTTTTAATATTGTTCATCTTGAGACCAGTGCTTATTTAGCTGCTAAAGTAAAACCAGTGGTAATTAGAACATAGTTTATTCTTCATGTGTAGGGGTGCATGAATTAATCCTTGCCTGGCACAGCCTTAGGTACTGTTTATAATTTGGTATCTTATTGTTCTGTCAGTTTTATGATCCCTATTTTAACATTAATGCTGGTTCATCATGTGTCTAAACTGCTAATGGGAAGGATTATAGCAGGATGTATCTGACCACTCACCTCATCACGGCTGAAAACTTAGTTTCAAAGTTTTAAGGTTTTTTCTAGAGTCCTCTGTTACCAAACTGAATTGGGATCTGCTTGCCTGGCACAGTAAGCCCAGATATTCACACTGAGTTTGATAGTTTGCAGAGGGAGAAAGGCAGACATTTATTTGCAGGGCACCAAGCAAGGAGGATCAGGCAGCTAATGCTTCAATCTTAACCTCCCTAATAACATGCAGGTAAGGGTGTTTAAGGGCAGAGATAAATCTTGGGAAAGTCGGAAGTTATAGGCAAAATCATAATACATAGAGGTTACTCATTGGTTTTGGCCAAAAAGATATCTTGAAGGAGGGGGATGTTTATCAGTCATAGCTAGATTCAGGATTTGGAATTGGTTAAGAAAAGGAAGCTTTGCTTAACATTTTGGAATCAGCAGAAAAGAATGTTAGCTCTGCTGGTAGGTGTGATTTCCTCCAGGCCCCTCAGGAAGATATTTAGAACAAAGAATGGTGGTTAGATCTCTGTCCCAGTTATCCTTATCTGAAGTCTGCCTGCAGGGAGGTCCATTTGGTGGCAGTCCAGGTTTCTGGAAAGATAACTCAAGGACATATGGTAAAATGTTTTATTTTGTTTCCATAAGGGAACCAAACATCTTGTGATTCTAGCCTCCTTGGCTATTGTTTTAGGCTACTATTACCTTCTTGCTTATCAAGATGCTTATTTATTTCTCAAAGCTAGTTGGTGCCTGGAATTTCCCTTGAGAGAACTTGAAATTTTCCTTTATTTCCACGTTTGGGGGGCATGCAGCCCCCTAAGGGAGAGTCTCTGCTCTGTCTGACTTCTTGACTCCAAGGGGATCTGTTCAGTTGGGGGGTGTCTTGTTGTACCCAAATCCTGAATCCGAGAGACCACCAAAGAGCCAGCTCCGATGCAAATCACACGAGGGTCTTTATTCAGGCTCGAGTCTGGGCTCACGTCTGTAACTGGCACAGCGGTACAGGAACGAGAGCCCCGACCTAGTACAGCAAGTGGTTTATATACACAGTTACAAGGGAGGGACTGGGCGTGACCAGTTTTTCCTAGGCTTGAGACATTATCCAATTAGAAGAAGGCATGACTTAGAAAACAAAGTCCACGGATCTTGCAGAATTAGTTCTCAATTAGGTCTGCAGTGATGTCAGGGGACAGGAGAGCTTGAGATTGGTGGGTTCATTTTTGATTTGTGCGGGCGTGGGCTCGGCTGCCCATGATTGACTACTAACGGCTACACGGGCAGAGTGGAGTTAGTTAAGCCATCTGGAATGTTAGATAAGCTGCAGTTTACACAGTCACTGTGACTGTGCATAAATCAGCTCGGGCATACAAGCAGGTTTGAAATAACACAGAGCCCACCAGAAGAGTGGCTGGCACCAAAGAGCCCACCATAATTCAAGCAAAGGAATGTCCGGGAGAGGCTTATTGCTTAACATTCACACACTGCCAGCAGAAGAAGCTGGTTATTTCAATTAACATGGTTATTATGGGACAAACAAAAACTTAACAAAGTTCTAAGTACAAACACTGCAAATATTTTGTAACTTTATGGTCACAGTTACTACCAGGCACCTTACATATGCCTAGTCTTACGGGGTTTGAGGTAGGGATTTATAAAATGCAGCAAACGTGAGGTAGGGGTTTATAAAATACAGTGAACATGAGGTAGGAATTCATATAGTAAACATTTCTTTCATAGCAAGTATAGTTTTTTGTGTCCTTTGAGTCTCTCGGTCTAATTTTATTTTTAGTTTACAAACTTGTCCAACCTATTAGTCAATCCTGTTGGTTCTGTTTTCATAATATAACCAGAATAAAACCACTCATCACTCCACTGCTACCACCAGATCCAATCTGCCATCATCTCTCATCTGAGAGACTGCAATAGCCCTGATCAAGTGTCCGTGTTTCCATGTCTGTCTTCCACATTCTGTTCTCAACACAGCAACCAGAGTAGGCCTTTGAAATCAGAAGTCAGATCATGTCACTTGTGAAAGTTGATCATATGAGTTGGATCATTCTTGTCATGCCCAACTAAAACAGTCGAAAGGACTCAGAACACAAAACATTGCTCCAAAATGTAGTTCTCTGGAATCCTGACTGCTAAAAATATCTTCTGTAACCTGAAATTAGCTTTACCGATAGATGCTGAAACAATACCATGTAACTCCAAGAATAGTTTTACCCATTGCTGTCACTTAACCATTCAAAACTTGCCAGCTCCCTTAGACATTACTAGCGTCAATGAACTTTCTCAAAGAGTAATACATAACTTCTTTTTTTTTTTTTTTGAGTTGGAGTCTCACTCTATCGCCCAGACTGGAGTGCAGTGGCCGCTCCCAGCCACCACAACCTCAACCTGCTGGACTCTGGCGATCCTTCCACCTCAGCCTTCCAAGCAGCTGGAACTATAGGTGCGCGCTACCACGCCTGGCTCATTTTGATTTTTTGTAGAGATGAGGTCTCACCAATTTGCCCAGGCGGGTCTCGAACCTGTGGGCTCAAGCAATCCACTCACCTCAGCCTCCCAAAGGCGCGGGATTACAGGCTGAGCCACCGAGCCCGGCTGTAACTTCTTTTTTTCTAAATAAAACTTTCATCTTCTCATTGTTCTTCAGAGACACCAAAGACCACCCAGTCTGCATGTATGTCCCGAATTACAATGATTTCTTCCCATATAGAATGTTTTAATTTCAGAGATTCAGCTCTATATTTTTTCAACACACCCCTCTGCCCAAATTCTGCGGTGGCCAAAGCCCTTCAGTGGTCCCAAGTGCTCTGCACAACCTGCTCCCCTCCTCTACCCCTTACCTCTCACTGGCCTGCTCACTATTTCTTGAGCCCACCAGGCATGGTGCTGCCTAAGAACCTTTGAATGTGTGGTCATCCTGCCTGGCTTGCTCTTCTTCCAGATACCTGCATGGCTAACTTCCTCGCCTCCCTTAAGTTTTTGTCAACTGTGACCTTTTCAGTGAGGTCTACCTGACTATTTAAAAATCACAACCCCCACTAACCCCCATTTTCAGGTAATCCTGATCCTTACGATCCTGCCTTCTCCATACAGGTGTGATTTATTTATTCATTACATTTATTTTGCATTGCCTGTTCCCTGTGTTAGAATCTAAATTGATCAAGAACAGAGATTTTGTCTCCATTTTATACTGGGGAATACCAAGTGCCTAGAATAGGGGCTGGCACATAACAGACACTCTGTTAAATATTTGATGCTGATGAAAGTGGGGAATGTTCAGAAGAAGTTGACTGAATGGATGACTGAACTGAGCCTTGAAAGATAAATAGACTATCATAATAAAAGACTGTATTTCTCTGTATTTCACTGTATTCTTTTGTTAAATAAGGAGCTTAGTATGACTCAAGAGCTCTAAGACATTTTATTTTATTTTATTTTATTTTATTTTTTATTTCTTTTGAGTTGGAGTCTCACTCTGTCGCCCAGACTAGAGTGCAGTGCCGCTCCCGGCCATCGCAGCCTTGACCTGCTGGGCTCCGGCGATCCTTCCCTTCAACCTTTCAAGTAGCTGGAATTACAGGCGCGCGCTACCACGCCTGGTTAATTTTTGATTTATTGTAGAGATGAGGTCTCGCCAAGTTGCCCAGGTGGGTCTCGAACCCACTGGCTCAGGCAATTCACTCACCTCAGTCTACCAAATCGCGGGATTACAGGCTGAGCCACCCAGCCCAGCTCTAAGACATTTTAAAGAGCCATTTTTGGCAGTCTGTGTTGTGTACTTGGACCACTGCCATTATTTAAATTTGAACCTCACTTGGAATTCTGGCCTCATCCCTAAGATGCCTGTGGACTAAAAATAAACCGGATCACGTACACTGGAGCCTTAAATATGGGAAAACCTTAGACACATGGAGCTGACAGAAACCACAGATATACCCTTATTTAAGCAGAAGGGAAATCTGGACACCAGGGAGTGTACAGCTTCTGGAGATGAGGGAGGGATATAAACTTTCAAATCCTCCTTAAAGAGCCAGTGTGTCCCCAGTTTGAAACTTTGTGTTGCTCCCTGGGTGTATTTTTTCAATGGAACTTTTTCATGGACTTGAGAATGGTAAACCAGCTTTAAGGAAATGATTAAATTTGGATTAATAGGCACAATAGTCAAGTGTAATAAATTAATTGATTACAAGAGTGTATTTTGAACAATATATTAACTGTCACTGTGGAGTTTTATGTTTTGAAGTGCTTGCCAAGGCAAAAGATTTTACCATTTACAGTATTAGAATTTTATTGGTTGTAAGTTCATTTAAAGTATATAAAATGAATTGGTTTCCTCTGCACCTCTGAGACTCTAAACAAAAAGCAGTGTCTTTGTACTCTAATTCCCTCATAGAATGTACAGTTTTGCTATGATTAAGATGGAACATTCACCTCAATAGGTCTTGAGTCGTGGTGCTGAAGATTCTTACTGGGTCTGTTCTCCCATGAGCTTCAAAGGATGACCCAGGGTTTCAGGAATCTAACTACCAGATCCTTGTTCCCCATTCTCTTTCCCAGGCTACTGGAAGTGGGAAGGGAAATCCCTGTGAGGTTGATTGTTGCGCTGAAGTTGTTCACCTGATCCCAAGAGTACCAGCAAACACACAACTCTAAGAGACTGAGCCTTAGAGGGGATGGGCAGGGACACCAAATAGATAAGCTTGGCTGTGTGATTTCCTGCTGGTCATTTCCTCCCAGTGTATGGGCAAGAATGCAAGCAAGGGCACTACGTGGGAAGGCTGAATCTTGAATCTTGATCTTGTCCTTTGAAAGGAACCATCAAAACACTTCTTTGAAAGGAACTATCAAACACTTTTTCAAGTCTGCCACTCTATTCTGTAATCCTGAAGACACATACTGTGGACTGGTCTCCTATAACCCTTTCAGGAAGAACTGGAAAGTCCTTTCAAAACACCAGCTAGTCTCCTTATAATTCCAAGGTAAATTTTTATCTATAATTCAGTAATTATGAGATAGTCCATGCTGAGCCAATCTCAAGGATCTTACTGTTTAGAAGGAGGTGACAACAATCAAATTCTCACACAAATAAACACAGCACTGCAAACACTGATGAGTGCTTTGATAGAGAATTACTGTGTACCATGTCTGAGGATGCACAGAGGAAGCTAACTGAGATTGGGCATATATTGGACAAGCCAGGGAAAAT